>CM057005.1:17919232-18519232 GCA_029891345.1 Dryococelus australis
TGTAACTACCCTCCAGTACCAACCTTTGCCGTTAGTACCTAGTACACCCTATGTTCCACACTTGCAACCATATTATTCCTCGCCTATGTACACTCTGCATTTTCCCACAGTATTGCAAACCAAACAAAACCAGTTTATTACCTCAACACTTTTTCCAAATTTACCAGTAGACATAAACGCAGTCACGATGGTTATGTCCAGTGTTACCAATCACACTGACGTACCATGTAGACTAACGCCTACAAATTTCAGACACTGCCAACCTTTACCGGTCAATTGAATGAGGATCCATCCACCTTTATAGAAGACTGCGCAATGCACCTGCAGAGGTACGGAGTGTCGGAAGAGGAATGGCCTGGATATGTTGGGAAATAGTTATGATACATATGGCAATGGTGGCGATCAATGAATCATTACAGATTCGGTTGGGAAGAGTTCATCCACATGTTTCAGTGTCGCTTCGGATGTACATTCACCTCAATTCCAGCCCAAAGCAAACTCACTCACCAAGAACAACAGGAGGGCGAAACATTATCGGCATTCGTCAACAGGAAAACGCACCTGGTACGAAGATTCCATCCTTGATTGAGTGAACGGGAAGTCCTCAAAGTGATAGCAGAGACAGCCTTACTAGAATACAGAACAACCTTAATACCACTACTAAACAGCGGACTCACAGAGTTCATGCATGCCGCCATCATCCTCGAACAAAACACGAGTGTTCCCCGATACAAATTGGGAGGCACTCGGACGCGCCAAGGACCTCACGAGTGGCGATGACCACCAGGTACACATGCAGCATTTTCAACCACGACGACCGGAACAGCTGCGAGTGAACCAAATGAAGAGTTTTCAACCCTGTGCACGAGGTGGCGGGAACAGGCCAAATATGAATGAGTACTGTGACGCGAACCGGTCCGTTCGGTGGGACCGTATGAGACCACCTCCAATGCCGTGCTGGTATTGCCCAGGATGGCAGCTCCATTGGCGTGCTGATTGCCCGGGAAACCCATGTCGGAGACCGCCGAACAACAGCAGCAGAAACGCTCACCAACAACCGGACAGCAAAGAAGACCAGCAGGGAAACGGGTTGTAGGGGTAGAGCCAGCAACCACGGATTTTGCCCCTCCCCGCAACACCAGCACAGTGGTAACACCACAGCAAGCCCTAATTACCAAGGTCAGTAGCCAGGGTGCAAAAGTTATTCATGTAATTGTCCATGTAAATGGTATTTTGTGTCATGCCCTTGTCAACACAGCTGCATCACACAACATTTGTCACCCTCATGTTGTCAATAAACATGACATAACCTCAACTGGAGAGGTAATCCGGCTTGCTAATAGGGAATGCTAGTCGGCCAAGCGACCGTTACTTTCAGAATAAGAGATTTGGAAACCATAACAACAGCAGTCATTACTAGTGAAATTAATGAAGATGTTATTTTAGGAGTACCGTGGCTCTCAGAGCACAGTACAATAGTTGAACCAGCTGGATGTCGCATCCATTGGAGCGAAGGAAAGACGAACAGTTTATAATGCAGATAATCGTAGCCATGAAAATTTGCCTCAAGCAAATTTAACAGAGTTTGAACATGACATACCCACAGTGCTTCAAGCTGCTTTTCAGCGCTATCTAGATAAACTTCTTTTCAAGAACCATGATGCATTACATAGGACAGCGGTGGCAAAACACACGATCCCGTTTACTCAGGTAGAACTGATCTTCAGTAACCCCCGCAGCTACTTGCCTCATCAGGCTAAAATAATAAAACAACAGATATCCGAGATGCTTGCAGACGGGGTAATCGAACCGACTAGGAGCCAGTATAACTCGGCCATAACTCTCACGCCGAAAAATGATGGGACCTGGATGATCTGCGGAAGGGCCAGAATCATGTCGCTCGATTTGCGAAGTGGCTACTGGCAATTACCAGTATGCCAGGAGGACTGGGAAAAGACAGACTTTACCACCCCGGACGGCCGACGATATCAGTTCTGCGCCATGCTTTTTGGGTTAAAGTGCACTCTCACCACATTCCAGAGAATAATGGTACGGGTCTTTGATGGTATGATAGGTCGATTTACACTCGTCTACCTTGACGACGTAATGGTCGGAGACATGAGAAGAACACCTGAGACACCTGTCACTTGTACTCAAGAGATTACAGATTAATGGGCTAACATGTGCCGTTAAGAAATGCCAGCTTGGTAAGAGCGATCTAGAGATTCTAGGCCATGAGGTGAACGAACAAGGTAACCAACCGAACCCCGAACAGGAGAATCAGGCACAACCACATACAAGAAAACAACTACGTAAATTTTACGGGCTAATAAACTAGTTACATGAACACGTCAGGATTTTGCAGTAATCACCGTGCCCCTCACGGAACTGCTAGTCTCCACAAAAGCGGTATGTGTGGGACAGCGAACAGGAAACTGCCTTTTTGCAAATTAAGGAGAAATTCCGAGAATGTCCCGCTCTAGTGCGGTACGATCCAGCAAGACACATTTACCTGCAGACCGATGCTGCCAGGAGGGACTGGACGCCATACTTAACCAATTCGGCGACACAGGTGAAAAAATTGTAATAGAATTCGCGAGTGCGAAATTGGGAAGTACCGAACACAGATATGACGTCAGTGAAAGAGAATGCCTTGCCGTGATATGGGCGATACGAAAGTATAGGCCGTATGTAGAATATCGTAGGTTCACGTTGCGAACCGATAATCGCTGCTTAGTATAGCTCAACAACATTACAGAAGTCAGGAGCAAACTTACGAGATGGGCACTTTTGCCGCAATCTTACGATTTTGCTATCGAACACGTACCGGGACAGGAGAACGAGCCGGCAGACACGTCGCGAATGCCAGAGGCAAAAATTATGGTCACAGACGATGCCGAATGGGAGGAGGTATTACTCCCGTTACTAAAGAACTGGTTACAGAGGCGAACATCAACAGGATAATGGTAGGAGAAAATTACCAACTGATAGCAGATTTGTACTACGAGGCAGTGATAGTGCATGAGACTTGTGAGTTTACGAGGGAGAGAGAGAGCGATGTGGCAAGGAACACATGGATGGATGGAGATGTGTAGGAGGGCGTATCGAGACGTGCTCACCACGAGACGATACGAAATGGAGACTGTATGCACAACCTAGTCACAGGGAGAAAGTGTTTGAACACGCATATGGGACTGTAACAGCAGGGCACCCGGGAGCCGAGAAGACAATTAAGAACACTTTAGAACAGTCTTTCTGGCCTGGTGTCACACATCATGTCAGGAATTGGGTATGCAGATGCCATAAATGTAATTTGTTCAAATCCCGGCGGTCTGACTGAAACCAACAGCAACCGCCAAGGCAGCCTAAACCAACCATTTGAAACTAACTGTCTGTTTAGATATCATGGGTCCTTATTCGAAGTCAGCCGGAGGGAGGCTATTCATAGGTACTAGTAATAACTGACAGGTTTTCGAGATGCATCGAAGCCTACCCGGTAAACAGTGCTAGGACTGGACAAATTGCGAAATACATGGAAACCGAATTTTTCACATGCTGGGGATATCCGATAGAATTACTTGCTCACAACGGATCCCAATTTACCGGGGAAAGAGGGCGTGAATTTTGTACGAGCTGGGAGGTCCGACACATCAAAATGGCTATTTACCATCACCGTGCGAACTCCACAGAGAGGCGCAACCACGAGTTGAAGGCGCAACTCCGGCTCCATGTGGGTGAGTACCACAACAGCAGGGCCGAACATCTGCCCGCCACACACTTCATGCTCAGGGTAAGAGTAAATGCAGCGGTCGGACAAATCCCGGCACAAGTCCTGCTAGGAAGGAATATCACAATGCTGTGCGAGAGAAATTGTCAGAGAGAGAGATAGAGAGAGAGAGAGAGAGAGAGAGAGAGAGAGAGAGAGAGAGAGAGAGAGAGAGAGAGAGAAAGTAGAGAGACAGAAAGTAGAGAGACAGAAACTAGTAGTGCACGAGACAAGAGGTGCAGGCACCGTTATCGCGAACAACATGCTCGGCAGGTGAAATACGCGAATCGCAGGTTGCCAGAAATCAAGCGACCACCAACAGCACTAACGTTAGACCAGGCCGTATACGTCCGAGCTCAACCACAGTGCACGGCCCACAAGAACTTTTGTGCGGGATTGGCACAACGTTGGAGAGGGCCTCACCGAGTGGCAAAGACCTTGCGCTCGACCACATAACTGGTCAGGACGGGCCGCAAGATGTTAAGAATCCACCATGACGATATTAGGAAAGCGGGTGAGAGCATTCCCGAGAACAGCAGGGACGAGCCCCAGATCGGCCAGGATGGCCACACTCAAGACAAGCACACTAGGAGAGGTAATAAAGCAGAAAGTTGTCCAGGACCTGAAGGAGGGGTCAGACCAACGAGTGCAGGTGGGGCGTCGATGCTGAACGACACTGATTTCACCAGGTCCGACAGGGATGGGCCGTCGAGCCATACTGTCGAACAGGAAGAGCTGGAAACAGCGCCGGTACTACCAGAAGAGGATTGGGAAGGGGAAGAGCAAGATCCCACCCCACCGACACCACCTGTAAGCCTACAGGAAGATCACGCACCAGAGCCTCGGGGAAGGACCCGACCTACTGGGATGCAACTACCGGGTCGCAACTGCACACGACACGACTGCAGCAGTGGAGAGAGTGGAGAAGTAAGCAGCGAGGACAGCGAGAAAGACCTGTCGGCCAGCTTGCTACTTCTCCAATGTCCCAAGAGGCGAGGAGCACCTGCACAGGACTGTACCACCTGCGATAGCGTCACACTGCTCTGGAGAGTGCAGGTTCGCAGACAGCAGTCAAGGAACGATAGACTGCCAGCACGTAGGGCGGTGTACATGCTGCGTCCTCGCCGCAGGGAGCAGAGGAGATGCTCCTGCTGCGAGTGAGTCACCAGCTGCAAACTGTCTCGCTGAGGCAAGGGAGGGACATTTAACGCCATCTGCTTCCCCCTAGTTCGTTTGCCCGCCGTCGCCAGCAGCCGCTGCAGCTACCAGCACTCTACCAGGCGCTCATGCATTCTGGTTGGATAGTGCACTGCAGTCGGACCGCGAAGACCTCGGTTACAATTGCGGCCACAGGGGCCGGAGAGAGAGCTCGTGACATGAGTGGATAGGAAAGTGCAAGTGCCAAGCAAGCTATGTGCGCCCGCGCACACGTTTCTTAAAAGAAGACCCTGCAAAATTGGGCGTAGGTGAAAGAAGGTTTAAGTATGAAATGCTCAAGGATGCCCGTCCCCGCAACTCTAAGTTAAGATGCCCTGTAATATTTTTATGCCCCCGCGGTCTTTAATTACAGTGTTTTACATTTTTCATCATTAGCCATTTTCACATGTTTCATCCTCATTTCGTTTCACAGAGTGTAACACGTCTAATGAAGGGTTTTCATGCCAAGAGTAATTGTTTTTGTCAGAATTGTAATGTTTCAAGCGACATGGATATGTTTTCAGAGATTTTGTGTAAGAATATAGTCCGTGTGGCTGGCCTGCCCACCAATCCTCGGCCGGCACGTCGTGCGGAACAGTAAGTAAGACTGTGGTATCTCGAGGAGTGGGACGTGCTGACCAATGGGGTCGTGTTTTGCGCTCTTCGGTGGCACTTCATCTTTGCTCGCCAATCACTTTGTGTATTTCGTAGCCGCCCAAGATTTAGCACTCTTCCCTTCATGTGGAATTGTATCGCCTAGGAAGGCTTAAGTTTCATCTAAAGTCTTTGTCGTCTTCAGGCAGTTGTACAGTGTCACTCTGCCAGTGGGTTAAGCCCAGCAACGTGTTTGAGTTGCTTCCTGAAGGAGCGTTATTAAAACCGAATGATCTAACATAAAATTATGTGTGTTCTAATTCGCAAATCATTAAGGATTATGTATCAGTGTTGTGTATTATTTGTCAGTGTATTTATCTACATACAACTAACTATGAGCGTGTGAACCGCCCTTAGATCTCACTGTGCAGGTTTTCAGTATTGCAATTGTCTCCATATCATTCACGACGGTAGGAGCTCCGAGAGGACACCAACCATAGGTCGTCGGCACACGACCCTGGGGGACGAAGAGAGTGCTCTGCCGAGCTATTTTGTATTCCGCTTAAAAATACCTGGTGCCTATCATCTACAAGCCAAAGAGTTGGTGAGAATCTACGGAATATCTACCTGTCCCGCTCCCAACCTTAATGAACACCAGTTTACTCTACTACCATGGCGTCAAGTGGTAAGATGTTTTCGGCCCCCTTAGTCCGTTATAAGGGGTCTGTAAATACAAACACATCACTTCCGTCATTGAGCAGCCACTGCACAGCCTCCCGGAACTCAGGGGGACATGCCGTTGTCCAATTTGTCAAGGCGCACTCCAGGCTGTTGTTTTGCTGGGCAGGGGTCCAATTTGTAGACCATTCGCCTCTCTTTTTTTCCGAAATGGATCCGCCGAGCTGCGGTTCCACTACACCCCCCCCCCCCCGGTTCCGTCAGCCTCATAGCCCCAGGATCACATCCTCCTGTATGTCTTTGGTAATGAAAACCCTCGTGGTGAACTCGATCTCCCGCACGCCCACCTGGACATCCAGTTCGCCTACTACCTCCCCGTTGTGCTGTCGAGTTGCCAGCTGCATAGTCCGACGAACGGGTTTGATCTGACAGGTCAACACCCGTCAGCTTTGCATGAATGAAGTTGTGTGATGCTGCCATGTCAATTAGGGCTTGGCATGTGTGATTGTTGACCTGGATGTGGATATGGTTGAAATTGCTGTCTTCCTCCCCCAGCTGACCCAGGGTGATTAGGGGTGATGTGCTTTCCAGGATTTCAAATTTGTATCCGGGGTGACGTCCAGCCACTCTATCCCAATCACCCGTTTCCCGACACAGACTATTGGTGTTTCACTCGATATTTTCCCGTCGTGCTGGGTGGTGGGGTGGTCACACTCGTGTCAAGTATCATGGCAGTCTGCAGAAAACCCCCCTCAGTGACATGTATAACCAGGGCGACTGCTGCCCGATATTCGGTGCGAGCAGTGCAGTCTATCACCTCCAATATCTCTCGCAATGGCATGGTGGGCTCGTGGTTGCGAATGAGATGAATTTTCCTTTTGGCGAAGTCATAGAGGATTTCCTTCCCCTGCTCCTCCACAATGCTGTGCTCGTAGTGAGGCTAGTGTTTTAGCACAACATGCAGTGAAAGTGCAGTGAAAGTGCCGTATCCTGTAATCCCAGTAATGCTACTTGCAACCTTGAATCGAATTGAAGCAATCTTTAAGAAAATGGATGATGAAGCAATTCGTTAATTGCCTAAGATTAATTTGTGTGAGAGATCAATCTCCATTACAACGTACATGCAATATGCATGCCCTTTCCTTTCTGAAGGTGTGCATTTCATTCTTGCTATTTTATTAATTTTGAAACAACTAGTACACTTCTTATATTGTAGATTGAGAACTTAAAAATATGAGCAAAATATTTTTATGTGCCTAAATTATCATAATAATTTATTTATTTTTGCTGTGTTGTGTGTGAAACTAAATACTATCGTGTTGGTCAGGGAAAAATTTCCATTTTGACTGGAAAACGCCATGTCATGCCGTAGTGAGCGATTCTGAGCCACCAGCTCTTCGCATTGCCAAACAAGTGGTCGCCAATGTAGCTAGGCCAGTCAGCCCCGTCAACTCTGTACCTGTGTAGGTGGTCTTCGCAGTTTTATAGGAAATCCGAGTGGTTCCTCACTCACAACACTTGTGTATCTAGGCAATGACTGTAACTGTCTGGCATCGGCTGAGGGTGCTGGAATGTGGTTGTCTATGGCCTGATGCGTCTAGGCGGCAAGTGGAATGTATTTGATGTGGTTGCATGCTCAGGTTGCTCTTGGTATATACTGCATCAGGGCCAGATGCCGGATGATGTCCTCATGCCGGTAAGATTCCACGATTGTTGTGGTACCGGTTGTGAATGTACTATGCGCTGAAAAATTCTCTGAATGACAGAGTTCACTTCCTGTGGTGGTATGTATGATTGTTGGTTCAGGAATGTGGTTTCGGTCTTAATTTGCAATGTGCGCATGAAGTCATGTTGTGTCTGTGCAGGCTGACAATTTGTGCAGTCACTATAATTTGGCTCACGTCACATCGCCTCCTCCTCCTCAGGCGAATTGCACATCCGATGATAGGTGTGATTACACTGTGCGCCTGCGATTGTTGCAACCTCCAGGCCATTGCATGTTATTCTGTAGGTGCACTTGCGCAAGGAGCACAATAACTGTGATGGCAGGTGAGATAATTCGTTGGTGGCTCGTACACAGATGCAGATTGTTGGTGCAGATACTGGATTCCTAAAGCCTTGAACGATGGGTGTTTGTAAACAATTGTACACAAATCCCCGGGTTTTCCCGCCACGATTTTCGCGAGCGTACCATGGTAGATCTCAGTGTTGATGTCGGCAATGTTTTGTTGCAATTGATGTGCGGTGACAGGCTCATGGTACATGCAGGTTTTCCCTAACAAAAAGTCCAATGAGAATGGATCGGGGCTAGATGTGATACGAAGGCACTTTTTACATAGTGAAGATGTTTTCCCATTGGTTGGCTGCCATCCCAGTGGGGAAGAGCAACACAGCTGATACGGAGAGTCCATGATGCCTGTGTGTTGTTGTACTTGGCCTGGCCATGTGGCCTCGCAGCCCGCGGCTGTCATCCATGCATGCATCGCGTTAGGGGTGTTCTTGCCTCCATGGCACAACAGGGATGGAGGGGAGCAGGTGCCTCTCTCCCCTCTGCTGAACTGGTCCACAACGGCGTGCCTCCTGACATCAAGACAGTGATGACACATAAGATGGTGGACTTCGATGATTATTTTGGTGCCAAAATTTTTCCTTGTTGTTGTACTGTCCCAATTATGATGGGTCTTGTTCTGAGATATTGCAATCTGCCGTAGAAATTCAGGATGCAGGGAAATTCGCAAGTAGCGAAAACAGGGAGCAGAAGCTCAATGGACCTATTGAACATGAGAGCACGTGGTCGCACATGGCTGGTGCGGGTTCTCCATGAAATTTGTAAGGACTCTGGTTCCCAGGAAAAATGGCTTTGAAGTTGCAGTGACGGAAAGGAATGTATAAGCACGGTGTGGATAATGGATGGTCTAGCGGGATGTGGGTTGCCACTAGTTGCGGCACTAGCCTACTGGCTGGACCATGGGGGATAGAGGTTATGCGGGCAGGGTATCTTGAATACTGAGGTCTCTGGTTTGCGCCAGCACTCAGAAAGTAGTAGAGCACAATGATGATGAAACCTCAGTGATCTGTGTCTTGCAGGTTATATACCTTCGAAACTTAACTACATCCATGAATGGCTTGACTAGTAAGGGCTGTAGGCCTCCCTTATATGCCAGCTCACTCCCAAAGTGATATTCAGGCTTCCCCACACCATTTACAAATATGTCATACTCAGAAATTACAATTAAAATGGTCGAGGCATGATCGTGATTGAATAAGATCCTGGAAATACTCATCACGCATTACTTATTCATCTCACAATCACCAAACAGTGCAGATATGTTAAGGTTCGCCCTTTAAGTGGATGACGAAAGAAACTGAGAAAAACACATGAGGTTTATATGATTTTAAAGTGAAAAGTTAAGCCACTGGCCATGAACAAATTAACTGGGTTACAAGATAACCCTTGCTCCGGGCAAGCAAAAACAATGTTCCGGTAAGTTAACATTAAAAAGCAGACTGAATTACATTATGAATTGTTGACAAAATGTTTAAGGCATAGAGCGACGAGGAAACATGGCTGTCTTGTCACACGTCAAGAAACTACTCCTATGGCGGTGGGCACGAGACCCACTGATTTGTCGCTGCTGTGGCTGGCTGTCACATGACTTACACGACTCTCAAAATGATGAAAATGTATGAAGAGATAAGATGACAGAAAGCTTGCATTAATTACAGAGAAATAAAATGGACACTCAATAATATAAAATATACTGTTTTAAAATATACATGATAAAACTCGCAGTGGCGTGGGGGTGCCATACCGGCACCTTAACCTATAATGTTACCCTTTTGTAGCAGTGGGTACATAGCCTACGGAAACGTTTCCAACAACTTAATCTATCTAGACACTTAATTTACGTGACAGAATAAGTTAACATACAAAATTTCATATATAACACTTTAAATAATTTTTGTAATAAAAGTGTGTCCTCTCACCATGGGGTTGGCCATGTTGCTATATATATATATATATATATATATATATATATATATATATATATATATATATATATATATATATATACATATACATATATGGACTGGCTGAGTTGGCCCCCGTTGTAATGCGGCCAGCATGTGGTCATAGAACAAATGAACATCAAAATGTAAACACAACACTCTTAACCTAACATGTCACTTTAGAGCCATTTTCCCTAGGTACTTGATAGATACTAGGTACACATAGGAACATGAGGAAAATAAATAACAAACACATAGTACTCACATATTACCCTTCAGTGTGGCATTTTTACCAAAGAACTGTTAGCGGGACTTCTCATAAGACCTTATGTCTACCAATACACACATGACACAAACCATGGCAAATAAAACACATATTCTCTCTGTTCTCATTGTAGTATTAAACATTTTGAATATGAACAATTAGAGAGTTTGCTGCGCATGCAATAATACCCAGGATTTATTTCACATTAACCTAAAAAAGCACTGTAAAAATATATAAAAATGGGCATCCAGAAAACCACCAAAATTATTTGTGTGACATTTTGAGAGTTAAAGTATTAGTTCCTGAAGGAATGAGATCCTGATGACCCTTTGACATTTCAGCCCCATTTCTGCAGCAACGCCCTTTCATTAGGGCAAATTTGTGTGATACCAAACTGGCAACTTGACAGTCATATAAGTAACGCGGTCATGCTGACAGAATAGAAATACAATGTAATTATATTTCTTGGATAAAATGTTAGAATATAGTGACAAACAATTACAAAACATTCCACTAGTACATATATTAATTTTTGGCATTCTTGATTGTCACCTAAAATTATGTTTGCAGAAAAGAAACATTGCATTATCATTATGGAGAAATAAAACATATTATAATAAACCCAATACCTGTAGCAGCATGTTAGAGAAGTAATAGTATTCAAGTTTTAGGTATGAATATTAATGTCGGACTCTTCCAGTTTTCTATGTTGTGTACATGAAACAATAGTAAATTTATTTCTTGGAGCCTACAATTGCAATGTTAGCTTTTAAAATTGTTACTGCAAAGGTGTTCATTTATTTAGCAATGGGCTGCTTAAATTTGAAATATACTAGCTACAGGATTTGTTCTATAACATGAGAACAAAGCATAAATGTTTCTTGAATGGAAAAAATGTTTGAGTGTATGTAAGTAATAATATGTGTGTATATAACACATCTGCAATACAAACTTGACAAATGTTCCATAATCCAGCGTCACATGCATGGCAGTGTGTGGCTGGAGTGATTATGTGAAACATAGTTACAAAGAAACAAATGAAACATAACTTAATTAAGAAGCCATCCACTTCCCCCAAGCCTGTTTGCCCGCCGTCGCCGGCAGCAGCTGCACCAACCAGAACTATACTGGGCGCTAATACGCACTGGTCGAAGAGTTCACCGCAGCAGTTACACCAGAAAGAAGCTAGTTACGAGTGCGGCTGTGGTGCTGATTGATGTGCTCGTGTCATGAGTAGCGCAAGAAAGTGTAAGTGAAAAGCAAACAATGTGCGGCAGTGCGCACGTGTTTTTAAATGAGACCCTGTGAATGGGATGTAACTGAAAGAAGCATTTATTAAACGCTCAAGGACGCCCATTCACGCGACAGCAAAACTTAAAGCCCTACAATATTTAAATGCCCCTGCGAGCTTTAGTATACCTGTTTGTCAATTTCTATTATGTACCATTTTCACGTATTTCACCCTCATTTTGTTTCACCCAGTGGTTTGTGGTTATTAAAGGGTTTCCATGTCCAGAGTATTTATTTATGTAATAGTTGCAGACAGAAAAGCAAAGTGAATATGATTAGTGAATAATTTGTGTGTAAGAAAATAGTCCGCACAGCCTGCCTGCCCGCCATCACAGGTCGGCATGACACATTGGCCCAGTTGGTCATACTTGTGTGTCTCGGGGAGACGACATGCAGACCAACGCGGTCGAGTTTCGTGCACTTGGTTGGCGTATAAATTCCGAACTAACCATTTAACGCACAATAGACTTTAGTATTCAGGAACCTATGTTTAATTAGTCACCCAATACTCTTTGCCTCATCCCTCCCTATGCTTTAGCATAATTTCTCTGTAATTTGTTTTTGGACCTAGTGCCTTTGTACAGTGTTACCCTGCAGGCAGATTAAGCCCAGTAAAAGTGTATCACGTGTTTCATGGATGAACAGTCAAGTAAAACCCATTTGAATCAACATAGGATACGTTCTCATCTGGGTTGCCTATGGGCCATAGGAGCGTGGATCCCCACCTTTCCCGCCAATTATTAAGGGTAATGTGCAAAGTGTTGTTCATGTCTTTTTCAGTGTTTTTGTATTTACGTTCAACTAATTATGGATACGGAGTCGCCCTGAGACCTTACTGCGTAAATTGGTAAAATATTCTGTTTATCAATCAAGATGGATGGAGCACCAGAAGGATATCACCATAGTCGTCGGCAACCGACCCGGAGGAAGGAGTAGTCTCTACAGACAACTTGGCATTGCATCCTGGCAATTCCTGGTGACCAAGAAATACTTCAGAGGTTTGGTGAGAAAACTTCGGTATAAATCCCACCCGATTCCCAACCTCTTAACTGAACAGTTTTGCTCCACCATCAAATGTTGCCCAGCCGAGGGGCGATGTTCTTCTGCGAACTTTTCTTAACTTCAGCACAAATTGTAAAACTTTCCTCAATTTCACAAAGTTTCAAAATTTCTGTTAACAGCTTCCTCGCTTTCCCTGACCTAAGCCAACACAAGGAGGCATAAAGAAGAATAATAATGCACACCCGGAGCCATGGGATGCCATCATAATGCCCCAGGATGCTGGAAAGCCAACACACATGAACAGACAGAAAAGAGTGCGGAATCTACAGGGTTGCCACCATTGCAACCACCACGAGAGAGAACACAGAGGAAGAGCGGATAACGACCATCTTGGTTCACTGTGATGTCAGCCAGCTCGCGCCACCCAGTGCCGAGCAGACAAAGGGCTGCAAAAACTCCCCCTCCGCCCACATCGCACGCACTCGAAGAGGAAGAGTAGGAAAAGACTGGTGGGAAGGCGAAAAAGAAAATTGCCACCGTCTTGTGCTATCTTCTCAACGTGCCTGTGGTCAGTTGTGCACCCACCGAACATTGACCCCTGCCTCGTACCGCACCATGCAAGTCTGCCGCGCTGTGACGTCACCCGGACAGCACCAATCATCACACACTCCCGACAACACTCTTGTGTGCCGTACACCTGCGTAAACTCTTTCGCGACCACGTGGACTTGTTTACTAACAGCATGGCTGGCTGGATACGTAGTGACAAGACGGGGTTGCTAGTGTGTCCGCATTGCCTGCACCCACTGCCACAAGACTTAATTGCGAAATATGAGCGAGGCACAAGGTACTGCATGTGCAAATGTAAGACCAGCCCGGCGAACAACTGTGAAAGTGAGAATAGACGAAAGAGTGAATCAGAAACACTGGAATAGAAATTTAATATAAATTTTTCGGTCAACCAAGCAACAAATTGGTGCCATGATCTACTTTGCCCAGGGTCGGTGCACTCTCCTTTTGAAATCTAAACAGTGCAGCAACCGGTACAATACAGAGTGTCTAGATGGGAACTAACTTTAAACCATTAGCGGATTAATGTTTTCATGCAAACACTGCAATGCACAACCAGTACCGCCCAAAAATGTTACGTACAACTGGGATACTTTATTTGGTGAACTACAGTGGATGAATATGTGCTTTCATACAGGATGCATGGGAAATTCGGATGGAGAAACAGCTGATGATAGGGGAGGAAAAATTTCATGTGGAGACTGCACAGTCAAGGAGAAGGAAACACCTGTTGCTGCACTGGATGTTCAGAATACATACGCGGTACTGCCCAGGTTTACTGTGCCTGAGTCACAGCCAGCATCCGCAATTACCCTTCCATTAAACCCTCTGCCACTCATACCAATAACACTCTATTTTCGATAAATGCAAACATACTATCCTGCTGTTTTACCTAGTGTACCAAATCAGTTCCCTACATCAACACCATCCCCGAATATGCAACCAACTGCCAACAGTGCAGTAACAGCAACACCCAGTGTAAACAATCGGACAGATTCATAGTTTCGGTCGATGCCAACCTGATTCCAAACACTGCCGACATTCTCAGGGCATTTGAACGAAGACCCAACAGCCTTTGTCTAGGACTGTACCATGCACCTGCAGCAGTACGGGGTCTCGGAGGACGAGTGGCCTGGGTGCATATGAAAGCAACTGGAAGAGGAAGCAAGACAGTGGCGGCGATCTATGAATATCTATGGACTCACCTGGGGAGAATTTATAGATGCATTCCAGTGTAGTTTTGGAGGCACCTCTACTTCGATACAGGCGTAATTTAAATTAACCCTTCAAGAAAAGTAGACTGTGTTTATAAACAGCAAGCCACACCTGGTGCGGAGGTTCCGCATGGAACTGATGGAACAGGAAGTGCTAGAGGTAATCGCAGAGACTGCGTTGCCAGAATACATACCAGTTCTAGTCCCAGTATTAAATAGTTGTCTAGCAGAAAATATGAATGCCGCAATAATTCTGGGGCGTAGCCCAGGAGTACCACGATGCGACATGGGAGGCGTACAAGTGTACCAAGGTCCTCGCGATTTCGGTAACAACGACAGCGAGAATCACAGAGTGAATAGACAGGACTTCCAACCCAGGAGGTAGGAACAGCCACGAATAAATAATGTGAACAGTTTTCAAAACTGTACACAAGGTGGTGGTAATATGGAACACCAGAGTGTGCACTGCCACGCGAACCAGTTCGTTCGATGGGACAGAATGCGACCACCTCTGATGCTGTGCCAGTACTGTCCGGGATAGCAATTCCACTGACATACTGAGTGTCTGAGGAACTCGCATCAGAGTAACACCAACAACGACAGAAACACCTACCGACGACCAGCCAGCAGCGAAGACCAGCAGGGAACTGTGTTGTAGGGGTAATCCCAGCAGCCGTGAACTTTACCCCTCCCCAGGTCAGCAATCCCAAGGTAACGCCTCAACAGGTGCTAATAACTAAGGTTAGTAGCCACAGTGTCAAGTTTATTCGAATGCTTGTACATGTAAATGGTCTACTTTATCGTGCCCTTGTTGATCCAGCAGCATCTCACAATGTGTGTCACCCCCACTATGTAAACAGTAATGACATCACCTCAAATGGGCATGTGATCCGTCTTGCAAACTGACAATGCACTAAATCAGTAGTCGGTCAAGTAACAGTTACAATAAAAATTCGAGAATTAGAAATAATTACCACCACCATTGTAACATTTGAAATAATGGAGGATGCCATTTTGGGAGTGCCTTGGTTGTCAGAACAGAATACGATCGTAGAGACGGCCGAACGACGTATTCATTTTAGGACTCAGGAAAGATGTACAGTATATAATGTAGACAGCCATAACATTGAACAGGTACCAGATATAAATTTGTCAGAATTTGAACATGAAATTCCCGTAAGCTGCTTTTCAGGGCTCACTAACTGAAATTTTTTTTTTTTTGCCAAGCACGATGTTTTACGTAGAACTACGGTTGTGGAACATGCTATACTACTAACCAAAGAGGAGTCAATTTTTAGCAGCCCATGTAGTTACTTACCCCACCAGGCACATATTATTAAACAACATATCTCAGAAATGCTTTTGGATGGAGTAATTGAGCCAACAAGGAACCGGTATAATTATACTATAACACTGGCACCGAAAAAGGATGGGATCAGGTGATGTGCAGCATAATACCCCCTACATCAGCATTAAGGACGCACTAGGTTCACTAGGGAGGGCCAGGATAAAGTCGTCACTTGACCTGATAAGAGGCTACTGGCAGATACCAAATGCCAGGAGGACCGGGAGAAGACAGCGTTTACTACCCTGGATGGTTGACTTTATCAATTTCGCGCCATACCTTTTGGGCTAAAATGCGTTCGTGCAACCTTCCAAAGTATGATGGTGAGAGTACTAGATGACGTGGTAGGTGAATTCCCCCTCGCCTACCGTGACTATGTAGTAATATGGTCTGAGACATGGGAATAACAACTGCATTGGCCTTTCACTTGTGTTACTTAGACTCTAATTTAATGGGTTAACATTTGCCATTAATAAATGTCATTTGGGCAAGACCGACCACGAATTCCTTGGTCACATGGTTAGCGAAGAGGGCAACAGGCCAAACCCTGAACAGCTGATGATAATTGAGAGTCAACAAGTGCCATGTGCACGGAAACGATTTGAGGAAGTTTTTCCGCCAAACAAACTGGTTGTTGGGAGCACGTCGAAAATTCTTCAATTATCACTGCACCCCTGATGGACCTGCTATCTCCCGAGAAGCGGTACGTGTGGGATAGTGCGCAGTAAGAGGCATTTTTGATCATCAAAGAGAAATTTCGTTCGTGCACAACCCTCGCAAGGTATGACCCAGTACATCACTTATACCTGCAGACTGACACCAGCCAGGAGGGGCTGGGTGCCGTGTTGTATCAGTACAGCGATGCTAGGGAAATACTGGTCATTGATTTCGCAAGTGCAAAGCTTGTTACTATGGAACACCGTTACGATGTTAACGAGCGAGAGTGTCTCACCATGATCTGGGCAGTTTGTAAATACAGACAGTATCTAGAATACAGCAGGTCTAGTTCGAGAACAGATAACAGTTGTTTGGTATGGTTAAAGAGGCCAGAAGTAAGCTCACGAGGTGGGCACTCTTACTACAAGCGTACGATTTTGTTATTGAGAATGTACCAAGCAAGAAAATGAGCTTGTGGACATGTTGTCATGTATGCCAGATGCCACAGTAATTGTAACCGATGACACGGAATGACACATCACCCAGGAACAGGTTACAGAAGCGAGTGTAAACAGAATAAATGCAGTGGGAAAGGAAAAGTTGGTAGCGGATTCGTATAGTAAAGTAGTGGCCACACAAGAGAACTGCAAAATTCGCATGTGAGAAGAGAGAGAAATGCGAGAGGGAACTGGTTAAAAGGATGGAGAGTAATGGAGATTCGTGTCGAGACATGCTTACCACAGGATCACACGACATGGAGGCTATATGCACCCGCAACTTACCGGGAAAACATTTTTGAACACGCATATTGTAGCACGGCAGGACACTCGGGAGCAGAGCAGACTGTGAAAATATTTTAGAGAGATTTTTCTGGCCAGGTCTGACGCATTTTGTAACAAAGTGTCAAAAATGTAATTTCTTCAAGTCGCGAAGGAACATATGGAAATCAACAGCAGCAACCTAGACAGCCAAAGAGGCTATTGAATACAGTTTGCCTGGACCTCATGGGACAGTATCCTAAGTCAGCGGGAAGAAAGAGGCTTATTTTAGTATAGTCACTGATAGCTTCTTGCACAGAATCGAAGCCTATCCACTAAGATGTGCCAGGACAGGACAAATTGCAAAGTAAATCCAGAGTAATTTTTTCACATGCTGGGGATATCCAAAAGAGCTCCTAACATACAACGGGTTCCAGTTTACAGTTAGATGTTGGCGAGAATTATGTACTAGTTGGGGAGTGCAGCATATGAAAATAGCGGTTTACCACCCCCACACTAACTCCATGGAGCGGCACAACCAGGAGTTGAAGGCGCAACTCCGGCTCTGTGGGGGTGAGCAATATAGCAGCTGGGCCGAACACCTGCCAACTGCACTCTCCAGACTCAGATGTAGAGTAAACACAGCCACAGGAAAGCCCTGGCACAAAACCTGTTGGGGAGAAACTTCACCTTCCCGAGCGAACGGAACTGCCAGCGTACGAATAATAGCAGTGGCATGGATACCAGTGGTGCACGGAAAGAGAGGCGCAGGTGCTGGTACCATTACTAAAGAGAACAGCAAGATCGATATGCAAACCGATGGCTGCCGGAGATGAAGAGACTGCCGGCAGCACTCACAATGGGTCAAGTTGTGTACATCAGAGTACACCCGCAGTCTGTGGCACGAAAGAAGTTTTGCATGGGCTCGCACAACGATGGACAGGACCACACACAGCAGTGAAAACCTTGGGTCCAATGACATACCTGGTAAGAACAGGGAGAAAAACAGTAAGAACCCACCTGACGATATCCGGGCGGCAGCTGAGAGTGCCCTCGAGCAGGACAGGCAAGAGCCCCAAAACGGCCAGGATGGCTCTGCTCGTGCCGAGCACCAACAAACAGCAAGCAAGGAAGAAAGTGGTCCAGGACACTCAGCAAAGGTCAGGCCACATAGTGCAGGTGAGACGACGATGCCGAACAACACGGAGTTCACCAGGGATCTACAGCACGCCAGCGCCGCGAGTAACTAGGTCGCCACATCCAACAGGGATGGCGACAGAGCAGAAGAGAGGGAAGAAGAAGATCTCGATGTTTGTACAGGACGCACAGAACTGGAACATCCGGTAGGAGACGAGTACCAACAGGCGACCCATGGCGGCGGAGGGACGGACGAGTTCCCTGATGAAGTTCCGACAACGAGAGGTGGTGTGAGACTTCAAGCAGGAGTACCAGAAGAGGACGCAGTAGGTCCAGCGTCACCCGACACACAGGTGCCGACAGGGGTGGGCCCAATGACCCGCGTGAGTAGGTCCGATGGAAATGCGCCATCAAGCGAAACTGTTGGGACAGAAGAGCTGGCAACATGCCTGGCACTGCCTCAAGAGGATGGGGAAAGGGAAGAGCAGATTCCCACCCTGGTGACTCCACCTGCAAACATACAAGATTACGAGGAAGTAGAGGTCGGAGAACGAAACTGGCCTACTGGAATGAAGCTACCAAGTCGCAACCGGTCTTAGCACAGATGTAGCAGTGAGGAGAGTGGAGGAGTAGTGAGGACAGTGAGAGTGACGGGTCGGCCAGCCCGCTGCCTCTCCAACATCCCAAGAGACGGAGACAACTGCCGCGGGACTGTACCACCTGTGGTAGCGCCACAGCATACCATGTGGTGCAGGTCCACTAACTGCAGAAGAGGTACAGTGTGAGACAGCCACCACATGGGGAAGCCCACGTGCTATGTCCTCGCCGCAGGGAGTAGAGGAAGTGCTTCTGCTGCGAATGACTCGACAGCTGCAAACTGACTCGTTGCTATATTGTCCGGAGGGGGGAGGGGGGTGCACAGTTGACACCATCCGCTTCTCCCAAGCCCGTTTGCCCACCATCGCCAGCCGCTGCTGCAGCAACCAGCTCTCTACCAGGCGCTTGTGCGCAACAGTCGAGGAGTGCACCACAGCAGTTACAACGGAAAGAAACTAGTTACGAGTGCGGCTGTGGTGCAGATTGAAGTGCTCGCATAGTGAGCAGTGCAAGGAAGTGTGAGTGAAAAGTAAACCATGTGTGTCCATGCACACATGTTTTTAATGAGACCCTGTGAAACGGGGCATAAATAAAAGAAGCATTTATTATTAAACGCTCTAGGATGCCTGTCCTCGCGACGGCAAATCATGAAGCACTACAGTATGTAAAGGCCCTCGCTCGCTTTAGTGTATCTGTTTGTCAATTTCTGTTATGTACTATTTCCACGTGCCTGCCTGCTTGCCATCGCTGGCCGGCATGCCGCGTCGGCCCCGTTAGTCATACTTTTGAATTAATAATATAATGTGCAATATAATTTAGTATACAGAAACCTAGTTTAATTAGCCACCCAAGACTCTTTGCCTCTTCCATCCCTATGGTTTAGTATCGCCCAGGGAGGCATAATTTCTCTGTAATTTATTCGTGGACCTAGTGCCTTTGTACAGTGCTACCCTGCGACGGGTTAAGCCTCGCAAAAGTGTATCACGTGTTTCCTGGAGGAACAGCTAAATTAAACCCATCTGAATCAACATAGGATGCATTACGATTCGGGTTGCCTTTGGGCTTTAGGGGCTCGGGCCCCCACCTTTCCCGCCAATTATTAAGGGTAATGTGCAAAATGTTATTCGTGTCTTTTTCAGTGTTTTTGTATCTACATTCAACTAATTATGGGTAAGTGAGTCGCCCGAGACCTCACTGCATAGATTAGTAAAGTATTCTGTTTATTAATCAAGATGGATGGAGCACCGGAAGGATATCGCTTTGGTCATCGCCATACGACCTGGAGGACAGAGTCGTCTCTACAGACAACTTGGCGTTGCATCCTGGCAATGCTTGGCGCCCAAGAAATACTTCAGAGGTTTGGTGAGAAAACTCCAGTAAAATCCTACCCGACTCCCAACCTCTAAACTGAATACTTTTGCTCCACCACCTAACCGTCAATTAATTATGACATGTAAATTATATGTGCCCACTATTGTTCTTGCTCTTATTATTTGTTCATTTAAAGCCATGTTTGCCCTCTTGTTCTCGTGGTTATTTGTTTACGGTATCAAAAACCATAGCATATGTCATAATCTATTTATAACACCATGCATCGAATTTTTTGTTTTCACATAGTGTCTGATATGTCCGCCAGAGTGCTCAACCAGTCTAACATGACGAGGTGATTACGTGTACGAATAGTTTCAACAAATACACGAATAGTAAACATCACTGCTAGTACACAAATGTATATACATCACAAGTATACACTGAATATTCAGAAACATCCTAAATTTGCTTGATTTTACTGTCAGATTAGATTTAAATTTAGTTGATTTGATTTAGGCTTAAATACGAAAGGTAATTACCGTGCATAAAGTGACACTTCTCGAAAAACATGAAAAACTTGCTTGAAAACAAGACATTTACTTGATTTCGCGTGCATATTTGGGTTAAATTTGGTGTTTTTAAAAATTACAGAAAATCTTATCTGTAAATATATCTGTAAATCCTGCGATTACTCCGCTAGAAGTTACTGAAAATGAACACTTATAATACAAGTGTTTACGGGATGACTTCTAGGCGAAATGCAGGAAAACAGTTGATGTGAGCCAAGCGCTCCCATGTGATCTTATGACCATTTGTGCCGCCGCAGTCAGCAATCGCATTAGTGCACACCAGGGGCGAGTTGAACAGCCCAGAGTACAGTAGTGCAGGCCGCTAGGAACAGCGAGTAACTTTCCTGGTGACCCAAACAGCATAACTCCAAATCAGCCATTTAAGCTATTTCTCACAAGAGGGAACTCTTACGGACAATAAGTTAGCGGTCTGGCATTGCGTCCCTGTGAAGCCTGGCTGTCAGACGATAGTACCATTGGAGGGAATGTGGCGGTTCCCTGTACAACAGCATAACAAGTGTGTCTTGTTTGGCGTGTGTCGGTGGGCCTGTAGTCCGAAGTATAAGTGTAGTGATGATGTGAAGTGTTTCAAAAGGCTTGTTTATATACCCCATTCATTGTGTGAAGACGCAACTCGCATGTTCACAAGTGTTAATATGAATTCCTTTGTAGGTGTGCAGAATGTGAAGCTGCACTTAGCTCGTTTTAGCATTTAGTTGTATCTCATAGGGGTGACTTCAAGGAAAACGCATGTTCACAGGATGTTACTTTATGCAACCGATGCCCTGTGAACGACAAAGTGCAGTACTCTCGCCAATACCAGATTTGGGCGGGGTTTTTAAGATAATAAATGTACAGGGTAAATCACCAATATGTCGCATTTTTAACACATTGTTCATCCCGCATATTCATGTTTATATTAAACATTCACAAGGGTGGCGGTATTCCCGTGATATCATCACAAAACTTGTTAATTTAGCATTTAGAGCCATGGGAATGTCACCAATATGTGTAATGTAATTAATAGGAATTAAGAGGGCATATAGAAATGTTAAATAACCTTTGTGTAAGAGTAAGGGCATAAAGCATAATGAACTAGCACGAATCTGAACCCAACCTAAGCTTTCGCCCGCGCGAAACTGAGCGTCGTTTGGAGTCTGACCTCCGCCATCAGCCAGCATGTTGCTCGGGAACCACGCTCTTCAATGCATCCCCTCGGTATAGCAACTTTTGGGCTTTAATCATTCATTTATCAATAGTGTACCTTCTGGAAACTCTTTGCTTTTATTCTAATACCGAGGGGCCGACAGACAACTAATTTTACCGTAAGAATTTAAGAGCGCAGTATGCATGTTTCGAAAGCAGCATCGGCTATTGGCTGGCCACAGTGCCGAGCCCGCATAATAGAGTTTTGTAGAGCATAAGGTCAGTTGTATTCAGTTAGATACAATAAAAGTGCGTGTGATTAATTCTAGCCTTTTTATTGTTTTTAACTTAGGTAATTTAGGGCATGGCATCCTTAAGGCCGAAGTTTAACCTCAGTGCTTTGTGTTGAGTATTATGGGCCATGCCCTCCACAGGCAGAGTAGAGTCAGTGTTTGTCAACGGCTGTGTAAGTGGGTCTTTACCCTTACGCTTGTATAGTGGTAGAAACCAGTATTTTAACATCAGCACTGGAAGTGCACAACGAACGCCGCAACCAGCACGATGGCAGCCTCTAGGAATCCCCGTGGCCATCCGCCCACGACCCCAACATTTGCTCAATCGAGCTGGCGCCGGGCAACACATCATCTCACCCCTGCTTTGTGTAATAGGCAGGGCGACCCGCATCGATTCTGAGAGGGGGCACACGTCAGGAATGGCCTTGCCCAACTAGTGGGGCTAATTCATCGAGCTGTAAGTAAACAATCCAACTAGACCTACGTCATAAATCACATGTACAACACGGAAAACATACAACAACATGCATGGCAAGTCACGTCAAAATATGATGTAGAGTGAGAAGAAAGTGAGTCGGAAATATAAAATTAAAGGCTGCATTAAGCATAAACAGGTATGTCTTGATATGTGTGCAAAAATTGATGGGTTGCAGGTTATCCGTAGCGACACGAAATGTTTAAGAGCACTGTTAAAGAAACTGTCAGGTCAAAATTTTAGTATAAATTTAATGTCAATAGTGTCCTGTGTTTACCTGTAAAGACAGTTGGGTATGCAAACAGTCTCACACATTTGCAAATGCTATAAAAAGCACATAATTTCTAATTTGTTTACATCCAGAGTTACTATTTTATGATAATGTAAAATTACTAGGAAGTTGGCATGCATTTAAAGTTGTTGACAAATGCACACATAATTTATGTTCGTATTTTTCATTCAGTGTATGTATGCATTTAGGGGAAGTGTACTTGTAAGGGTACCTACTTGAGTGTTTTGTTATGCACGAACTGTATCCCCTGGTAAATGACACGCTGGTGAGTGGTGGAAAACATAGTCCTTGCTCCAGTGCAATAAGAGTGTATTTATGCATTTAACTGCTGTGTTATGTATATCATGTTATGTCTTGTTGTGTGGTGTACTGCTTAACATGCAGGAAACCATACGTGCATAAGAGAACAGTGTTACGTCATGTTATGTTTTGTTGTTGAGTGGTGTAACTGCCAAATGCGCAGGTAGCTATTTGTCCGCAAGTCAGTAAATAACGAGCAATAAAATCCTGCATAACTCAATCAACAAGTGAGTAACGGAATAGCCTTTTTCGTAGCATCGCATCACATAACAGAAGTATGTGCAACAGCATAAGAAGGAAGTGTTACTAAATTTATCATTTTTAGGTCAAACTAACCGAACGAAATTACATTTAACAGTTTTGACGCAATTAGAGAAATTTTCAGCAAGAAAGCGCCATTTTTGAGCGGGAAAAGTGGGTAAATCACCGCAAATGAACAGTGGTTGTCTCGATGGTAGACACGACACGATCAGAAGCCACAATATGCACGCAATATTGCCGAGGCACACACCATTTTATAAGAAGTTTCGCAAGCAGGCACCATACTTAATTGACTTCTGTCCCTGAGGAGCAGACATCATTCTTAATAAACTTCCGATCCCTATGGAGCAGGCATCATTCTTAATAAACTTCCGATCCCTATGGAGCAGGCCGCATATATTGAGTGCCGGTCCCTATGGAGCAGGCCACATACATTGAGTGCCGGTCCCTATGGAGCAGGCCACATACATTGAGTGCCGATCCCTGGGGAGCAGGCCGCATACATTGGGTCTGGTCCCTGGGGAGCAGGCCGCATACATTGAGTGCTGGTCCCTATGGAGCAGGCCACATATATTGAGTGCCGGTCCCTGGGGAGCAGGCCACATAAATTGAGTGTCGGTCCCTTGGGAGCAGGCCACATACATTGAGTGCCGGTCCCTCGGGAGCACGCCGCATATATTGAGTGCCAGTCCCTGGGGAGCAGGCCACATACATTGAGTGCCAGTCCCTGGGGAGCAGGCCTCATACATTGAGTGCCGGTCCCTATGGAGCAGGCCACATACATTGAGTGCCAGTCCCTGGGGAGCAGGCCACATACATTGAGCGCTGGTCCCTATGGAGCAGGCCGCATACCTTGAGTGCCGGTCCCTGGGGAGCAGGCCGCATATATTGAGTGCCGGTCCCTGGGGAGCAAGCCACATATATTGAGTGCCGGTCCCTGGGGAGCAGGCCGCTTACATTGAGCGCTGGTCCCTATGGAGTAGGCCGCATACATTGAGTCTGGTTCCTGGGGAGCAGGCCGCATATATTGAGTGCCAGTCCCTGGAGAGCAGGCCACATACATTGAGTGTTTGTCACTGGGGAGCAGGCCCCATACTTAATTGACTCCCGATCTCTGGGGAGTATACCGAGGTAGCATACATCGAGTACCAGTCCCAGGTGTGCTGGTCGCATACTACACTGAGTGCAGGCCCCTGGGGAGTAGCCTGCATATAAACAGCGCAGCCTGTTTGTCTACATGCGGAAGAGGACCAAACCCTCCTCACGTGAAAGCGACTTAAGAAGGCTGATGGAAGGGACGGCCGTCAGAAAATACACTTTGCTAAGTGGGGTTTCACTGCATTGCTTGTAACAAGCAAAGCACTGTAGGTACTGTTATTTTGGAGGTGTGCTGTGAGGTCTGTAAGTACTATGTGGGGTGCATAGGAGTGTGGGAGAATGTACAGTGTATGGGAAACACCGAGACAGAGAAATTGCTATGCTTGCTGTAGCGCACTTGGATGACATTATTTACATGGCATCGGTCGAGTGCAGACTGATTTTCTGTCGAGAGATGCGGAGTCCGTGATGAGTATGGCAGAGAAACCATGGAGGCTTTAGCGAATATACTTCAGTTAAGTATTGTGATTTCTGTCTCTTCAATGTAAGGTAAGTTAGGTTATTTAGGAGCTTAAAGATTAATGTGACTAGTTAAACTGTGTGTTTTTACGTGTTTTCTCTTCACCTCATTTTATTAACCATGTTTTTAATCTTACCTAAGCTTGAACTATTCCTAGTAAATAATTCAATTTTAGTGTTTTAATTAGTCTAAGTAAACTAGTTCATTGAACTTTCATCTTCACCAAATTTCGCAGGTAATCATTAAACAATCTTATTTCAGTGGAAAAATAATAATAATACTGTTTGGTTTTTAAGCTCTGTGATTAGTAATTAAAATGTGTGCTTAGGAAATCTAACTTCAAATTTTTACTTGGTAAATATTTAACTTGAATCCTATCTCAGGTATTTGGGTTCTCGAATCACTTGGATGCCACAGATTCGAAAAATCGTAAATAATTCGATCATAAAATCTTTTATTATGATCATTTTTAATTCACAGTGACTTGTAATAACTGGTTTCCAATTAGTTGGCTGTATTTACAGTTTTTTAAAAATCATATCATAGTAATCTGGCTGTAAAAAAGTAGCTAAAGGTTATCCAAATTGTTATGTTTAGCCATGTGCTCTGGGCATAACCATATGTGTGATTAAAGAGAAGTTGTGACTGTAAACTCATAAAGTCTCAACACAATTCACTTTATTTAGACCATTAAATTACTAAATACACTGTGGACTGGTGAAATAAAGCCAACTCTTAACTGTGGAACAGAACATACTTTATTATATAAGTACACAGTAACTTGCAGCAAGACTGCACTTGCTAAGCAGCAGTAATTAAAAACAGAATTTAGTTAGTATCTCTTTTTATGACAACAGTGCTATTTCATTAAGCATATGAAACATGCCACTCTGATTGACAATGAAATTTTAGTACAACAAACTGGAGATTAGAGAATGTTATATTCACCAGATAGAACGTAGCCTTGGTCTGCTAGGCCAGGGCATGGAACATTGTTTGTTACTTTGTTTGCAGAAGACAACATGTTTCCACAAGAAATAAGCGGTGGCAGGCTTTTATTGTACATAACACACAAAATAGATATCACATGAATAATGATTGAGTACAAAAGTTAATACATAATCATAAAACTTTTTGATTAATAAACATCTTACTGTCGCGGTCAATTTTTTAGAAGTACTGGATAGACGACAGTAGTAATAGTGACGATGACATAATCAGTGTGATGCAAGTAGAATGTATTCCTGAAACAAAAGAAAACAGTATGTTATTGACAATTGCAATTGATGTGTATATGTATGTATATATATAGACGGAAAAGAAACATAAATGTCTGAGAATGTGATGTGTGCTACTGAAAACTGAAGCTAGTCAAGATGATCAAATATTGAAATGTAACACATTTCAACAGTTTGGTCCAGTGCCCAAATTTGTACGTTAATCATATAAATTTTATTTAAAAAACTAAAACAAATTTGTGGTTACATTTCAAAACATCAAAATTTTGGTCTAACTGAAATATTAACAGAAGTTTGTTTTAATAATTGAACGTGCCTTCATGCAAGGCTTACAGCAAACCTGATAATGTGAAGCCGTTGTGCGAATTTAAGATGTCACTAAAATCTTGTACTTTAATGCACCTTTGAAGAAAGCGGAATATATGTCAAAATGTACAGGCTGAAACGTTAAAATAAAATTAAAAAAACATTCCCTCCAAAAAGACATCCTAGATGTTGGAGTCGGACTGTGTACAACTGGAAAACATTGCCCTTGTATGAATTAGTCTATATCACACAAACTGATGAAATATTTTTGTTGTATGTTCCCATCAGCTTTCTTTCACTGGCTAACACCTCCTTGTCATAGTTTTTTTCACCATCCCTACAGCCTTTGAGTTTGCCTAACACTGTTCAAAATATGCAGTTTCCTCTGCAGTTCCTATTCGTGTCTCCACGCCACAGTGGCAGACACACCACATCGTCATACATCTGTGGCCACTTCCTACACCTGGGATTTGTTATGCTTCTCATCACCCACCATTCTAACTGCAAGCTATTCATTATCAGCTTACGAGTATTGAGAGAAAGCATAATCATAAAGAGCTATAACAGGATTACTTTAAATTGCCTTGTAATGAATATTAACAGCTACAGATTTTGCTAAAATAAACTTACACTAATACAAACAGAAAAAAACTATTTATTTTATAAAATTTAAAAACAATTTTTTACTAATGTTAATTATGAAAACAGCTGCAATAATATGAGTAAGTGAAAGGCCGAATTCAGATTTGCAGTACAGTTTAGAACTTACAATTTTCTTATGGTAGACAATGTATTCACCACCTAAGTTAGGCCAAAATAGAAAAACACAGTGTCCACAATATCACTGCGCCTGCCTCGAAATAGCACATCAATAAATACAAAGTGCTGACACCACATAACTTGTCCCATGGCAACATCGTCGAGTAGCTCAGTAATGTCTGTCATAAAAACACCCAATATATCCATGCACGTGTATAGTTGAAGCATGGTTCACGCTTGTTCTGTTATGTGTTTATGCTCGTGCATTTCCAATAAGAACACATTTGTCTGGACCTACTTTCACGCTTATATAATTTACAAATTGATATAGGTATGAAAGTAGGTTATTTCGCAAAAGTCTGTGTAAGTATCCGAATATTTTTTAGTTCAGTTTTATGTTCTTATGTACAAGAATAGTTTCGCGCTCTGTTTGGGGTAACAGTTCACTATGATGCAGCTTAAAGAAGTGTTTGGATTAAACTACATTTCTACTGATACCAGTTCCTGATTCAATTACATGAATTTGGTTTAAACTCTACCTTCTGTACTTTAATGTGATTCTTAATGCTGAATTGAAAAAAAAATGCAAGAGTTAAGTCTACTACAGATACAGGGGTTGTACAAAATAATATGAACACCCTGGTACAAACACCTCAATTTCGGAGTTTGTTTTCTGACTTATCTGGGATGCACGGACATTGACTTTTATTTTCCCTTGCACTATAGCCTCTCTGGAAGTATGCTGAGCAACCAGTACATCTATGATCGTTGTGGAGGCGTGTTGATCTACCGTAATGTCAGCCCTTGCACACTTCCAATGAGGAAAAATTGTTGGTACCCAATTAGGTGGTGCATCTATGCCAACTGTCGCAAATATACTAGTGGTATCGAGAGCTACTGTATATAGTGTCATGACAGCATACAGAGCTCAAGGGAAAGTGCATGCTAAATACAATAGTAGATGGAAACCGAAACCAACAGAGAGAAACAGGAGGGCTTTAAAGAGGATTGTTACCTTTAACGAAAAGACCAATGTCAACGAAAAGAGAGCGACGGAAACTGAATAAACAAAACATTAATGGAAGAGATGCTATTGCTAAACCATTCGTAAACTAGGTGAATGCAAAGAAGATACTTAAGTGGTTTAAGGAGCACAAACCTTGGACAACCGATCAATGAAATCATGTCATGTGGTCCGACGAGTCTGTGTTTACACTAATCCCTAACAGGAGACGCTTACAATTCAGACTGTCTTCTTCTAACTGTGAAACATAGGGGAGGTTCTGTCATGGTTTGGGCGGCCATATTGTGGTAGGCCGTATCGTCACAGTGAAAGAAAAAGAAAAGGTAACTTGCAAGGTCTATGAAATCATTTTAGGAAACCATGTTCGTTCAATGGTGCTGGAATAGTTCCCATCAGAGGATGTAATTTTACAAGACGATAATGACCAACTCACGCAGCTGGAAATGTCCAAGAGTGGTTTGACGAGCATGACGATGCAATAACGCATCTTTCCTAAACTCCACAATGGTCTGATGTGAATGTTATCGAGTCGTTGTGGTCTGTATTTGAAAAAAAATAAGGGCTCGTTATCCACCTCTAGCATCTCTCATGGAATTGGGGCAGTTTTATTTGGAGAAGTGGTATAAAATCCAGTGACCACCAGTAGAGATTTATACCCACCCATCCCCAGGACGATTCAGGCTGTTTTGGACGCTAAAGGTGACCCTACATCATATTAGGTATGTGTTCATATTATTTTGCCAACCTCCTATAGATGCTTTTTTGGCATGAAAAGCATTGTGATAAACTATACCGGTTTTAGCAAGTTGATATTGCATGACAAATGTGTAATGAACTGGAACATATTTTACATATTTATAGTCCATTCATGAAAGTGGAGTAAATCTTGACGTTCTAAAAAAGTAGCACGGCCACAATTTATCCTTCCACCACAGTTGCTTTGTCACTGAACAAAAGGAGGAGAAGATCTCTTTTCTTTGCAGCGCTAATTCCTGCGGACTTTCTGTATGCATGTTTTCCTCTTTTTCGGCGATGAACATTTGTGATACTGTATTCATTTGCCTCATACCTACCTTAATTTATATTTAATTTTTTTATTGGGTTCTTCCGTCTCAACAATATATATATATATATATATATATATATATATATATATATATATATATATATATTTCAATTCTCAATACCTTTTCGCCATTTCATTTATACTGAAGTTCGATCTGAAGGAGGTGCACAATCGTTTCAGGTTATACATATCCCCCTCGTCAATTAAATCTATATATTTAAAATGGTGATCCAGTTTTCTCAGCAGTTTGTATAGCTGGTACCTACCCACTGATCGTGAACATAAATGGGCCCTCCCTTCAATATACGTTTCTTCTGTTTATCAATGAAGGCGTGCATGTAGTCACCTTAATTTTACGCGTGACCAGTAATTAAAAGTATGTGATATTACAGCAGACATGTATAATAAAACAGTAAACTCGTTTCTATTTTTCCCTGAATAGTTATAGAAAAAAAAAAGTGCTTTCTAACATTATTTATCCTCAGAAAGGTATTATGCATTAGGGCCACTTTTAGCTCGGCCCTCATGCCAAATGAAGCAACGGCCAGTGCCAGTTCCCAAATGGAATATAATGAAATTGTACGTCTAGAGTCTACATTAATAAGGTGGGTGTTTTACCTGATTCTTTACAGATGCAGATTATGCTTTTATGAATTCAGTTCTTGATTTGTACATTGTGCATTCTTTGATAGCTACACATTGGCTTACTACAACAATACGTAATGACGTATACAACAAAACTTCACTGAAACAAAGAGAGAGTGAGAGAGAGAATACCGGTACCTTTGTCAGGTGTGCCAATATAATGGAATAAAATATACCCCAACAATTAAAAAAATGCTTTGTTCAGGTGTACCAATGTAATGAGATGAAATCAAATTTTTATTTTTTCTTATTGTAATAAAAACAGATTTTGCTGTATGTAAATACGGAAATTACAAAGAATCGTACACATTTGCATAGAATATGGCCATAAATGAGATACAACCATATAGAATTAATAGGCACCATTGAATTACAATAGTACCATACGGACACAATTACGCCCTCCCCTATATCTTACCTACCACATGTGGCCCTATAGAAAAATATAGACATTTTTTTCTCTATAAGGTGGTATTGCTATTTAAATTAGTGAAATTTTTGCATTAGTAATCCTTTTCTTCGCAAGGTGCGATTTTTTGGTCACAAGAACATAACATTTGGTACAGTATGTAAATCAGAAACATGTACCCGTTTCACGTTCTCATCTAAACTGCAATTATTCTTTTTATGGGCGTGAAAATTGCAAAAATAATGGTTTTCGAATCATTTTACCTGTTAAATTTTCTATACAGAGACTTACAATTGTTTTCTGACACACATAATACGTTTATGTTTATTAGCAAGCCATATTAATATATAGCCCAGGAATCTTAGGCTCAAAAGGGCCCTAACCCAGAAAAAATAACATAAAAGTGCAAATTTGGTCATTAGTACTATTCACCCTCCTGAACAACATACTGGAGTTCCCCTATTCTCCTGTACCAGCGCCCTTGTTTGTTTCGGGCAAGAAAGTCTTAAGTCACGAGAATCGACACACAGGCGAAATTGACCCTTCAGATATTAAACTCAAAAATTAATACTCTTCTATATATTGTTTAACTCACCGTAAGACCATACTCAATTGCCTTACATGTTCATTCAGAGGAAAAAATATTTTAAGGGGTTGTTATAGCGATTTTCCTTCAAGAAATCCTTAAAAAATGAGCAAAGTGAAGAATAAACTGACTCAGAGACTATGCCAGATAGCTAAAAAGTGGCATCTTCAATTGATATTCGTTATAGTTTTTCCTTTACAACGGTGTATTAGTGATTATTCTGTGATGGACTGTTGATGAGATACGGCCTCCTAATCATTGGCGCACGTCGCCAAGTGCAGGCTGTGTTGTCTAGACCTACTCATCTATCGCGTCGTATTTCAATACTTACACACGTGTCTGTTGTCTACCATATCGATTACATGCAGTCGACTGAACAGTCACTAACTGGTCGCATAAATGTTCAGTGTTTGTCCGGACGTGTCAGAAATATTAACGCACTTTGTGCAGTTGCGTATTTGCTGGTGCTTCGGAATGAATGATTTATTTCGTAGAGTGAGTTTGTGGTTAGAAATGAAGTACTAGTAGATATGGCTAGTCGATCTGAGTGCTTGGTTTGCAAAAAAACTTTTGGAGCCTGGCCAGGAAGAAGTAACTACAGTATAAAGAGGATTGTTGTGACTGGTTAATGCCAGTGAACAAAGGACTGATGGAAACGAACGTCCCTTTTTTTGCGGTCTCTCGTGGCGAATGGGTCGTTACTGAAGTTGCACGAACGATGCAAGTAAGGTTATTTATTACAGCTTTGTTATACACGCGCGCACTCGTCTAGACTTAGCAGTAAATGTTGCACCTCTATTACTGCAGAGTTTACAATAGCGAGGTGGCGCAACGGTAACTCGTTGGACTCGTAATCGGGACGGCGCGCACTCGTCTAGACTTAGCAGTAAATGTTTGCACCTCTATTACTGCAGAGTTTACAATAGCGAGGTGGCGCAACGGTAACTCGTTGGACTCGTAATCAGGACGGCGCGCACTCGTCTAGACTTAGCAGTAAATGTTTGCACCTCTATTACTGCAGAGTTTACAATAGCGAGGTGGCGCAACGGTAACTCGTTGGACTCGTAATCAGGACGGCGCGCACTCGTCTAGACTTAGCAGTAAATGTTTGCACCTCTATTACTGCAGAGTTTACAATAGCGAGGTGGCGCAACGGTAACTCGTTGGACTCGTAATCAGGACGGCGCGCACTCGTCTAGACTTAGCAGTAAATGTTGCACCTCTATTACTGCAGAGTTTACAATAGCGAGGTGGCGCAACGGTAACTCGTTTTACTCGTAATCGGGACGGCGCGCACTCGTCTAGACTTAGCAGTAAATGTTGCACCTCTATTACTGCAGAGTTTACAATAGCGAGGTGGCGCAACGGTAACTCGTTGGACTCGTAATCGGGACGACTCGCACTCGTCTAGACTTAGCAGTAAATGTTGCACCTCTATTACTGCAGAGTTTACAATAGCGAGGTGGCGCAACGGTAACTCGTTGGACTCGTAATCGGGACGACTCGCACTCGTCTAGACTTAGCAGTAAATGTTGCACCTCTATTACTGCAGAGTTTACAATAGCGAGGTGGCGCAACGGTAACTCATTGGACTCGTAATCGGGACGACTCGCGTTCGATCCGCGGTCTGACTATTCTGATTTCTACTTCCCATGTTTTTAATTCCTGTTTAGTAGTGTTCCTCTTCTAAGGCTTTGCAGCTGTTCGGGAAGCACTCAAAACGAACAAGAAAAACAAGTTTTAATATTTATAAGATATGCTACTATTTCATAATATTGAATAATTCTTATCTCGAAAGTGCAATAATGTGATGTAGAAGTTATAATTATTTCATAAAATACAGCTGCGAGAGATGCAAAAATATTTTAATGCAATACAGTAATAGTGATTTGTAAACACCATTAACCATTACAACAATGTTCTGTATTTGCTTCTTCCATACTGCAGAACTAAATAACATTTACAGTGTAAATTAAAACAAATGTTTTCAAACCTACTTTAATTAGATAAACCTTTTCCTGCATATTTTAACGCAACTCATTTTTGTGTGTATTGAACTGTTTTCATTTGAAAAATAAATTAAGATTGAGTCAAGTTTGCATATGATTTTTTTTTGTACATCTAAATAAACCCGTTTTATATTATATTCGAAGAAGCATTGTGTTTGTGAGCTATATCGAATTTTATATCTTGATAAGAGGCACATTTGTTTTGTTTGTTCAAGAATTTATAAACAGTAATATTGATTTTTTATTCAACTTACCACAATGACACTCTAAGTGGCATATATGCATGTTGAATGACTTTTTTGTAAAGAGGTAGAAATGTTTCTTTTTCTTTTTCAAAATGTAATAGATTTTGTCTCACAAATGCAAATGAATGTGCATTTTACAATAAAAGTCGACAATACAAAATCTTTAACCGTTAAAATAATAATAAAAACAAAAAGAAATCAGCCTATAACATGTGTTTATCAAGAGTGGAGTGAAGATATTTGGGCGGCTCTTAACAACTATGGTCTTGAGAGCCGATGTAGGGTGAATGATGTGTGAATGGAGCGGTGCCGGAATGCGGGTGTGGGGGGGGGGGGCGGCAGATCGCCAAGAAGACTCGCTGACCAGCGGCATCGTCCAGCACGGGGAGGCCCCGACCGGGATCGAGCCCCGATCACCTTGGTGGAAGATAGGTGATCTGACCACTTGACCGCTGCGGCCCCTGTGTTTATCACGAAATATAAAAAATAATTGTAGGTGAAACACATTGAACTTAACTTTAAAAGAGGTGGAACAGATATTCCACATACTTCTACAAAATGAATCAGTTTATTTATTTGGTAATGTGTGTTTGGTTAGAAGTATAGGAGCTAGTGGAAGTTTGATTTGGTTTATACTGAAAACTAATTTTGTTGACAAAGCTGAATGGGACTGAAATAATCGCATCCACAACATTCCCCGGTTTCTGTCTCAGGAAAGACTACACAAGATCCAGTACAATAAAGAAAGTTCTTAGTAGTGAAAAGAAATCTGAAGATCCCGATCTTGGTGCAGGACGGCTCCTTCGCTCCTCTGTAGATGTCCTTAATATAAAGCAGGACTGCCTTTACTATAGAGAAGAAGCTTCTTTCGGGAAGGAAACCAAAAAGTAAGCAAAGTTCAGAAAAACTATATGTGAAGTTACTGCACTGCCGTATAAGGGTAGTGTTATTGCTCGAGCACTTGAACGGGGAGATGGGTGGGGCGAGATCGTCCATGCTCGGGCTGTAAGTGTAGCTGATCTCGTGGCTGCTGAGGCTAAATACTACAAGCAATGTGTATTACTATTTGCATCTCCAGGTATGCTTCCAGCTCATTCAATGGCAGTAATTCTTGTAGCATACTGTAGTGTACAGCAGTATAATAAATGCTACAAAACTATTTTTATTAACGAGTGTTTATTATGTCTATTTTAGGAACACTACAAAGTCTGCAATGCAATAAAACCTTTTCTCGCAGAAACCATGTAAAACTCCATTACAAATAATCCTGTTGATTCCATTTGTTCTGCGAAATATCTGAAGGAGAAACATTATGGGAATAGAGCTTTTATAACTGAACTATCAGGAAAATCGTCCATCGTAAACTAGAAGGGATGTGCGAGTCGTATTGTGCATGACAAATGGTACTTGGACAAGAAGAACATGGAAGAAGAGGAGAATATTTGCATTGTAGAGGCAGCAGCAGATATAATCATGCGAGATATTCGATCACTAGTATTCGACACCAAAACTTACCCTGCCATGGAGTCTCTAGACTCAGGACAGCTGCCTGAAACATTGAAAACATCTTTGAACAGAGTAATTCAAGGTGAAGTCATCGAGAGAAAGAACACAGCAATCGGAGAAGCCATAATGTCTGCATGTCGCCCCCGTTCTTACATATATCCTACACTTATTGGCATCATGCATCGAGACAGCTGGTAGATATTCTCAGCAGGCTTTCATTCTCTGCAAGCTACAAGGAGGTTCAAAGGTAAGGCATTGTATTAAGACACTTCTATTGCAAAAGTAATTCTTACCATCCCTCCTTATACAGTAATTCCTTCTATCTACCTTTGTAAGTGCAACCTCAATTGTAATACATTTGTAGTTCGTAATTTATTAGCTTTACTATGGTATTTTATACATTTTCTGTGCAGATATGAATTTTCGGCTTTGGAGCCATCCAGAGTCAATACAGATGGAAGCAAGAAAGGATATATAAAAATATGCCTTTGACAATGCTGATTTTAATATCAGAACCCTTACAGGACATGGCACATTCCACTCAATGGACGGTGTGCGATTTATTACCCCCGCCCAAAACCAAGAATCAATGACAGTTAATATACTGCTTCATCCACCATCAGCAGACACCATAGCAGCCAGAGGCAAACTTCAAGTTAACTGTTGCAAATTAAAAAGTTCATAATTACAACCCCATCTTCACAAGGGTTTCCTGCCCTTAGAAGTGGTTTCCTGGCGTTCGTTGTCAGACATTTTCTAACTGAAATTTTTCAAGGAACATCCTCCCGACGTTTGTCACAGAGCTGATGACTCATCCTGTAGAGTATCGGTGACTGTTGTATTTGATGGCTACAATGTTCAGTCTACAAAATCACAAGAACATTTTCAATGTGCTTCTAAAGGGACATCTGCTGAAATTATGTTTGACATGAACACATCTGCGAGCACAACACAAGCAGATTTCCTAAGCAACTATCACAATAAGGAACGACTGATCACGTTGTTGTTCTCCCGCCATTTTGAAACAGCAGGAATCGAAGTGTGCAATTCTGAGTGCGATGCTAATACTCTGGTTGTGAAAAGAGCACTTGAGCTGGCTTCAGTGGAAAACAATGTCACAGTCGTTGCCTTTGACACAGACGTTCTAGTCATGCTGCTAGCCTGCACCACTGATTACATGGAATTAAGAGTCCTTAGTCCAGGTACGAATACAAAATCTGACAAAGTGTATATTGTAGGAGGAATTCAAGAAAAGATCGGAGAGATCAAAGATAGAGCCCTTTTCTGTCATGCAGTTACTGGTTGGGACACATCTGCTTTCTTTGGTAAGGTAAATAGAAAGCATGGAAAATTTTCCAGAGACCTGATATGAGGAATGTCACTAATGTGTTCAACAGTCCAGAGTCTACGAAAGAGGAGGTTTGTGCTGCTGGAGAGAAGTTCGTCATAGCTCTATACGGTAGGATAAATGTCAACAGCTTGGATGAACTCAGAGTAATCCAGTATACACGCTCCATCGCTAAGCAGCCTGTGGCGGTGGCCTTTGAACTAGCGATATTGCCACCAACAAGTGCAGCATGTGCAGAAAATTCACTGAGGACGTATAATCAGGTACGTTCTTTCAAGTCTACACTGAGAGTCAAAATGTATACACACAATATCGAAACATTAAATAACAAAAAAATTGTTCTTTTCCCTAGGTTCAGCAGTGGCGCGATAACATATCCCTAAATCCAGTTAACTGGGGGTGGAAACTGGCTGGAGGATTCTTGGTTCCAATACTGACTAGCCAGGCACCAGCACCGGAGTCTCTGTTGCGCCTGATTTCCTGTGGCTGTAAGACAGGCTGTGGCTACAGATGTGAATGCAGGTGTGCTGGATTGACCTGCTCGACAATGTGTGGACATTGTAGAGGAGGAAGTTGCATGAATAAAAAAATTCAAGATTTTCACGGAAGTGATGACGAAGATGATCCTGAGGAAGCTACTTTATAAATATTTATTGGCAATTCGTAAACAAAATAACTAGACTGCCTTCCCTTTTTTCTTTGTTTATAATGCAAAATGGAAGAGTAGACTAGAATTCAAAGATTTCTGCTTTGAATATATTTTAAGAGAGAGTTGTTAACTTAGAAAACATTATTTCAGTGTTAATAAGATAACGTTTTGCTACCAAATACTGTAATAGGAGTTATAATACCATATACCTAATATAATTTATTTGTTTTGAAATTAACTAATGCAAACTTCAATTAAAATTCTAAATAGTGTTGTTCCACGTAATGCATGTCTCTCAACTTAACATACTATATATAATTATATATAATATATAAATAAATTATATATAATATATATAAATAAATTATATAAATAATATATAAATAAATTATATATATGTTACTGGAAAATTATAACTGGCTTACACTTATCTAGATTCAGTCGGCTCGCAGTTGCACTTGACAAACGCCAGTGCTTGTGACTAGAGGACGTGCGCCAATGATAAGGCGGCCGTATCTCATCAACAGTCCATCACAGAATAATCACTAATACACCGTTGTAAAGGAAAAACTATGAAGAATATTAATTATGGATGCTATCTGGCATACTTTATAGTCTCTGAGTCAGTTTAGTTTTCACTTTGCCAATTCTTTAAATGATTTCTTGAAGGAAAATCGCTATAACAACCCCTTAAAATATTTTTTACACTGAGTGAACATGTAAGACAATTCAGTATGGCCATTCGGTGAGTTAAACAATATAAAGAAGAGTATTAATTTTTTGGTTTAATATCTGAAGGGTCAATTTCGCCTCTGTGTCGATTCTCGCGACTTAAAACATTCTTGCCCGAAACAAACAAGAACGCTGGTACAGGAGAATAGGGGAACTTCGGTTTGTTGTTCAGGAGGGTGAATAGTACTAATGACCGAATTTGTAGCTTTATATTATTTTTTTCCTGGTTAAAATCTAAAATTCCAAGGCTATATATGTTCACCGCTTGAAGCCACATTCAGGCGATGAAAGACTACATGCTAGTTGAACACTTTGTATGCAGAGTTTACATTAGTGGTTACTGGAATATTCTGTATGTACCGGAGTGACAACTTGTAGCGATAGGAAATCTTATGTTATACTCCATTCATGGTTTCTTCCAACTTTTCTGAAGCCCTGCTTAAGTGAAGTGAAGTGAAGAGATTTGGACGGCTCTTGACAGCGAGGTATTGAGAGTCAATGTAGGTGATTGAGTCGATGTAGATGATTGAAGAGAGTATCGCTATGATTCAGTAAAGGAGGACAAGCCTAAAGAACTGCAGCGAAGTGTTGGTTTCCAGGGGGTATATTCTAAGTTATTCATTAATTTTTCGTTTTCGTTAAGTTTCGAAAGCTCTCTTCACGAATAAAATCTTCGAGAAAGGCATTTTGGTATTCTAAGTCATAATTCGTTACAACCCTCCAGATGCCTCCGAGACTTCGGAAATGTTTGGGTTTATGTTAGCAAATGGAGGGTAGCAACACTATGCACACGAACTTGACCTGTTTTATGAGACTTTGTAAATTATGAATGATTAAGATTGAAAACATTAATAAACCGAAGCAGTAAAGCGCTTTAAATATTTCGTTTGCTTTTGTCGTGTTTTTAATATTAGTATTAAATACATAATGAGGTATAGGAAAGAGGTATATTTCGTTCGTCAAGTGTATCAAATTTGCTGACGACATTATACTAATTTGTAACTCAGCTGGACGTAGGCTATGATGTATTACAATTAAATATGATTTAATTTCGTTTGCACTGAGTTGAAACAGACTGGCATGTACGCCGATAAGAGAGAGAGAGAGAGAGAGAGAGAGAGAGAGAGAGAGAGAGAGAGAGAGAGAGAGAGAGAGAGAGAGAGAGAGAGAGAGAGAGAGAGAGAGAGAGAGAGAGAGAGAGAGAACTTTGGTTGTTACATGCCTGGATATTTTTCTCAATAACCATTTTGCCGTTGGCTGCAAACAATTTACATACACGCATTTTCCTCAGTTATTTATTATACAAAGATTATACAATAAGCTATGGACAACAAACTAGACACTGTCGTGTTACTTGTGAATTGTATTAATATAAATATATGAATTTTCACTCAATTATTTTCAAGTGAAACTATTTTGGTTGTAAACCACCAAGAATTATTTACAGTGTAACGCTACCTATCATGTGATTTACGAACGACATTGTTCAAAACAAATTTATTGAATAAATCGGTGTTTGTGGTATCTTATTTTGTTATAAACAACGGTAATAATCTAATGAATTCCTCACAATAGCCAGCCTACACTGCAGCTTACATAGTTCACAAATTGAAACAGAAAGTTCAATTGGTGATTTTAAAATATTTTTTCTGGATATATTTTTATGTTCCTGTAATACATGAATGAAGGCACATTACATCACGACTCTCTTCTTTCACAGTCCCAAAAAACAATCTGTTATACACACCAGCCAAGTTTTTATAGTAAAACTCGGTAACGAAGGCCCGAGGGGCTTCATTTCCGTTTAGAGTTTCTTAGCAAGTATAGTGACGTCAAACGAAAAACGTTAGTAAACGAAAATTTTTGCCGAGAGGAAACTTATAATAAGCCCCAGGCAAGGCGAAGAATCCAAAACACACCAGAACAATAATAGTTTATACACATTAGAACAATAATGGTTTATAGAACATATCAGCCAAGCGCCAGTGGATCTCCCCTCCCGGCGGCACGGTATTTGGGGCGACTGTGCCAGAAGCTATATAATACTTTGTACGGGGTTTGTTTGTCTGTGTCCCACGGCGAGATGAAACCTTCAAGATACAGCTCGACGTGTCGTTCGTCGTCTTCCGACTCAACACTCAGCCTCCGGCGGCTGTAGCATTCATGTTAGTCATATACTGCTATTGATTCGGATCTCCCTCGCCAATAACATGTATTTAAATATTAAATGCCTGCTCTGTCTTCATAACTAAATTAAGTTCTTCCCTCGTAATAGCATAAACCTTCCATAGTCCCTAGACACTAGCATAAAAATATTAAAGTCATAACAGTTTGGATCAGAGCCGGAATGAAGGGGCGGGGCAAACTATAAAATATAAATATATGCCTGAGAAAATGTGCCGAGCAGCGGCATCGTGGCGCAATTCTCACATGAGAAAATCCGGTAACCCAACCGGGGATTGAACCCGGTACGCCTTGGTGATAGGTGGGCGGGCTAACTGCTCAGTTGAAGTTCTACTTCCAGGGTATTCCTCCACCTCATACAAACAAAGCTTAGAAAATTGCACCAGAGGGCCAGACGCTGCAATCATACACACTCAGTGTAATAATATTTTTATAACACCTATTATTTATAGGCTGTTCACGGTAAAGTGAGCACTTTTTAAGGCCCTTCTAAATTTCTCCTTTTATCCAATTTCTGCCTTCCTGCTAATTTTTAATATAAACATTGCAATGTGACCAATAAACACAGTGAATACATTTCACAACCCTCGAAATCTAATGCCTGGGGCTGCAATAAGATATATTTATTATTGGTAAATGCAAATTGGGAGGGCCTTAAAAAGTGCTCACTTTTCCGTGAATATCCTATACTAGGAATTACCAACACATCTATTTTGTCCCTGTCTCTTTTCATGTTTTCAAATTAGTTATAAATGAAAATTATATATATTTATAGATAAAATATAAGTAAACGTTAAATTTAAGCAAATATAAGGCCTTCTTACGTCAACACAAGTATAAAACGCTTGTGATGTATAAAATGATTAGGAAACAATCAAACGCGTCGTACAAGGGATGTTTTCTAGAAGGTTTTATTAAAAAAGTGTTAAGAAACCGCAAATAGACTATATGTGTATAGCTGGTGTAAAGTTAATTGAACACATTTTATGTCAATCTCTGAACGATGTCGCTGTTCATGAGAGAATATATTTAATAGACACTCACTAACAAGCTCCTTGTAAGCTGGCTGCGATGTAGGAAAACTACTTGAACATTTCAGCGTGATATGTCCTACCAAAAGGCTAATATTTGAAATTGAATTTTATAATTTTTAACTTTTTTACCACAAATACTTCAATTATGCTCGGATAACTTTGAAAAACTCAAAATGTTTGATTTATTACCGTTTGGCAAAGAGAGCGAGCTGTAGCAGTGTACTTAGAAATCTCAATATTACTTTCCCACGCAATTTTGCTATTAATTCACAAAGCATTTTGAGCGGTTCGAAGTTAGTCCAGCAGGCGTAAGGTAACCCCAGTTTTCAGTAATTATGTTTACGTTTCCTTTGTGCACGTATGAGTAAGAACTGGCATACTATTAAAGGCTATTCACGTTAAAGTGAGAACTTTTGAAAGTCCTGCTTCAGATCTACCTGTATATACGTTGTGTATTCTTCCACCTTATGTAAAATTAACATTGCCATTGGCTTCATCACTTTATTCATGCGTCGGTCAAGTGAAACTGTGACATTATTAGAAAAGTTAATATTTTACAAATATGCCAATTTTTACACTTCCATACATAAAAAAAAACAGAAAACAAAAGAAACAATTTAAGTAATCACAAATGGCTACTTGATACTTTTTATTCGACTTAAGATACTGATATACTTCTCCATCCATTGTTACCAATTTTAATGGGCGAATGTCTCTCAGTGCTCCTGTCGAATTATATGCAGGCATGGGCAGTGACTTTTTTTTAGGTTGATTTCAAAAGTGCTCACTTTATCGTGAACAGCCTTTAACAAATTGAATTTCTAAACATTTCGCAGTTTTCACTCTATCAGGGGCAGTGTTAATTTAACTTGTGGCGCGAGTATAGAAACTGGGCAGAAAAGTAGACCCTCGGCGGGCGTATCAAAAGTGCAGTGTGTTGGAAGGCAGTGGCGTGTAGTGAGTTCTTTTTTCACAGTGTAAGCAATATAATAGCCCCATGTATTTGAGTGTTTTAGACAAAATTTAGTTAAATGCCATTAAAATGCAACAAATGATTGATAAAAGTTGGGCTGTGGCTCCATTTTCCATTTCTACTAACAAACTAACTTCCAAATTTGCTTACGCTCCACATGTATTTAGCGTTTTATAATCCCTAAAATTAGTTATAAAAACGGAAACGAAATGAATGTAATAATAATTAAATTGAATAATATTTTGAGAGATATTACGAATTATAGGAAATCTCCAGTTTTCCCGAACACTTTCATCCACTCTCATAGGAAAAATATTGGATTGGAGGACGCAAACAGAACGCCTTGCTGTGATCGAAACCAGCAAGGGTTGCCAAGCCAAGTGCCAACGCTGGGGGGAACGCGGTCTCGGCAACCCGGCCTCCTAGTTATGTCAACAGCCACGGGGGAATGCAAACAAGGTCGGGCCCATGCTTATATAAGCTGCGAGCAATGGTAGATCACGGCCATCTTGTTCCGCCGCCGCCGGAGGCCCTGCCCGAGACGCTGCTGCTAGGAGGACCTCCTGTCCTTGCGGTCCTGGGTTGGACCCCTGACTACACCGCCGTCGAGAGAGCCTCCATGCTGCCACCTCCGTATTCGTCAGGGTAAATATAATTCACTTAGAGGATCCACAGCAGCTTGTGTACTCTGCCCGTGTTGTTGCTGTGAGTTTTTTTCATCGCTAGTCGCTCCCGTTTGGCGAAATAAATAAGTTACTATATAGCAATACTATGCGTTTACACGAAAACTCTGTTTCTGGAATCGAAAATGGGAAAACTTATAGTTAAATGCGCGAGGCGAAAACTATAAGGGGTCAAATATTTCCAATAAGTATAGGGTAAGCATTGCTTGTCTAGTATGTATGGAATAAACGCCACTGTAGGGTGGAGCGGGGCTGTTGGAGGGAGGGGCGGGACTGTACCTGGTGCTGCGGAGCCGGAGGCAGAGAAGGGCTGGGTCTTCCTCAGCAACCACTGGTGTGTTGTAGTGAGTCCTTGTTGCAGCAGCTCTGCGCCCACCAGCTCGCGGGTCCTCGCGTGGTAGTCGTTCAGCCACGCGACCTGCAGACACGTTCACTTACCATCTCACATTGCTCGCAGTGTTTCCTCCACTACGCCCCCAGCTCAACACTACAAGTTTGTTCAGGCGACCTGACATTTTTACTCTCTCGAGAGCAAGTTGAGAATTTCTGGGAGCAGGAAAGAGCAATAAAAAAAGCGCATTAATATTTTACGCTACCAACCGAACACCGAAAGCTACGGAAGTGTTTGCTAATAATCAGCTGATCGCAACATCGGCAATCTGTAATTTTCAACTTGATCGAGTATGGCATTGTCTGGTGACGGACAGTTTCGAGGCGGCAAAAAACGGCATGTCAGGGTAAAAGAGGATGCTTGGTAATCCTGCTAGCTTCAAATACTATAAAATTAACTATGGAATGATACTCGTAATTTTTACATAACCCTAACCTTGCGACCCTTGATAAAACAAAAACCAAGTTATTGTCAATCTCATTAGTTATTAGGGGCGCATTCAGTGTCAATTTAATTGCTTCGAACATTAAAGTGGCAGGTGATTGGTTATGACAAGCATTTAATGATCCCTGCGACTGACATCATTTTAACACTTGCCTTCAAGGATGAACGTAATATTTTTATCATTATCTACAATTACATGCCCTACAGCAGTTCTCAGATGATGGACAAACATATTCGCAAATAAATAAACGTGACAGAGGAGACTTTGAAGTAAACTATCACTACGTCGTAGTCCAGACTATATACACACAAATTCGGCACCTTGTTTCCTTGCTCTCGATCTCACTGCTCCTCTGCTCTTCCTCGACAGCAAGAGCAAGAAGTTCATGCTCATTGTGAGAAAAAGAGCAGTGCTCCTGATGCCCGAACAGCCAACCAAAAAAACACTTCCGGTAAGGCAGGATTTACAACGACCCGTCACGTCCGTCCGTCATCCATCCGTCAATCACGTGACCAACAGCCAATCAGAGGTGGCCATTAATTCTATCCGTCTGTCCGTCAAAACCTTGGCAAGTTTTAACTTTTGACGGACGAAATTACAGCCTTCTCAACTTGCACGTTTTGTTACTCGTTCAACCAGAGTTCTTTACAAGGCTGTGTAGTGTGTGTAGTGTTGTGTTTTTGCTGTGTTTTGTTTTCACATTTTTCCTAAATAATAATTGATAATTACGTTCTGAAACACGAGCTCCTTTTTTGTAATAGTAAAATTATGCTTCATATGGTATGAAAAAAAATTACATCGATTAATTTTCGTTACGTACGTGTATGGTTGTTTTTGGTGTTTAGAAACATAATACCGCAACAAATTTTAATTTTTGTGGAAATTTTTTTTCGTATTTGTTCACAGTTTTGCTTTTATTAGTTTGCAGCAATGAACTTCCGACGGACGTGCTGTTGTAAATCGCTCGGCTGGGAGACAGACGAACGTATGACGGACGGACGTATGACGGACGCGATGGGCTGTTGTAAATCCTGCTTAAAACGAACGCTCGAAATGAAAAAGAGCAAGAAAAGCGCAGGAAAAAAGCAGAAGTAGTAGAAAGCTCAGGTCGCCCGAACAAACCTTACGTTATTGATGGCGCTAGTCGGCAGGCTCTCTCGTATCCTCCACCCCTCTGATCAAGGTGCTGTTCCATACTCACCTCGCCTCACCTCTGTCAGCTCTCATGATCTCGCCCAAATCTCTCCTCTTACTCACTAAGTTTCTTTGATAACGAAGCTGACAGTCCCAAGGAAGGCAGCGATGGAAACTGTGAGATGCTCAAGGTTGCGCCAGTTTGTCATTGCCTTGTGAGCAATATGGATAGGAGCCAAAAACTTCAAACAATTCAATGATAATTCCAGAAATCAAACCTGGATATTCCAGTTGATGGTTACATAGGGCGTTAAAAAAAAAACATATTAAAAACCGCCTGTATTACACATTTCATGTGTATATCATATTTACAATGAAGATTTAGTAATGATTCAAAATATAATAAATTACTATGTTTTCAAGAATAGTATTTTGTGTTATATCAACATATGTGTTGCTATCATCAAAAAGTCTAGATATAAAAACATTGCTCATTAATTTCACTAACGCGCGATATTAATTCTTTAAATGGCTATGTCAGTATTAACTGAAAATAGTACTGTCTCATTGCAAATTTTATTAAAATAAAATAATTCAATTGTGATTTTATATAAACACGTGTGTGTAATTATAATACAGTTAACGTATGCACTCAAAGAAAGATAGGCTATAACTTTAAAAATGAAATCACGAAACAGATTCTTCAAACATTTACAGTATGTGTATATCACCTCTCCAAAACTGACTGAATATTTTGACAAAATAAAATTAATAAGTCGCTAGTATTAAATAATTATAGTCATATTATAAAGATGTAATGCGAATTTGTTTATTTGTTTATACATCTTGGGTAATCTAGGAAACTACACGGCCGATTTTTATAATTATTTCACTGTTAGAAAGCTACGTTCTTCTATATGGGCATAGGCTATGTTTAATTTAAAAAAATAGTTTTTTGAGAAATTTCAAAATTTGTAAACCAAGTCAGAGAAAAATGAGCTACTTGGCTGATTACTAAATAAGCTAATTATACTAAGACCATTAATATCAATTGAAACAATGTTAGAAGAAATAGTGTCAAAACTCGAAAGTAGTCGCAGGTAGTCACAGATAGTCGCAGGTAGTTGCAAGTAGTCGCAAGTAGTTGCAAGTAGTCGCAGGTAGTCACGGGTAGTCGCAAGTTGTCGCATGTAGTTGCAAGTAGTCGCAGGTGGTCACAGATGGTCGCAAGTAGTCGCAGGTAGTCGCAAGTAGTCGCAGGTGGTCACAGATGGTCGCAAGTAGTCGCAGGTAGTCGCAAGTAGTCGCAGGTAGTCTCGGGTAGTCGCAGGTAGTCTCGGGTAGTCGCAAGTTGTCGCATGTAGTTGCAAGTAGTCGCAGGTAGTCTCGGGTAGTCGCAAGTTGTCGCATGTAGTTGCAAGTAGTCGCAGGTAGTCTCGGGTAGTCGCAAGTTGTCGCATGTAGTTTCAAGTAGTCGCAGGTAGTCTCGGGTAGTCGCAAGTTGTCGCATGTAGTTGCAAGTAGTCGCAGGTAGTCTCGGGTAGTCGCAAGTTGTCGCATGTAGTTGCAAGTTGTCGCAGGTAGTTACGGGTAGTTAGGGGTAATCGCTGGTTGTTGGAGATATTCGGAAGTATTCAAGGGTGGTCGCAGTTAGTCACGGGTAGTAACGGGTAGTCGCAGGTAGTCACGGGTAGTCATATGTAGTTGCAGGTAGTCACAGATAGTCACAGGTAGTCGCAGGTAGTAACATGTATTCGTATATATAGGTATGCATTTTAATAACTCCATAAATCTAAGGGAAGCAATGTCGGACTACTAGTACATGAATAAAAACATTATATAGATTCATTAAAAAATAATAAACTGTTCATTTTAATGAGAAAAATGTTACGAAGGATACAGAAAACGCGACTGACTTACATTTTAGCAATTTCTGAAAAAAGTGGTAACAGCATTGCACATGCCACTCTCAGTTTGTAATTATTTCTTGTTCTTGGTGACTTTTGCCTTCTTTCAGAATAGCATTCTAATATGGGACTTCTTTGTAAATGTAACTATTTTTTGACTATGAGTCTACTTTATTCAAACAGGAAAATGTGCAAAGAAAGATAAACATTTGACCACTCATTAAATCTACATTTATATTGATCAAATATACCTACCTGTTTGGAACTCAACATTGTAAAATCAATAAGTTTGGTTTCGTAAGGCACCAAGGTTACCGGCTCAAAAGTTAAGTAAGTTGTGTCGCTGTCTGTTGTGCCCTGAAACATTGAAAACAATGTAGAGTTATGTACAATCACGTATAGTGAATAATGTTTGAAATGACAGTGTAACACAAGACAATGTAACGCTAATGCCTGTACTTGAATTCTGTATCTAAGATTCTAGGGGGGGGGGGGGGGTGGCAGTTGTCGCTCCTATTCTGCAGTATTTATTATCCTATGAGATCACTTTGCTGTCAGTGTATGTGTGTATGTGTGTGTCTGTGCGTTTTCTTTTTTTCAATTTTTGAACGTGTAAACCGAGTTTCACCGATCTCGGTATACTACATAGAGTACTAAGTAATCGCACACAGAAATGGATATTGTTGTTGGTCTGCCATTTTTAAAGATAGTACAACATGAAAAATAAAGCATTTACATTATACCTCGAAAACTTCTCAACCCATTTTTACCAAATTTGGTAAGCAAGTAGTGCTATTTTAGACGATATAAGTAGTAGGGTTTGGCAGGTTCTCGCCCGAGGGCGTGGGTCGTAGGAGCTAGGCGCCGGGTATCCGACATGTTGTGACGCCACCCGTCCGCTATCTTTTTTCCCTTTTTTGTTTTTTCCCTCAAAATAGATTAAGTTTCCCTAAAAATTTCCCTTTTTCCACATTTGCAAAAAAGAACACCAGACAATTCTAGGTTTTTACAAAGCAGGAGAGATAGATTAGAGACTCAGATGTTCTTGGGTCAGGGCAAGCGAGACTCCGGACCCTTGACCGGTGACCTTTGCCCCCAAAAACCCAAAAAATTCCAATAAGAATTATTAAAATGTATAATAAAAATCATTAAATAATTCTTAAATGACTCTCTAGCCATTTTAACATAGTATGCTATATCTTTGAACCATGTAATACATTCCAACGTAACTTTGTGTGCTGGGAATAAATAAATATATATTTATTTATTTATTCATTCCCAGCACACAAATATGTGTGTGTGTATATATATATATATATATATATATATATATATATATATATATATATATATATATATATATATATATGTGTGTGTGTGTGTGTGTGTGTGTGTGTGTTTCAGAATGTTATATTTTCGAAACTTTAAAACAAATTTGAACTTAAATGTTTATGCTGGCAGTATCTATTATATCCATCAAATTTTCTACACATAACCTTATTTCTCCGCTATTATTTAAGATAGTCCGATGTTAAATAGTACAGATTTTAAGTCGTATCTCGGGCACACAATCAACTGATTTATTTCAAATTTGGTGAAGCCAGTGTGCTGTGGTAGGCCATATTAATTTATAGTTCGCAGTTGAAGCTAGAATCCGATGCCGTAATGCAGTTGTTTGCACACTAGATAATGGTAAGAGGTTTTCTGGGTTCGAGTCCCAGGTAAGGCTCATGTGTATTTGTAATTGTCTCACTACTGTTGCGTGTGCTTCTGGTTTCATCTATAATGTTATTGCTTTTAACGAGACAAGTCCTGTCTACGAACTTACTTTTTAAGAAATGTCTTTAAGAATGAATTACACCCTTATTGAGGAAAGTAGGCTCATTAGTTATATCAGAAATTTCTTGCTTCAGTTTAAATATTGAAAACCAAGCAATTTTTATAAATTTTCATGTAAACATATTTTACACATCTTTAGTTAAATATCAACTAAGTATAGAGGCGACAATGCCATGCATTGGGTCAAGGTGTTATTTCAAGTAACAAAATAAAAACATGTCGCAAATACATTACCAACCCAAGTACGTAAAATGACAACAAAAACTATAAAACTTTTACAAACAACTGTTCTGAAATTTCAGTTTTTATAAGCAATTTTATTTTAATGAAAACTATAAATATAAAAGGAAATTATTTAATTTTAATGTGGCATTTCCAGTAATTTCCGCGGTTTTGTGATAATTTCCTGATTTTTCACAGAAACATAATTTTCGTGTTTTCCATTAAATTCGCGAGAATTTTCACATCTCTCTCTCTCTCTCTCTCTCTCTCTCTCTCTATCTTTCTCTCTATTACTGTCTATGAGTTATGAATGTGAGTGTTTTTGACTGCTCGTTCACCCACCCCACAGCCTTCATAACCCTACAAATCGGCGGCCAATAATGCCACTACCTGAATTGTTAAAGTTTTATTGAAAAAAAAAAAAAAAATGATAGCCTACAAGTTACTGTAGCAATTCTGGTAATTTGTTTTGCAAGTTCAGTAAATACTAAGCGTCCTTTGTTAAGCAAAATTAAAAATGAAATAGACTTCTTATGTGATTTTTACTTACCGACACGTTGGCTCTTACGACCATCACTATGTTTTCTAACCTCATGCCGAATTCATTGGTGCGGTAATATCCCGGCTCTGTCAAGATTAGAAAAAAGTATGGATTTATAAAATATCCTGGGTACCATCACAAGGAGGAATTAATTAATATGCACGTTTACATTATACAGCAGAACATACCTTGAGATCCAAAGAAATTTTCCTGGTATACTTGGTTAAAAGCTGGAAAAAAATATTAACAGAGATTTAAGCAAATTATTTCCTATCATTTTATTTTATTATTCATAAGCACATGTTAAACTGAATGTTATAACATTGGCTCTGCACTTGTAAACTGAGAAGACAAAGTTGTTACACACTATGCAATGTATAACATTTCACCACTGTTACGTATGGAAATGATTTGTTGTCCACTGTCTTGTATTACTAAGCTGTTAATTATGGTAAAAAATCAGTATATGTTATATATTTTTTAACTTAGGAATTTGTAGACATCCCTGGTAAGCTAACAATTACGTAGGTTCAATCATCATACAGATGTACAAATATGTCATCAGGTAGAAAAACAAATAGGCTACGCAAGTCTCTTATTGTGGAGGGGTCTCTAAAAAATTTCAATCTTTTTACAGGTATAAGATATTGGAAGACAAATTTAAGGAAACCACAAGGTCCTTAGATATGTCATTATCACTAAAATATTTTGTAAAATTTCATATCTGTGAAAAGTGTTAATTAGGTTAGCCTCGCAATAAGGAACATGACAGTTTCAATAACTATGTTTGGAATTTAGAGAAACAATTCTTATTGGCATAACAAAGTGTCACTGATTTCATTAAAATACATGTTTCTATGTTACTTGCAGTTAAGAACAGTATTTCTCTGCGCCTTTTATCACGCGAATGCAAAACAAATTCTTACTAACGCGACATTTTTATTTTCAGCACGAAATGACATACAATTTTATGAAAACACGCGATGTTGATCTACCGCAGGTTGATACAGTTTATTATTCTGATTCCAATAATTTAGTTCCAGCAGAAATTACTCTATAGAACTCCATAGAAGTTGGTGCCCTGGGGCCTATACCGTAATTTTCAAGACCAAGTTTTCAAGACTCGATTTCCGCGAAAAGATTTCTTGTCAAGTTGTACTTCTCGGATCCACTTTCGTGATTGGATGGTTTCAACTGCTGTTCGCCTTAAAGGTTCCCGCCCGCGAATCTCAGACGTTTAGTACTGGAGTACCCAAATTCTCATTTGCTTATTCAAATAGCACACTGTCCTCGTCGAAGGCATATGGCCAATAACATGTGTGTGTGTAGGATATTGAAATATAGCTTCCATTAAATATTTTCACGAGAGCCGCGTTGACCTAAATATAAGAAACACACTAAACAATGGCTTGCCTATGAGCTAGGTAGCTATGGAAGTCTGTGAGAGATGGGGGAGTAGGCGAATGCCACATCTGTAGCCGATATGCTTACTCATGCAGGACTCGGTCATGTATGGGAACATTACTCGGTTGGCTTACTGCAAGGTTCAGAAGTGCCAAGCCAGGTCCATAGGGAACCTGCGAGGCTACGAGAGGAAACCCATTATGATAGACATGCGAGTAGGATTCTCCATGCTAGAGAGGAAAAGAAATATTACGTCTTGTGCGTAATATGCTTTGTTAGTGATTGTAAGAATGCAAAAAATACGAGCAGGGAGGGCAAATAAACAAACTTTAAGGAAACACACCCTCGTGTGGTTTCTCAAAGCCATTCTCGAGATCAGGCAAGGTTGTCCATGATCCCCTATGTTATTCATGGTGTGAAAGTCTGAAGCCTTTGTTTCTTGGTTCGTAAGTGTCTTTGAGCTGTTGAGATTTTGCGATGTGGCAGCCTTGGTGTGACTTTGCCTGTGTGGCAGAGAGCACAGCATACATCAGAAGGACCATGGAATACACGGCTCCATCACTCTACTGCTGGACAACGATATGGCCATGGACAGTGTGTTGTGGAAACCATTGTTTCTTGATGCACCCAGAGGCCATGTTACGAGTCGCCATGGATGGACTTTCAGAGGTTGGGCATATGTGGTACACTGCATTGCCCCACAAAACAGCTGGTACGATGCACAATCGTCTTAGAGTTAGGATTTTAGTTTTGATGTGCCTGTGGATGCAACCCAGGAGGGATGGATTTCTTCTTGTCGATTTATGCTACCAGCCTGGTTTGTTGTGGCATTATGATTTTTCACACGGGATGTGTTTTGATCTCCTGTACTTCGTGCACACTTAGTAACTGTAGTTCCCCAGAGCAATCGCAAATGTTTTTGGCAGCAGCTTGAGTAAGGGATAAAGTTTAACTCGGAGTGTAATATTATAATGGGTGTGTATTTAAGTGCGAAGCCTGCCTTAGGGCTTCTTTCTCGACCACCTGAAGAAGGCGCATGTTGCACTTCGCAGTGAATCCCTATGCTGGAACTGTGTATGTAAGTATTCGTCTTTCTAAGGCCAGGAAATGGATTCGATTTTTGTTTAAAGATTACTTTTATTTAACAGGGGGTACAGTGCGGTCAGGCGGCCATTGACCAGCCTTAGTTTGGCATTCATACGTGTTTTCCGAGTTAACTTGGAGTCTAAGTGGACACTTCGGTATTTAACATGGGTATAGTATCGTACTGACGAAACAAATAATAATGGGCATGTCAGGTAAGAAGGAAAGTGTCACCTTGAAAACACTACAGCCTCTACCCTGCCTATGTGAATATCGATGTCATTTTGTGAACCATGACTCCGTGGTGGTTAGTGCATTTTGCACTTTGGCCACAGTGACCAATGCGTGCCATTTAGTTTAGTACACAGCTGTGTTGTTTGCTTAGGAAGCGAGCTGTGTTGTAGGGGCGGAGGACATGCCCGCTACGTAAATGTTGAATAATGCTGGGTCAACTAGAGAGCCCTATGGCACTACCACTGGGATAGGAGAGGAGTTTGACTGTGCCTCTGAAAGTGTTACTACGAAGCTGCAATTGCTTATGCAGTAGTGTATGAGGCGTATGCACTAGGAAGGCATGCCATACTTTTGTTGAATACCTTTTCGATGTCAAAGAAAATGGCCATAGTAAACATTCGGTAGTTGACTTCTAGGGTTGTGAAGCCATGTGATGCAGTGGGCAGACTACTCGTCTCTCATCAAGGCAAACCGGGTTCGATTCCCGGCGGGGTCGCTCCCGGATTTTCGCATGTGGAAATTGTGCCGGACTATGCCGCTGGTCGAAGGGTTTTCTCGGAGATCTTCTGTTTCCCCCGTACTTGCATTCGGGCGCTGCTCCACACTCGCCTCTCTTCATCCTCATCTGTTTTCAAGCGCTTCTTGTTAAGAATCACACAGACTTATCCTCTCCACTCTTTGGGTTGTATTTTCCATGGTACGAATAAGCGGTGTCGTTGAGTGGTTACTCTGAAATCCAAACTGCTGAGTGGGCAGGATATTGTCTAGCTGTGCATGTGTTTTGAATCACCTGAGCGAAATACAGTATGCTATTTTAGGCATAATGCTTAATAATCTGACATACCTGTAGTTACGTGGTGGTGTAACACCTTGCCTGGGTTTAGGGAATAAGATGCGTGCATGATTGTAGTGCGCTGAGTAATGTTTTGTATGCAGAATCTCATTTACATATTCTGCTATTGCATTTAAAGAGGACTGAGACATGCATTTGAGGAGGGTGGCTTGTATTTTGTTACATACCAGGGCTTCGCGTTGTTTTAGGCACCACACAATTTATTATTTTTCCTCCTCTTTAGTCATTGAGTGCATCGATATGGAGACCCCTGCCTTGAGAGTTTCAACTCATAGTTCGATGCACTTCGTTTAGGCAGGCTTGGAGGCGATCTTGGTTTGGGTCGAAGGGAGTCTGCTGAGGGAGCTGCCTTGTCCTTAGGCATGTAAAGATCCCCCTCAGGGCCTTTAATAAGATGAATATGCACACGTTTGCTTTACAATCCTCGTGTTATTTTTCACAGGTGGTTTTTTGAGTGTTCAGAGAAGACACCTTCTATTGCCACTGTAACTGTATGTGCTAATCCTTTGACTACAGTTTGCCTTCTTAGCATTTTAAATAAATACTTGCCTGACCTTTCAACAAAACTGTAAATGTTATGTCATCATATAGTGGATTATCGGTAGCAAACATTTAATTAACAACTAAAGCATTTTCGTGAAAGAGAGATAAATGAAAAATATCCAAGCAACTTCGTTAAAGCCAAGTGTAACTTTGTTGTAAATGATTTTAGTTTGTGATTTATGGAAATTTGCTTCTACTTGCACGATACCTGTTGACTAAATTATCAACTATTCTTGCTTAGTTCTCTTGTCGTAATGGCCACGCATGCTTATAGAGCCATTCACATATTTTAACACCAACATAAAAAAGTTAAGACAAAAATGTAAAGTTCACAGAATGCTGCTAGTAAATTCTTGTGTAGGTGTTGTGAGTCCAAGAGCTCAGATATTTACTTCAAATGAAATCTTAATGGTCTTTAAATACATTTTTCTTGTAATACCTATCACCATCAACTGTTTTCCATATGAAAGCTAACATAATGTCAGTAGCAATGCGTGACATGCAGATCAAGTATTCGCTCCTCGCTGCAATATAGTCAAACATCTTAACAAACCTATGGAGGGGTAACACAAAACAATTTTGTGCTGAAAATTATTTTCTTCATATGTGTACTGGTAAAGTTACTTCTTTCCATGTGAATAGTCGTAGTATCGCATGTTCATAAGAAGCCTGCTGACAAGATTATGTTTGCTATGCAAAATCACTGAAGCTTTTTGTGTGTGGGCATACAGAAGAATAAATGTAATACATTATAAGTAGTAGTGAACAGTTCCTTCGGGGACAACAGGCTGCAGTGGGAGGCTCCGAGGCTCTGACCTTGACCAAAAAATTTCCCGTTTTCCCCCCAAAATCGCTTATTTTCACACAAAATCGTACGTTCTTGCACAAAATTTCTTAAAATGTCCCTTTTATCCCTACAAATTTTCCGTTTTTACCTAAAATTTTCCCGATTTCCCCCAAAAAGTGTCTTTTCCTCGTTGTGGCTGACATACCTCCTCGATGTGGCTGAGATACACGAAAATCAGCCACATAATTAGTCGATAAAAATAAAATTATTTTAATAACTTTAATTTAAATATAATTTTATAACTAAAAAAGTTAAATATATTTTTATAATATAAACATAAGTATCAAGTGTTGTATATAGCCGGACTCGTCTTTTCAAGGCGCATGCGATCGTGTATTGATTTTATCGTGTATGACGATGTTCATGTGATCGTGTATGATTTTAATTATTATTATTTTTAAATTAAAATATATGTTTACAATCAAAAACTTTAAAGACACCGGACTCGTCTTTCGAAGGCACATGCAGTTATGATGTCATACCACCATTCTGTCACGATTTTCCATGCTCTATCATTCCATGCTGTCTCTCTTCCTCTCTTGTCTCTCATTCCATTTATTTCTCTCATTTAATCTCTTTCTCTCATTCAATCCCTTCCTCTCCTTCTCTCTTGTTTTCCCTTCTTTCTGTCTTTCGTTTCTGTCTCATACCAACTCTTTCACTCTTGTCTCTCTCTTTCTCTCATTGTCCATGCAGGATTTTGTAAAACATGTTCGATTTTCAATACTTTAAATATCAATTAAATCGATATTTTTTAAATATTAATTAATTCAATTCGTTTTTACTGTTGTACGAAAATTAAGTCGCCTAGCCTTGTAACCAAACACGGACATATTTACACGACGGCAGGCTCCTGCGAACCAGCTGTGACAAGCGAAGAGTGGCATCAACATGTATTCAGTGGAGGAGGGGAAAGGGGGACGGGCAGAGTGTAAATTATCGCGAGGCACTCGGCTGGCGCCAACTTTCACAGTCAGCTATTTTTTTAAAATTAATTTTATTTATTATTTGAGAAAAATTCCGAAAAAATAATCTGTGAAAATACAGGAAAGATGTATTTTAAATGCATCTGTAATACAAATTTCGTTTAAAGAGCTTAGCCCCCACCTCAAGTTGAGCTAAGTGCTTAAATATTGTATATATTCTTTCGTTACCTTCTGAATCGTATATACCCTTACTTGCATTGATTGTTTTTAATTCTTCTTAAAATAATATTTAGTAAATCGGGCTGTAAGCAAGCGAATATTTATAGACACAGGTGAACATAATTTGCGAACCCTTAGGAGACAGGCTCATGAAATTCAACTATGGAATCACCATTTCTAGCTCCAGGAATGTATGAATTTTCTGTTAACCACATTACTTTTATAGGCATGGCGTATGTCAAATATAAAATTTATATTTTAACAAATTTTAAATGCATTTTTTGAAGTTATGTTTAAGTTTTATGTAGAGTACAGCAAAAAGTTCACTCAAATGCATTTCGGTCTCCTATCTTCAATACTAAATACTACACAATGTTAATTATTTATAATCTCAACAACTTTTTTCGTAGGCATAACTTTCCTAATAGGATTTTACTAGGATCTTATTCAATGTGAATAAAGCAAGCACCATTATATTCTCTATATATCAGGCAGGATACAACACCAGCGAGAAATAAAAAAACTTACTTCAGACTACAAACATAAAAAAAGAATCCTCAAATTGTTTCTACACAATTCACATACTATATTCAAGGAAAAATTTTGCGGCGTAAGATGCTTTACAGCCAGGCGATGAAGAGAGGGGTAACGAGCCTAAGGGGGATCGACAGTTCTCTTAGGGGTATGGGGTCCTTTATGGTTTTCGACCACCCCCTCCCCCCTTTTTGGTTTTATGCCCCTAATACTCTGAAAGGCGCATTTTTCGACCACCCACAACATATGGTTTTCGCCCTCCCTCTCCCCCTTTTTTTGGGGTTTATGCCCACCCCTCAAGCCACTGAAAGGCACATTCATTATGCCTTATCCCTTAACTCTTAAGTCTTACTTCCACAATAATTGCAAATGCATGTCAGGATGTGCGAGCCCTGACTTACTAATTTGACCGTAAAAAAGATAAATCTTTGTTGGTGAAATAGTAAAGAAATATTAAGTGCAATTATAATTTTCTAAAAAAATTCTAAATTATGTTGAAAGCAACGATGTCTCGCGATTACTACTGAATCTGTATTGCATTATCGAATTCAAGCCCATATCAAAATTATGATTGTAGTAGACGGACCATACAGTTTAAAATGCTTGGTAGCCTGACTGTGGGCGTTGGAGCAGATGGGACGTAGCATGACTGCAGTTAACGCATATGTTAATATGGTTTCGTGAAAATACATTGTAACACAGGCAGATGCAACTTACACTTCTCTTAAACAAATGTGTTCACAGGGCATTCGCCATTGAGGAGTTCCATAACAGAATACCTTGTGTAACAGTTTCCCACCATGCAATATGGACATCTTCGCATGTGGGAAATGTTACGAGTGCTGCAGCTGGCTAGTAGATTTTCTCAGGGAATCTTGACCTCCTCCTACCCTTGAAATGCATTAATGTCCGCTAATAAGGTCTCATTTGTATACATTTCACCTCATGAGTCTGTCACTCGATGGCTGTCACCCCTCCATTAGGTTCGTCTCTGTCCCTACATGTCGTCAGCATGAAATCCGACACTAGCATTCAACAGAGGAGCGAGAAGGTTCTGGCCGTATGGCTGTAGTGCAGGAGGACAGGATCCTCACTCACCCTCGTGGACGGCGAGAAAGGAGCCAATGCCATGTGTGCTGCCATGGCCATAGTCCAGCCCAAGCTGATACAGCGGCCGCCTGAGGATAGCTTCCAGCTGGTCCATCGTCTTGCCAGCAGGGAAGATGGTGGAGGCGAGGTCGATGCAGCCCATCAGCAGGCGCGTGTACACCTCCACCTGGAGTGCTGTTGGAGTGCCGTAGTGCATGCTCCGTGTGACGTCTGTTGTACAACCTGTAACCATACTTCCTCAACACAACTGCCCACCAACACTGTTGCTTACAAAACCAACTTACACTATGGTTGAGGTCATAAATACTGTTTTCACATTATGGTTACACCATTTATAGTTTATAGCTGTGAAGAAACTGCAGTAAACTAATTACATGTCTTGGAACTACTTGGCACGAATATCTGGCTAAATAATTCTGGACGAATTAATTGGCAGGTTCCAGACAACACACATGTCATAATTCTTGTGACCTAGTAAACCCTCTACCAATTGAAAGATGATGCCCAAAATAGTGGAATGAATATTGCTTTTCTCCTCATGAGGTGAATTATAGTTATGAATTCAGGATCTATTTGGCATTGCCAGTATTATAACATAACCCAACAGAGGTGTTCATTTTCTGAAGGAACGATAAACTAAAGAGGCCTTGCAGCTCAAGAAGGAAATAACCCAGTTAAGTGGGGAAATTAAAAGAATTTTCTCGTCACTGAAGGAATATCATTGTAAAGCTCTAAGAATAATATTTCTCAGTGTACCTCGACCCTTAAGACTTGATAAACAAGCTCCAGAGTACTTTATTTCATAAGGCCGCTATAAGCCTTGTACCATATGCACTGTCGAATTGACCATTAAACAAACCATAACTACATAAGAAAGAAATGGGTGGGACTTGTGCTTGTAGATCATGAAAATGATGGCCCAGATTTAATGCCATGGGAGAATTCCCAGGAATTGCACTTTGGGATAATTATGTACCAGACTGAAGAATACAAGTCATGACTTGAATATCTGTGGACATTTGGCATGCGATAACAATTGATAATCACCAAAGGGTAACATACTTTTGTTGGTCAATAACATGTCACCTCATAATTTTATAACTATGAGTGATGTTATCACATGTCAAATGTTCATGGGTGACACATATTAAGGGTTATCAATATTTACAAGTTTGTCGTTCCATCTCATGTAGTTTATGACAATTTTCGTATAATTATTATTAATTTCCTATTAATATGATACTCGATTCATTAAAACAATTAGTTATCCTTCCTTCAGTAACCAGCTAAAAATAAGTATACAGACTTGATCCATACAAACCATACCAAGCTTAGCCAAATTGCATAAAATGTGAAAACATTGAACATCAATGAGACACTTCATATGTATTTAATCGAACTGCAAAGATAGGGAATTGAAATAGTGATTGTCCTTAATATTGCAGCAATCACTAATTTTGTCAGGAAAAACCAGCTGGCCCAGTAATATTGAGTTGAGTCTAATAAAGAGTCTGCTATGAATGATAAATTGGTATCCTATATGACACTCTGAAATTATTTTCTGTACAAAGTGTATTGTAGGACCTGCAATGTTATTCTCCTTTGCAACAACCACCCTGTTTACAAACAGTAGAGATGTCTTGACATATCGACACCCGAATTTAAGAAATGAAATAACAGTGGTAAGTAGAGGCATCGAACTTCCGCTAAAATTGTCATATTTATTTTACTCAAGAAGGATCGATAGTTACAGATATGCAAAAGCTAACCAAACCAGCTTTGATATCCTACATTCTGTAAATGTGGGGAACACCATTAAAGACATGGCGACATCCAGCTGTTCTCGATCCTTGAACTTTGCATAGATTAACTGTGGTATATAGTAATTGGAGAGACGTACAGGCGAGAAAGTTTGCAATACAATGCGAACTAAGACAGTGTAAGGTATGGGATATAACAGTGGCGACGAGTCGGGAATATGTAATTAAGTCATATAAATAAAATATCCCGATATTCGTGCCTATTTCGGAATTCAATGAAAATTACGAGGTTGTGTTATATCTGATGTGGTTAAGCCACTACTTAGAGACAAATTCAGTGCCATAGACTAAGCATATGTCGGTGCTTTTGTCCGTAATCGGTAAGAATGCATTCCACATGCTACGAGATTTGGTCGCTCCAGATGAGCTGGGTAATAAAACAATTGAAAGATATTCTGAATTAATATTATGTACATAAAACTTTAATTGCGGTAGAGTGGTTCAAGTTCTGTAGCAGGAGACAGAAAGAAGATGGGACAGTGGCCGAATATTCTTTGGTGATAATAAGGTTAGCATGGATGTGTAGCTTAAGTACATTTTTGAAAGAAGTGTTGTAGGACAGGTTTGTGAGTGGCATCCATAATTGTCGCTTACAGCAAAAATTAATTGAGCAGAAAAACAACAACAGCCGTTCCAAATGTTGACAACAGTTGATATACTGGACGAATGATAAGTATGTAAGATTATGGAACGAACACATGACAAGCTTGAGGTGAGAGAGAAGGGAAACAGTAAAGAGGGGAATATAGACCGTTTTCAGTATGAAAAGCTGGGCCGCTTGGCAAATGCTTGTCGTTTATAAAGTATAGGTGGAATAACAGTTGTATATTGGGACATTTGGCTCGTAACTGTCGGAGGATGTAACAGAATGTGATACAAACAGTGCAGTTGGAAGTGCAGGAGACGAGATGGAACATTATGAATTTGTAGCATGTGGGCCTTATAAATGAAGTTAGAGGAACCCAAATACAGTGGATGTGTTGGGCAATCCATTATACACGGAAATAGATATGGGGGTGACAGTTTTTCTTATAGCATACAATGTGCAGATATTCAGTTGAGGTCATATTTAGGCTAACAATTGCTGCTGTAAGGGATTCTTGTGGTATGGATAAAACATGACAATCAATCTGGGGAGCTGGCACTGTTAAATGCAGTCTTGGGTAAATGGTGATTACAATCACTGATGGGACAATTTTTGCACTAAAGTTGCTTGTACCTTATGAATCTCCTAAAATTCGCCACTAAGCAAACACTCATTTAGGCCTTCTCTTGTCAGAAGTTGCTGAGAAACCCATGAAAAACACTTCAGAGATGCCTGATGCTGATGCCTTTTATAAATTTGTGTGGTTCATTCCCACGAGAAAAGCTGATTCTGCATCAACTGTTCATGCTTTGCAAGCCTGTGTGTTCTAAAATTTTGGTGTATTCACATCCATAGTATCTGATAATGGCTCTAGATTCACATCAAAACCTTTTCGTGGTATGTGTTTTTCCTATGGCATTCGCCATATTACTCTGTCTCCACATAATTCGCTTCCTTCACATGTGGAGTGTTTCAACCGGAACCTCCATTCGGCCCTTATAGCCTTCTATGTGACAGATAATTCAAATAGGGATAAGAATCTTGCTTGGTTGCAAATGGCTTTTAATTTTACCAAACATAAATCCCATGGAACAAGCCCATTTAATTTGGTCTTCACCTACTTACCTAATAACCCCTTATCCAATCTGTGGCAGTTGAATGATTTGTTACTGGATTATCTAAAGGGCATCCATCAGGTTTGGGAAGTAGCCCTTAAGAATACCAAACGAGCCCATTACAGGAGCCATATCAAGTATAATGAGGGTCGAATTGACAATCAATTTCCTGTTGGCGATTTAGTTTTACGTAAAGCTCACCCAGTCAGCACGGCAGTTGTCAAGAAGATGGCAAAACTTTCCTTTTGCTAGGCTGGTCCTTATCAGATCCAACATTTTCTGATGCCAGGCACTGCCAGTTTTGCTGACCCTAATTCTGGGAAATAGGTAACGAGAACACATGTATCTAATTTAAAGAAGTTTCATCAGCCTACTCCTAAGTAAGTTTGGTTGTGTTTTCCTACAAGTCTAGGTGCTGCAGACCATAGCTGTAGATTTTTTGTAAAGTTTCTTCATTTGTCTGACTGGCCAGTCAATAAAATAATTCTGGGTGGGGCCTAGCTAATCCCAGCCACTAGTTTGCTGTAGGAGGCTTCACCTAATATCTTCATGGTCTTGACTTCATGTTGACCATGGCCTGATCACCCACTGGGAATTTTGAGGTTAATTCTATTCATGCATATTATAAATGCAAAAATCCTATGTACTAATTTAAGTCAACTTGAGGTACAAAACTAAGTTGGGCCTGGATACTTATTTAAGTCAACTTGAGGTACTGATTTAATTTGGTCTTAAATATTAGGCTAGGTTTGTGTAAAATACTAGACTAGTTTATGATTGCTTTTGTAAAATGTTTCTCCAGCATTGAGATTGGATGGGGATTTGAATCTAACTTTTGTAATATGTGAGTGACAACACAATATCTCTTTTAGGTTCCCTTCATGTAATGTAACTTTCATTTCCACAGCTATTTTGTGTAATAGGAGTAGCTTAGTGACTATTACACAGTGACTCTAGAGGGAATATTTTCTGCAGTATGTTTTGTTATATATATTTTTTGAGTGACGTAACAGTTTGTTTACACATCCGTAGGGAACTGTTTTCCACAAAGTCATGCATCCCCTTCATCCTTGTCCTTTGCAACCGTCTACAACCCAATTTTCATCACCATGTTAGTGATTTACGTCACAGCATTTTAATAATTGCTCGTTACCTTGTTTGGTTGAATTTTTTTTTTTTTTTTAAACCATTCCCTCTCCTTCTGCCCGACCTCAGGTGGCTGCAGAACATTGTGTTATGACACTCCTTACCCACCACTTAGGCCTCAACCGAAGGTTAGTTTTATTTGTGCCCTTAAAGTGCTTCCTTTTAGGATATTTAGGTGCATGTGCTTGTGTTTAAGTTGGTCTCCTGAATAGCATGGCTCTGTTTTAAGGGGGGAGTGTGAGCCATTTTGTGGGCACGCACTTTTGTTTTTAATGTTTCTGTGACTTTCGTAACATGTATTCCTTTCTGGAATAAATTGTCGGTCTATGCGGAAAAACGTTAGTATTCAGTTTCAGCACTCAGTCTTTTGTTTCTGTAATTTGTCTTGTATGTATACTTAACCTCATTAAGTATTTGTTTTTCATTAATGTCATGTACTTGTATCCAGGTAGAGATACTATATAATACAACGATATATTTGAGTAATTCAGTAAAGTTTTTTGCTTTATTAATATTGTGTATATTTTTACAAAAAACTTCAGAGGAATTTTATCTTACAATATGTTCGAAAACAGTTTAAGCAAATTTGCTATTTCTTTATTATCTAAGACTATTATTAATAACATATTTTATATTTGGATGCCTTTTGATTCTATGTTGAATTCTATTTGTTCTTTAGTAAACACTCTTGTCTAGAGAAAATGTTCTTATTAGGCAAAATAGTTTTGTTGGCGCCAACCAGACTGTCATTAATTTTGAAAATTAATTTGGTGTAAGTGGAATCTTTGGAAATCACTGTATAAAAATAATTATAGCAATTTGTTATGTATAATAAGGAAATCTTAACCAATTGAACTCTTTTGTAAATTTTAATTGTGACAAAATATCACATACTGCTGTTAAATAATTTTATAGTGTTCTATATCGATTGTGCGATACCCTGAATCGATTCCTCGCTACAACGAATTCTGCAAGTGACTATTTCCTTCTTCCCCGATTTGGTTATCATGATGGACATATTGCATTAATTACCGCCACTTCGGTTTTCCACTATTATGTGGTAGTTCAATCTTTTTGATCGTGTCTGGTGAGTTTAGTTTACCAATTATTTATTTTGCTATCGTTTGGTGCTATTTGTCACGCCAGGCGGTGTCATTATGCTGTCTTTAAATTATGTTATAGCGGTCAGCCGGCTATCGCCATAGACATGCTGCTTATTGTGCATTCCTCGTGTCTCAGGATGAGCTGTGATATCCCCTTTCGGATGTAATTTTCTGACAAACCCTAGATCGTCTCGGCTGCGGGCGAAGCCTGAATTCAACAAACATGCCATTGATGCTACTTTACTATGCACGAAATTTAGTAACCTTGGATCTTCGCCTTGAAAAGTATTTTGGAATCTGGAATTTTTTTTGCAGCCTTTTGGCCATGAATTTTTTTAAACTCACACAATTAACTTGCAGTTTAAAGATTATGGCAAGAAACCTTCAGGAAATTCATTGAATAATATGTAATCAAGTAGTTATATTGTCTAGAAAAACTGAGTAATTATGTTTATCATATGGGATCACGGTATTTAATACCAGTACTTAAAATTAAATTCGATAATGTGAATTTTAAAGAGTGTCCACAATAAATGTGTAACTGATATGAAACTATTTGATTCACAAATCTAACTTGTAAGAGTAGTTAAATTCCTTTGAAATTATTGCTGTCAGAGATATGCGGAAAGATCAATAAAAGGTTATTTTATCATTCAAGAGAAAATATTTAATAAATTCTTTGTGTACTTCGAAGTAAATTTTTTAAAATTAATATTAATAATGAATATTCTGAGCCTTAGATATTGTGAACACCTAAACTTTCATCATAATAAAAGTGTTTTATGTCAGTACAATAAGCCTCCTGACTAACCATATTTTTATTTTTACTGGGTATTGTTATGCTGAGCTGAATGCTAGTCCGGTCTCCGCTTCTGCTTGAATTTACTTCATTACTGCACACTCATCCTAACTAGTATCCGCAGACACTTGTTTCTTGTGTAGCCTATGGAGGTGATGTGGGCCCGGTAACCACCACACGAGCAACAGCCATACTCGGCGATATGAGTGGCACGGCTGTACAACAATCTCAACACAGTTAAAGTACATGTGTTCGAAGTGTGGTTTGTTGATTTCATGGATGGATGGCCTAATGGTATGTGCAAGGGACTTCTTCGAAGAAACATAGAGGATGTGCCTTCACAGCTATCGGCAAATGAAAACCTTTCGGACTTTATCAAACACGGACTTGCTGTACTCAATCCCCACAACTATGACAACCAATGTTTCAAGTGGTCCGTCATCGCAACCGCAGCATGTGCAAAAGAAATATGCTGAAGTGGAAGAAAAGTTTGATTTTAGCAGACTGGATTTTCTGACTCCTCTACATCAAATAAGGGTCTTTGTTCTCAAAGACCCTTATTTGATGTAGAGCACGGCCAGACCTGCGCGCGCATCTCTTCCCCCCTTGCATCTTAACCCACTACCAGCACAGAGATATGCTCGGACGTCTGACGGCTACAGGAACTTCGTCCTTCACCATCAGGATATCAATATGTTCAGGTTTCTCATTATTATTCACACGTATTGGTTCCCTCAGCAATCAGCGAGTTTGTCGGTCTAATTGAGAATTATCCTGTATATATAACTGCTGTAAGTCACATCACACCTAGGTATTGTCCTCCCGAGTCAAACATGAAGAGAGACGACTTGTTGATGACGATATTGGAAGACTGGTCGGGCTTGTAGTGCGCCATTGCAGAATGAGGGCCAAACGCAGAGATCGTGCCAAAGCTCGGGCCAATGCAGCCTTCTTGTGCCATCCTCAGTTGGTTCACTTCTACAGCCACTGACAACTCGTCCCACACTTTCTTCCCATTCTCGATCTAATCTTGCAACAGAAAACCAGTCATGTTGGATTAAGAAATGCTCTCAAATGTGTCTATTTCAAACTTTCCTTCTTATTACATGCATAAACTAGTTTCTTGTCACGAAATTATATTTTAAGGTCAGCTGAGCTGCAAAGTCTTATAAAAATATATATTTTTCAATGGTTGTAGTTTTTCTTAGGATACATTTTGCTTGCCAAATAACATAGAATATTAGAGTATTAGAAACTAATTTAACAACAGACTAAGTGATACTTCTCAATGGCCATGTGGACTAAGGCAACTGATCCATAGGGCATAAAGTTTATTTTCTGCTGGAGGAGGAGTTTACAAACATACCTACTACCTCAGTGCTTGTACTTTTGTTGTAGTTAGACTGAAACAACACGTCTCTTTTCTTGACCAATGTTCCAAGTATTATAGTAATGACAGTAATCTTGTATGGACAAATGATTTACAGACTATGCTATCTGAATGTAGGTAATGTATTAAAGTAAAGCTGTAAGTCATATCTGACCAATGTTCCAAGTATTATAGTAATGACAGTAATCTTGTATGGACAAATGATTTACAGACTATGCTATCTGAATGTAGGTAATGTATTAAAGTAAAGCTGTAAGTCATATCTGACCAACGTTCCAAGTATTATAGTAATGACAGTAATCTTGTATGGACAAATGATTTACAGACTATTCTATCTGAATGTAGGTAATGTATTAAAGTAAAGCTGTAAGTCATATCTGACCAATGTTCCAAGTATTATAGTAATGACAGTAATCTTGTATGGACAAATGATTTACAGACTATGCTATCTGAATGTAGGTAATGTATTAAAGTAAAGCTGTAAGTCATATCTGACCAACGTTCCAAGTATTATAGTAATGACAGTAATCTTGTATGGACAAATGATTTACAGACTATTCTATCTGAATGTAGGTAATGTATTAAAGTAAAGCTGTAAGTCATATCTGACCAATGTTCCAAGTATTATAGTAATGACAGTAATCTTGTATGGACAAATGATTTACAGACTATGCTATCTGAATGTAGGTAATGTATTAAAGTAAAGCTGTAAGTCATATCTGAAGCTAAGATAATAAATCAGAAGTCTTTTCCTCTTAAACAAAATTGAAATAGTACTAATTTTATTAAAGGACTTTCGTTTTAATAATGTAAGACTTTTATGATGGGATAACGGATTATTTGAAAGGAACTAATGCTTTGGATGTTCATTATGAATTTCGCAGGTGATTTTCATCCACATTTATGCGTCAGAAACAACAGTAACTAGACGGCCTCTCATGGTGTGACAAAGCTTGGAAGTGAAAGGTTTCCTCTTCCTCTCTTTCTCTCTTTCACTCTCTTCCCCGCGCTCTCTATCACTGTGTACGTGCGTGGAAGGAAAGGGAGAAACGCTGCCAGGAAGAGCAGCAGGCGAACTTACAACAGTGAATAATAGTAATGGGGCAAACCGATTACTTTGTAACATCGATTAATCGATTCTTCATATTTACCCAAATCGATTAATCGATGAGTAATCGATTACCAATTGATTTTTAAACCAAAGTTTAGTATATTACATTTTGTAGAGTATTGGATACAACGTTCAACACGAACGAACACGTAATACTTTCATTCGCACATCTGTTCTTGAATGTTTATTGTCATAAAAAAATTAATAATCATCATGATTATTTATTATTGACACCACGTACATCCTTAGATGTACACCGGATATTCGAAAATTACTCTTTCGTTTGAGTCCGGTTGAACCAATTGATTAACCAGTTCAACCGGCCTGAAAATTCGGTGTATCTTACTGATATACACCAAAACATCAACCGAATTTTCGAATCCACAACTCGTAATTATCAAGCATTTCAAAATATACCAAAATAATTCGGACGTATAGTTTCACAAATGGGCGATAGAAACTTCAAAATGTGTGTGTAATTATATTAATATACGTCTGAAAGCAGACTAAAACAGTGCTAAAAATCAACCTGATGTTCGAAAAATGCCTCAACCGGTGTACACCGGTGTATCAACCACTGGTGGATTCATCGATGAATTTTCGAAAACGTGGCATCATAATGTCAAAAACTTTGGACAAATATTTAAAAAGAGCATTACATTAAACATGTCTATGTAGAAAATGAATTAAGTTACAGTTTTAAGTGCACAAGAAATATCGGAACTCAAAGTGTTATACTTTGAGTTCCGATTATCAAAATCAACATTGATTACTTACGATTATTTGAAAATAATCCATTAATCGATTATCAACATCGATTATCCCCATCACTAGTAAATATGAGTAGCTACCACAACATCGCCTCGCAGCTAGTTGAAACTCCCGCATGAGGAGATACATGGTTAAATATTTTTCCTAGAATTTGGCGGTGGAAATACAGATGTGCAACTTACACAAGGGCGTAAGATATGCAGGTAAATACGGTATAATGTGCCGAGGTGGCAGTACAATGTGGCACTAAAGAAAGTAATGACGGAAGCACCTCGCATGAGGTCCCGCATTATGGAAGCATTTAGCACTCAAACACACACACACACACACACACACACACACACACACACACACACACACACACACACACACACACATATTCTGAGACAAAGAGCAAAACTGAGAATCTGAAAGATTGAAAAATTGTAGTTCACACAGACACAAAGCCAGGAAGGTGACGTTTATAAGACTTTCTTTTCAAAGGATTTCACCCAATTACACATCATATCAAGCTGTCAAATGCTCTAATTCAGTTACAAAAGAAGGTCTTAAGCAATGACAAACCAAGCATGTTGAAAGTTTGTTCAAAGTGTATGCAATTTTGCAGATTTTACTCGTATAACTAAGCAATTCAATAGTTCCTATCATTTACCAAAGGGTGACTTTGAGCCTTAGTCATTTTAGATTCAAATGTATCATGTTTTTCTCAAACATACATACATCATCCTCTAGTTGGGCTAGAATTTGACAAAGTGCCACAGCATCCTTTATGTGACCATGCCTCATAGCTCTGACTTCTACTTCGTTCTTAATAGCCTTCTTGAGCAGCACTGGAGATGCGGCGAAATACCTCTTCTCTGGAGGTATCTGAAAAACACACAGAACATTGGGTTATTAATTGTAGCACATGAAGTGAAGTGGTAACTTTCAGTTTATTTACAATTGCAGATAAAAATATTCAAAACTTCTGGTGACTTACAGATATTATGAAATTTAACCAAAATTCTGTTTACAAGGGAAATGTTAAAAAAGGGAAAAAACATCATCATTTGTGAGAAATTTGATTACTTCAAAGCAGTTGGTTAAAAGAAAGAAATTAAATTACAGACAATTATTTTCATTATAAGAGCGCAAAAGAAGTTGTAGACAACCACTTGTCAATAAGTACTTACATTAAACATTCCTGTTATCGAGTTTCAGAATAGGCCTAATTATTCTGTAGACATTAAAATAATGTTATTTTTCAAATGGAACTTACATTTAAAACATATCTTCCTATAAAAGAAAAAAAAGTACACTTTCATGTGCTTTGACATGAAAGGGTTTCCAGAGAGTGATACGCGAGTCAATATATTGTTCTGTATTTAAGAAAGACGCCAATGACTTCTACTGTTAGACAGCAGCGGCTCAAACCATATATTTTCTCTCTACCCAAGAACGATTTCCCAAATATTTTAACCAACAATTTTGGACATTCTCATTTAAAGACTACCGTTATTCAATGTTCTCCAAAAATGTGCCACAATGTTTGGGAGGTGGTCTCATTTGAAAAAATTAGTAGAAACAGTATATCTAACTTTCGATTTAAAGTGATTATTATGGAAGCTATGCAAACTCAAGAATAGGAAAATTAAAAAAACTACTATAGGGAGTACAAAATACTGATTTGGACACTGCATTTTTAAAGGAATTAACACCTTAAAATTTATGATCCTAAAAATCCCCAATTATTAACAAAATAGAAGTTTATGTTCTCTGACAGTGGCGTAGCTAAGAGAGTGGATATGGGGGTTGTAACTCCCCCTCACCACCTTTTGTCCATAAGGTTATCGTCAGGCCCTTAATTGTTATAAAACACTTAATTTATGTAAACTATATTACATTTTATTATACAGCTAAGTCATTTTTCTTTTAGTATTTGTCATATTGGCGCATTTGTGACATTAACTCCAGTGTAACCACCCTCACTTATCTTCAATCAGCGTAACGCCCTTGAGAAATTTCGGGCTAAGATACAGTTAGATTACGTGATTATATGTTTTACAAATGAGAGCTTATCAAATTTTCAAAATGGGCTATAAAAATCTTGTCCAAGTGTACAAGAAAAACATCTTGTTTTAATTTGTAACACTCCGTTTGCGGCGGACCAGCCACCACATTAAAACAGCCAGAACAGTTAGAACAGACTGTCTTGGGTTTTCTTGGAATGATCCAGTTTCCAATATCATTGATGTCACAGGAATGTCGGGCACGCTTGCCCTTCATGTATCATCCTTGTACAAGGATGCACTCTTCACACATATTATTATAATTCTTCGCACTTATTGTTGTAATTAAAGTTACAAAGTATCGAGTATTGTACCATGTATAATTGTGTCGATGTAAAGCAAAACATGTAAAGGCTGTTCACAATAAAGTGAGCACTTTTTAAATCAACCTTAGAAAAAAGTCACTGCCCCTACCTACATATATTTTAACGGGCTCACTGAGTGACATGTGTCCAGGAAATCTAGTAACAGTGGAGAGGAAAGTAGTTCCATATATTAACGTCGAATAAAAAGTCTTGGGTGACCATCTGTGATAACATAAATTATTTATCTCGTTTTCTGTATTTTCTAATGCACCGAAGTGTAAAAGTAAGCGGATTCGTACTATATTTACTTTTCTAATAATTTTGTAGTTTCATTTGACTGACGCATGAATAAAGTGATGAGGCTCACGACAATTCTAATTTTACGTAAGGTGGAGGAACACACAACGTGTATACAAGTAGATCTTGAGCAGGGCTTTCAAAAGTGCTCAATTTAGCATGAACAGCCTATAGAAGCAAGTGAGTGCGTTCTTACAGCCTGTGTTACAAGGTAGCTCGCTCCCCTGGAGTAACTGTATGCAGATGGCAGCCACACACGGGAGTAGTTAGCTCCCACTTCTGCTAGAGCTGTCCACAGCTCTTCGTATGGCCTGATTCTAGAACATTCGTTGTAACATCTTACACATTTATTTCATAACTGGGCCTAGTTAAAAATATATCTATATATTTTATGGAATATTTCCTAATTAACTCACTAAAACCATTTTGTGTTTTCTATCATATACCACTTTTGTCTGCGGCATTACCATTTCACTATTGACTTGTCATAAATATTATTTTTTACAACTGTGAAAGGTGCTATAACTTTCTCAACTTTCTTGTCCAGTACTCGTGGTCATCCCATACTTGTCTTTTCTCACTGGCATTCCTTTTCCTTGAACAAATTGTAACACAGTCAAACATTGTCAAACTGTAGATCACTTCACAATTGGAATGCGAATTGTAATTTGCCAGCCGCAGAATACACAGAAACTTTATGCTCATGATTTGGCATATTTAAAGTGTTATTTTCATGCGTCAAGTGATGAAACAGCACTGTGCATAAAAACTAATGTTTTGATGGCCTACTCTTATTACATTTAGGTTAGAAGAACATATGATTACTTAAATGACAACACAAACTACACACCACTCTGATATATATTATTAATGCCGTAGTTATAAGCTTACCGGACATAGCAGTAGTTACCTGTGATTGAAATGAACACAGTTGTGTGTAGTACCTCCACGAGTACAAATAACCCTTGCTACATGATTTAGTATGTGGTGAACATGTGCATCGACATGGACATCAGTGTTCAGTTACACTTAGTGCCACATATACACTTTAAAGAAAGGCCTATCTACATGTGCTCGAACCAAAGATAAAACAAGGCTGTCCAGCAGCTCAAAAGTAGCCATTGTGTTTAAAATTTCTGGTCATCTCAACCTAACGACGGCATTTTGCATGCAACTGGGATACTAATGTAAATGTGTTTCATTCAAAAATTGTTAGTGAAGGACGCAAGTCCTTGCAGCAGTGGTTTATTACCTTACAAGCAAATCAAATTTTATTCATTAGCTGTGAAACTCACTGACTGTCCCAATTTTCTTTCAGCCACAACTTTGACGGGGATTTCATGTAGCTAGAAGTGATGCTTCTCTCTTTCTGCTCTTTCCCATCTCCTTTCTCTCTTGCTCCTCCTTCGTCCGCCATCTCGGATGTCGTTTGCTGTAGTTCCCTCATCACCTGCTATGGGTGCTGCTGTCGGCCATCTTGTTTATTGCTGCTAGAATGTGCCATCATCATATGCAATACTGTTTCCACTTGTTCTTCGTTCAACTACCACCTACTAGGGTTGCTGGTGTAGCCTCCCCCAGCCGTCACATTGTTTATAGAATTGGACACGAGAGAGGCTGCTTCCTAATTTTCGTAGAACTCACAATATCATCTGAATGAGGCGAGGGATCGAACTGTCAGACTTTGGGTTGCCAGTATGATGGATGCCTTAGACCACTCGGCTATCAGTGCAGGTAGCAAAATAAGATTTTAAATGTAGCATATGCAATGCAATACCCCTCACCACCCATCACCCATGAGAATTATTATAAAAGATCACAAAAATCGGAAAAAAATTCAAACAATTGAAGAACATATATGTTAACCTCACACTCACCACTACACCCTAACCAAACCTCTATCCCCTGGCTAGAAAAGTAAAAAAAAAATGTCTAAAAATCAAGGAACGTATAACATTAATCTCGCACTCATCCCACCACCCACACTGCCACCCTATCCTATCCCACCCCTCCTAATAAAAAATCGTGAAAAGTCGGGAAAAAATTCTGAAATATCGAGTAACCTATAACATAAGACATCCTTCCCTTGCTCACCCCTCCAGCAGCAACCCCTCACTACCCTGAAAATTAATAATTGGCCTTATATAACAAAAAATATCCGTCCATCCATACCATTCAATAGTATCTGGCCAGTGTCCACTAAATTACACCCTTAATGTACAACATGAGGAAACACATAAGTCCTTCAATAAAAGTCTTTGTATGCCTTCTTCTTCCACAGCAAGTTAACCTCTCGATGTCTGCTTCAGCAACCCAGGAATTTTAGCTGGCAGGGAAACCCCACCACTTGACTTATGCCCTTCTGTGACATCATTTCAGCACCTTCTAGACCAAATATACATCTGGAAACTTTGTAGGCTGGAACTCCTCAGCGTAGAAACCACTAGGAATAGGTACTTTTTCAGATCTTCTAGTCCTCAGGGCATGGTTGTGTATATGCTACGCACAAAACAGTTCGGCGCTCCAATTCGCTGTGGACCTTTTCTTGAAGATAACTTTCTATTTGGAGATGTGCATCAGGTCGCCGATTTTGACGTTAAGCTTGTGATGGTCCTTTATTTTCGGAATGGCATACACAGTCCGAAGCAGGGAGTCACCCTTGCTGTCTTCCAACTTCATGCGAGTGGTACAATGAACCGTAGAATTATGCTCACAGACAAATTTCGGCAGTAGCTCAAGCCCCTTGTAGCTTCCACATCCTGCCCTTCAGAGTTCTGTCGAACCTCTTGATTATGGATGTTTTGAGATTGCTGTACATAGAATAATGATTTATGTTGTGTTTCTTCATGAAAGCCTTGATATTTGCATTGTAGAATTCCTTGCCCTGGTCGGTTTGCAAATTAGTCGGGATGTGTCCTTCATGAAACACGTCTACCATGGCTTCAGTGACATCACATGCATTCTTCGACTTGACCGGCTTGGCCCATGCGAATTTGCTATAGGCCTCGATGACTGTCAATATTTTGTTGACCCAAATATATGATATTATCTCAACAAAGTCTGCTTGAAATACATAATTCATCCCACAAATCATGACCTTGCAACAATGGCTGTTACACCTTGCAGCTGCATGCAGTTCGTAGGCGATTCCAAATTACTCATTGTATGTAGCCTCCCTCCATTTTTTCGATGATGGATATAATCTTGTTGGTGTGGGAGTAATTTACAACCCTTTGCAAAGCGACCGGTAGTTGTAGTCTATTCACCAGTTCGTTTGGGTAGTCCCAAAATATGTCATCGAAGTTCTTATCACTGTCTATCTTCTTCAGACCTTCCCCACTATTCAGTGGTAGACCACTTAAGAGGTATTTAAGAATGTAGATTTTTTTGTGGGCTTCATCCTAATAAACACTGGTCTTGGGATTGTTATCTTAGTATAGCACATGTGTGAGTTCGAGCAAAGTCTTGTATTCCAACTGTTCTGATTATGTAAACTCCCAGTGTTCTTCACAAAACATCAGTACATAAAGTTCGGGGTTCCACATGTCTTGTAATCGCCTACTTGGATTATCCCACCTGGAAGAAGCTCTATTTCATCAGCACCAATGAACCCTTTATCATTATACCTGTATACATGGTACATCATGTCATTATTATGAGATGTGTAAGATTGTAGATACTGATGAGCCAGAGCATTAAATTTCAGGGCTTTCTTTCGTACATTTTTCTTGTGTGCCAAATCCACATACAATACATTGTCCCGATCTGTTTGTAAGTTATCACCTTTCCTTTTCTTCATAGGCTTGGCACTATCATCGACTTTGGTATTCACGACTACGGGTGCTCCATCACACTCCCTGAGTACATCGATATGGCATGTAATGGGCTCAAAGATTTCTTTGTTTATAAGGTCGTGAGATATTTTGGCTCTCTTGGCAAACAAATACTTTGAACGAATAGATTGTTTCACTCAATTTAAGTCACTAGCATTGTCCGATTACGCAATGAATAGTCATCCAATGTGTCCCTGCTGTGGTTCTGAATATCAGTTTTTGTGGCTAGGCGAAAAATTGGGGTGGCGAAAGTACATAACATATATCCTTCCAAGTTTTTCAGTTTCTCTTCATTTTCACAGATGCCACAATCAGTCTGTTTGTAATTTGCCTTTGAACACTTGTCACATGCTCATTCATAGCCATTTTACCATGGACAATCTTGGTCTTCACACTCTCCATCTTCGCCTCGAGGTCAGACAGGTACATCCGAAAGAATGTGTTTTGTTTGGTAAACATACTGCACAGTTCCGAGATGAAGTTATTACAAGTTTCGAGGATGAAATGTTTAGTGGCCACCTCGTCAGATCATTTGGGTTCACCAACATTATTATTATTATTCTTCTACCATCATCACACATTCCATCATTTCTTGGTAATAGACAACCTCCATTTTCATCTTTTTCAAGATACAGCTTGAGGCTACTTTGGCCAAATTTCAATATTCTGCAACTCATTCTCTATGGTTGATGATGAACTGATTGAATCCCAGTCAGTAATTTTCATTATGTAGGGACCAGTCCTTCATTATCATCAAAATCCATACTTGTCTTTGCAGCATAAGGCACACAGACTCTTGAAATATTGACATGGTCGTCGTACACATGTCGCAAAATCATATTGTCCATGCAAAACAACACCTAAATGTTTGCATTGTCATGGAGCAGGGTTTGGCATGCATGAATATGTCTAACCAAGGTACACGCAGTCCACCTTTGCATGCTGCCCCATGATATAGTACTCCTGTATACACTTTTGTTTCTCACAGGCAATGTTATAAAAGATAAATATCGAGTTTGGCAGTGCTTCACTCGGCGACACGACGGCTTTGTTGTTACTACATGGGAAATAACCCTCACCTATCTACAGCCTGCAGTACTTGTGCTAGTTGCTGGTATTTTGTTTTTTTTTGAGCGATTTTGAATAAGGCACACATTCTCGAACCAAATACCATTCTCTTCTTCCAGCAGGCTCAGTAGGACGCAAATCTTGCCACACTTTGATGGTCCTGCAATGATTGACCTCACTGTATTCTGAAATAGACTTCCATAGCGTGAATCATGGGAGATAGCTTCCTCTTCAAAAGTAATGTGTATGGGTAGAGTAACATCTTGCTTAATAATATGCATGTTACCACTAATATTTTAGCGATGCCAGGTACAAAACCCTTAAAAGACTAGAAAAACTGCAGTGAACACAGCACTCACAACACCACAAACTTATAGTACCACAGAACTAGTTGTACAGATTGTGCATCTTATGAAGTTAATGTTAGCAAGTATTGCCTAACCATGTTTTAGTTCCTACATCCCACAGCAAACATGCATCACAAGTCACTGTAACGCACTGTAGTTCAACATACTGCATAGAAAATTATTTTGTAATGATAAAATGCAAACATATATTTTACAAATAACAGTGAATTTAAGAGTTTGTTATCACTACAGATAATCAAAGCTGATTTGGGTAACCTCAACTTGTTTCATTTATTCGAAACAACATTCAACAGCAACATAAAATATTTTCTGCTATCATTTTGATATAATAAGTAAACATGTTCTATGAACCTTATTAATATCATTAGGTAAAACTGATTAGCTAAGCTCAATAAATATATATAGTTTTATAGTTACTTGGGCTAGATTTAAGATGGGACTCAATTTTCAAATTTTATAACATAACCACACTTTCAAAGTTTAAAACAAATTTCAAGTAACTTATATTTAAAAATCAAGTTAAAATCAAGCAGTGAAGACAAGATAAAATGGCTCATCACAAATATTAACTTGTCTGTGTTTGAACTTGAAAATAACGAAGTTTGAACTGAAGAAACTTTCATTAATGTTTGATAAAATTAGTGCATTTCATACTCCCTTTTATTTTGGGGATGACTACATAGATGAGTGATTTGTATCTGGTATACATCCTTCGTGTAATACACACGTTGGTATTCAAGGTTTTAATCATCACATCACCGACCATTACTGGTATGGTGCTCCACCATCTCAAGTACATGGTAGAACCTCCCCTTGTACCTGGTGTCTTAAAAGTTGCGGATTCGAATTTTCTATGCGATTCAGTACAATTCCCCTCTTTCACAGGCAGAGCATTTCAATCAAAACCTCTGTTTGGTCATTATACCTTTTCATGCGACAGCACAAAAGTGGTAAATTACCTGAAGCAGTCAAAAGAAGGAATGCACATAATAAAGTAGAAAATTCCAAAGACAGAGAACAAGCACAAGATTACATCATGGATGCTAAATGAAAAAGATGGAAGTGGGCACGCTCTGAAAAGTTCACCAATAGTGGTGTTTTCAAAAAGGCACTTTACAAGAATATTGCCAAAGTGATAACTATAAAAAACTTATTTTCTTTATCTCAACTTGATAATACATGACTAATAGGAAAGTCACTTTTATTTACATACCTATTTAAATTGAAAAAAAATGACATATAATACTAACATTTATTTTAATGCATGATGTTTCGGTTGGCAGAAAAGGAAAATTACAAAACAAACATTTTGCTTAGTTGAAACAATTCAGCCCGATATAAATGACCATTGGTTAAATTTAAAATATTTAAAAATAGTAAATACATAAAATGTGGCAAATCATTTAACAACAAGTAATTAATTGGTCGACATGACCATACAAAAGAACAGTAAAAAAAATAAATTTCACCTGTATAATTAGATTAGGAAAATAAGATAATCAGTCATTAGCAAACTATGTAAGATATGCAAAATTAGTACACTCACAAAATTATTAAGTAAAATGAAATATAAAAGAATCAATTAAAAGAATATTAACTGTGAAACAAGATACTATAGTTTGGTATTACAACAGGTGCAAACAAATAAGTGTGGGAACAGAATATAAATGGTTTTGTCCATTAACAAAAACAACATTATTCTAAGAGAGGGGGAATACAAATTACGAAAATTAGGAAACACAAGGGATAAAAAAAAGTGGGTACCACAAAGCAGCACATACTCCCTCTCTTAAATGAGGCCATGACATTCTGGGACACACACAAAAACTTAAAACAAAATTTAGCTACATATTAGTACAAAACAAGAGGATGTATTAAAAAATTAACTTCCAGTGGAGGCCGAAGTGGTGGGCAAAGGAATCACGACACAACCTTCAGCACAACTGCAGCACTTGAAGGATAGGTTGTAGTGAAGAGCAAAATCGACCAAACAAAAGGTTTTGAAAAAGTAATTTATTAATTCACAATGGGATGCATTATTAATCAGGCCAAAACCTGATAAAATCAAAGTAAAAGGCAAAAAAGTTTCAGTGGTTGATTTACACAAAAAGGTAACATCAAAAGTGGCATTTGAAGCAGTGAGAACTGGTCTTACGTAAAAAGGAGAGTTTCAAATTAATTACCGACTTATCACAGAAATAAAAATAGGTCTTTCCAGTAAATAGGTTGAATTCACAATTGTCTACATGCACATTAAAAAATGGGAAATCTGCAGGACAAAGAGTTATGCCATGGGTTTTACAATTGATAAGGGAATTGTGATTGACTATTGCAAAATATTGATCTATACTGACATTATAATACTCTTGTACACAGAGTAGCAGATATTTGTTCAAATATGAAAACAGAAAAAGGACTAGGAAAGTTTAATATTTCTCAAACAAACAATCTTTGTTGGTTAGTGGAACACTGATAACACCATTAAGGGAAGAGTTATAGATGATAGCATGGGTGTTACTTAATCCACAGAACATGTACAAATTTTTGTGAACAGGGGCTAACAAGCACAGTGGCAGAGCAAGGTGCCTTTGGACATGCTTTAAAATATTCAATAATGAGTCTACACTCAACAATGTAGTACTAAGTTTACCATGCATGCTAATTTCAGGGGAGGTAAAAAATCTCTGTTATAGCATTTGCAAGGGCCTCACTTACTCTAAGTAACATTCCATTCAAATCAGTAGATAACTTAGAATGATCATACCATCAAGGGTGTCATGGAGTACAAAGGAAATATTACAGTATAAAGTACTGTATTGACCCAGATATAGTTGACTTTGCTTTTTGATGCACACAGTATTATTAGTTACCCTATCTTTCAGATTCCCGATTAAGATAATTTGAATTGCTATGTTGATGGAAATTTCATCTTGACTGTACTGTGGAGAATTCAAACATTCTAAAAGAATGAGGTCATCAGTATTTAATGTACCATAAACTGTTTTCAAAAATTTGTCCCCAAGGCCAAACAAAGCTCTCCTTACTCGGAATGGCAACAAAGATGTCAGGACTTTCACTTTGATTTGAAATAACTTAAAATTTTTCTTAACTGAACTACTCTTAAATCGAAGTTTTGTTCGAAAGAGTAGTTGTCACCAGGATTCTTGTTTTATTTTTGTGTACATGCATAATGGTGTTGATCATTTCTACCAGCTCACTGCACTCATTCTCCAGATAAACTAAGTAAAAATTTAACACAATGAAGTATGTATTGTCAGAAAAAAGATCATCCTCTTCACATTCCAAAACTATACTTCACTCCAAGGGTGTGATGGTGAAGAATGAAAATGCAGCACTGAACATAGCCAGATATAACAAAAACTGAAATGTTACCTCAAATAAAATATTTCTATGTAAAATTCATCCCTAAGAAAAATCACGATTCCATGGAGAATCCACAGTACCTAAGTTACTCACACAACCCAAAGGCAAGGCAAGACAAAAGTGGAAATGAAATCCATATTAGATAAAAGTGAACACAAAAGGAAAACTATTATAGTCATCCATAAAAACCAAAAAACCAATCCAATCCAATGCTGGAAATTTATTTTACAAAAGAAATCTAATTTGAATAGCTTAATGCACACATGAAAAAAATACACCAAACTCACTTAGCTTATAACTCAAAATCCACTTAGTTTAGTACCTAGGATTTTTTCTACATTTATATAGCATGCAAACAGAATTGACTTCAAAAGAATCAAACCAGTGGGTGATTAAGCCACAGTTAAAACCAAGTCAAGACTAAGAAGAATTTTTTTTTGGCTTGGGGTGTGTGAGGTCTCCCAGAAGAATCGTGGCTGGGGATATAAGGCCTCCCACTACAGCAGAACATTGGCTGGCCAGCCAAACAAACAAAATTCTTACCAAATACAACCTGCAGCTAGGGTCTGCAGCTCTTAGACATATAGAGAACCCACCAAACTTAGTTAGAAATTGGAGAATGAAACTTCTTTAAATGAGAGGAATGCACCCTTGTCACATAATTTCTGGAACTAGGGTCAGCAAGTCTAGGAGTGACTGGTGTCAGAGAACATTGAATCTGGTAGGGACCAGTCCAGAGGAATGAAAGTTTTGCTATCCTTTTGTCGAATGCCCTGCTGAGAGAGTGAGATTGATACAAAACTAAATTGCCAACACAAAATAGATTGCCAATCTGGTTTTTGTTATATTTAATATGGCTTCTGAAGTGAGCTCATTTGATATTCTTAAAGGTTGTTGCTCAGATCTGACAGATGTCCTTAGGATCATCTGGTAACAAACTGTTCAAATTCCACAAATTATACAAAGGGTTAATGGGCAAATAAGTGAAGACAAGATTAAAAGGACTAGTCATATGCGACTCATGCGTAGCAAAATTAAACACCATTTGTAGCCAAGGGAGATTCTTGTCCCAATTCGAATGTTCAGTTGCATGAAAGGGTATGAAGGCTGAACAGAGGTTTTGGTTGAAAAGCTCCGCATGCAAAGGAGGGATGTACTGAATCATGTGGGGAATTTGAATCCCCAATTTTAAGCCACCTGGTACAAGGGGAGGTCCCACCACCCTCTACCTGAGATATTGGTGGAGCACCATATCAGTAATTGTTGGTGATGTGGGGCTTAAAACCTCAGATGCGAACTTGTGTATTACACGAGGGTTGTACACCAGTTACAAATCACTCATCTATGGAATCACCTAAGAGAGCACACACAAGTCCCAAGCTAGGTAAGCAGAGGAGGGTTCTTCCCAGGCCGAAAGGGAGGCAAAGAGATGCGGTATATTGTGGTGTGTGAGATGAAGGTGACTTGGGGATAGAAATCCAGACGAACAACTTTAACTTCAGTGTATGCTCGTACATGGTTCGTGTACAAGTGGCTTGGTTGGCCTTTACATTCTGAAATGCTAGTGTCACATAAAGCATGCCCAGAAGAGATCATTCCCTATTGATCAAGGTACAAGTGTATACTATGGGGCATGTATGTTTGTGTGTCGGGACAAAGTTATCAATACTGGGCACCACTCATCGCCAACATGTTACCTGTGTATTTGCAGGCAGCAGAGCTTTCCTCTGCTTTGTCAGTGGTGCTGTGGCTGCCAGCTGGGGAACAACAGCCAACTCTGGTTGAGGCTGAGTGGTGCTTGTGCTGCTGGGCAGTCTATGAGTAGGTTGTGGAGGTATAGCAGTATATTCTGGGAGAGTGCTGATGGCTGTATGCCTAATATGTCTGTGCCACTATATAATATTATTAATTACTCAAAGTATACTCTTCCTGGTGTCCAGGTTGGTAAAAAGAATTGAATTGTAATTTTAGTAAGTGAGTAAATGTAAGAGAGTCATGTAAGTAGAGAGTAAATTGAATTGTAATTAAGTTCTACTTCTAGGAGGTACAGTTACCATTTAAGAAGGTTCTTGACACCTGTCTTATAGTTCTTCAGCAGAGGCCAATCTACTAATATTAACTGTGATAAAATATGAATCGCTACACAAATAAATGTACACAAATGTGAAGCTGGATATAGTTGGCTGTCCCTGGCTGTCCTATAGTGTATATCCAGGTAAATGACTAGACCCAATATGTCTTTTAGCTTAAACTCATCTGGCCATTTGCTAGCCCGAAGGTTTATACAGCTGGGCACGTGAGTAGCCACAGTATCAAGGTATATTGAGTTCCTAGTGAATGATTCTCCCAAAGATTAGCCAATGCAATACCCTGAGCATTACTTTGACCAAACTTGGAATACCACTCTGTGTTACTTGTATTTGCAGGTTGTCTGTTATGTGTAACCAGAATTTCTTCATATACAAAAAAAAATTAAATAACTAAACTGTGACTTATACTTGAATTCACAAGGGACACAAAGTTATTACATTCAGTCAAAATACATCTCAATAGTTCAATGGGTTTGTGGATTTAATGTATCCACACAAGTTGATACAGCAAAGTGAAATAATTATAGATATTATTAAGGTAATAATATTTACCATGGAATATTTCACTGCTTAATCATATGTATACATAATTACAAATTTATTGCAGAAGTTAATTAGAATAAACAAGCTGCAATTCAGATGAAGGTTACCTATTACATTTATGTTATACTCAAAGAGTTGGTAAATAATAAAATGTAAGAAAAGTTAATGAAATATTATCTAGCCCTGAAATACTAACTGAACATTGTTGGGAATGTCCAGAAGGGACCTTGTAATATATGTACAGGGTGGGCTACTGGTACCAGTACAAGTATGCCAGCTGGACCAGTGACATATAACTATAGGTACCAACAGCACATGCTCTAAAGCTATGCAGTATATGTTAAGCCAGACAATGACATAATACCACCAGCCAAGACCACCAGCCTCCCCACACATGTGGAAGTGTATGCTGGGGAGTGCACTGTGAAGAAGTTCATAGTGGAAGTAATGAGGAATGGCTCTCTGGTGAAGTACATATATAGTCTGTCTGAGTCAATGCATTCACTTACAGCAGGCGAATGGGCTGGCTATGAATTGGCAGGCTATATATGGGCCAATGACTGCTGTATTTGTTCCAGCCCCTTTGCTGAAGACATCCAGAAGGTCCGAGACCACAACTACTTCACCAGTGCATTTATTGGGGGAGCATGTAACTTCTGCAACAAGTTCTGACACCATGCTGAGAGCTTGCCAATCCTGTTCCACAAGTTGGCATATGATACATATTTTACTATCACTCAGCTTGTATACGACATGGAGGACATATTTTCTATCCCAACCACAGAGGAAAAGTTAATATTCTACAGAAAATGCTTATAAAATAATTTTGCCATACAGTTCATTGACATCTTTAGATTTATGTCTGCCAGTCTCACAATGCTCGCCCTGAACCTGCTGTCTGCCATCTTCACGATCACAGCAGAGGTCTTTACCAATACCTGGCAGTTAGAGTTGATGACATCTAAGGGAGTGTTGCTCTATGACTATTTCATTTTAATGGGGATGCTTGATTAGCCACAGATGCCAGACATCACCTCATTTGTCAACCAACTCACCAGATCTACCATCAGCGAGGATGAGTACTGTCACACACAGACAGTCTGGTTGCACATCGCTGAAGGTGTGCGTAGAACTCTACCTGAAGTCTCATGTCCTTTTTTATGCTACACCTTAGAAAACTTTCAAGGGCTCTGTTTGGGGATGCATGGTCTGCATTGTGTTCGATATTTAAGTGCCCTGAGGTTCTCCTTTGATGCAATATTGCACAAGACAGGTGTGGAACTGGAACTTTTAGTGAACTAAGCAGATAGTAAACAACAAGGACTTGCCTGCCAGGTACAATGCTACTCAGCCATCTACCTATCTCCAGTATGATGATGCAAATATTCTGTATGGATGGGCAATGACCTTGCCACTGCCATATGGTGACTTTGAATGGACTGACACAGATATTGATGTGATATTTGTGCCAAGAGATGGCCCAATTAGATACACACTGGAGATTTTACATTTCTTCCTGTCAATGAGTGTCCCCTAGGTCCAAATAGACCAAGCTAATGACCACTCTTGAGGGAAGACACATTACATTGTTCACTTTGTCACCCTCAAGCAGGCATTAGCTCATAGGATAGTGCTGAATGATATCTACAGTGTCTTGAAGTTTTACCAGAAGGCATGGCTGAGGCCATACACTGAGTTGAACACTGTGAAATGCCAGGCAGCCGCAAACACATTTGAGTGGGACTTCTTCAAGCTGATGAAAAATACTAAGTATGGCGAGCTGATGGAGAACAAATGCAAATGCCAAGGGATGGAGCTTGTCTACGAGGAGCTGCGGACAAAGATACTCATATCCAAGCCAGCATTCTGGTTTCAAACAATATACAACGAATCACTATCACTCTTCATGCCTGGCAATGATAGCATATTGTTTGACAAGCTGATATATGCTGGCTTTGCTGCACTGGACCTATCCAAGACTCTTATGTACCATTCTTGTTATGTCATGCAGGCATGGCATGGCCATGATGTTGGGTTGGTATACATGGATACCAATTCTTTCATCATTGCCATATTGTGCTCCAATTTCTACCACAACCTGGCTAAGACCCAGTACTCATTTCTGAATTTGACACTAGCAGATACTCTCCTACTCATCCCTGCTACACACCAACCAACACCAAGGTCATTGGCAATTTTAAGGATGAGTGGAGGAAATTACATGATAGAGTTTGTCATGCTGAGGATGAAGCTCTATTGATTTAGGTGTGTGGATAAGGCAGTGAAGTGTTCAAAGGGGGTCCAGAAGAGCATCTTCCAAAGAGATATCACTTTCGAGGACTACATGTGTGTTCTTCGGGACCACAAACTCATGAGAGTGCAGGTCAACAGCATTAGGTTGCACCACCAAGAAATCCCCACAGAATGCGGCAATAAGCTTGCACTGTTGTGGATGGGTGACACGTATCAGATCCTGGATATGCCATCCATACCATCCCTTATGGCTACATGGATGAGCAAGTCTAGAGACACACCTATATGTATCCTTGGGTGGGCAACCAGGTAGGCATGCATAGTAGGAGGCAGTTCCACACCCTGGAATTGTCGAAGCTGAATGACTTTCTTTCCTCTCTCCTGCAACAAACATCTTGTGTGTGCAGATTTGCTCCCAGCAAACTAGAGCTCCAAGCAGGAGCTGTATATAAATCACACCAAGTATACTGATGTCCTTCTCCAGTTCCCGCACACATAGTATATGTAGGACCCATATCAATCTTACCAAGTGTGTTGGTGCCTGGATGACACACTGTAGAACATGGAGGAGCATGTCACAAGGCATGTTACAAGTGTGTGCACCTGTGTTGTTAGTGTTTTTCAGCACACTGGAGAATATACTACAGACTGGTGAGGTGTGCTGACCAGCCATACACTGTGGTGCCAAGCATACAACTAGTTTATCTATCCCCGCTCCAGTGCTTTCCCCTGGTATACCACACACCAGTTATCTACAACATGTTTGGTATACTTGTTTGTGGCTTGGTTCCAGCATACCAAAGCACATACAGGAGCCAGAGCTATCCTATCAAGTATGCAGGCTGGTCGTGCACTGGAGAACACCTGGGGAGCACCTAATCCCATACAAACATATGACCAGTGTACTGGTGCATGTTTGTTTTTTCGTTGACAGCACTCTAGAGCATATATAGTAGCTGCATAATATTGTTATCACAGATGCTGCTGCTGCTTTTGAAGATGATGACTAGTATTATACCAGCACATAATGCAAGGGGTTGTCAACTTTGTCCCTTTCTGAGTGTATGTTACTAGTACTTGTGATACATGTACTATTTCACATTCATGCACTACAAAATCTGTTTCTACATAAAAACATTATCTGTACAACCTCTCTTTTTCATATATATATATATATATATATATATATATATATATATATATATATATATATACAACACACACACCACTATCCAAATAACCTATATCTGAAAACCACTATTTGTACAATACTTCATCTGCCCAGGGATTTGGCATTTATGTTGTGTGTCTGACCCAGGGATCTCTGTTTTTTCATCCTCCCTGAGGGACACAACACTTATTGTATCGGGAGTGATGTGAATGTGGAAACTAATATATGCATCATGTAACATTGTATTGTCTGGTTGACCATATCGAGGCTGCTTTTCTTCTTTCACACAATGTGCTTTTCTCTCTTCATCTTCTCCTTGCAATTAACTGTATTGTTGGCCCATCCTTATTTCTTTGTTAGTTTTAGCATGGTTCTTTTCTGGCAATGTAAAGGAACCTATTACATATTCTGACATCCTCATTGATGGTCATTTTATTTTACCTTATATTCATTTTGTATATAAATTTAAAACAATAAATTGTTTGTGGTGTCATCATGATATTGAATAGCAGGTTGCAAGTTAAGAATCCGCCCACTTGGCATGATATAGTGGAATGTGGGCAGTAATCCTAAGCACGAAAGGTGGAAAGGGTGTCTGCTCTCTGTTACAGGTGTGCTTGGGGCTGTCATGTGTGCGGCGACATCACTGGAGCAAGACCAGGAGGAGGAGAAGAGCTGGTGATCATGAGAGGTAGTGTGGCCAGGCAGATGGAGGCGCCGAGGAGGACAAGAGCTGGAGAGCACGAGGAAGTGTGGCCACTCGGAGGCATGAAGGGGTCAGGAGAGAGAGACGTGAATACAAACGGCCAGGCAGGCCGGAACATGTAAGAACTTAAGGTGGGTATCGCTCACATAGGATGGGAGTTGCAGCATGCTGGCTTCAGTGTGAGGAGTCGGGGTCATTTTGCTGATTAGTGGGGTAGTGGTACGAACATACAACAAGATGGTGACTAGCAGAGATCACAAAGCTCACATTTTGCCTAGGATGAAAATCACTTGTAGTAGCACATGTAGGGTATCCCTGCACTGGAATGATAGCACATGAGGTTGGGGTACAATACGGCGGCCCTTGAGGTCGATTGATGCTCATTATTTCACTAGGATGAAAATAATCTCGCATAGCAAAATGCTGAGGGCACTCCCTGCTCTGGAATGACAAATAAGGAGGTTTTGGTCCAAGATGACTACTATGAGTACGAGGGAATTTTTCTCACATAAAAGTAATTTTTCCCAGAGAAAAGGGAATTTTTCCCTTGTGTCATCATTCAAGATGACGACAGGATCTGTGTGGTAAGCAGCCATGAGCAACTTGCACTGGATCACCCATTTTTATACTACTATATATTCTGGAAGCAACTTCGAGGTCTGAATTCCTCTAGCAATGTTTTCGGATTTGCGGGAGACTACAAACAAATTATCATAAATTCGAAGCAGGAACTTGTACTGCCAATACACATGTAAATGCTTTTATGGGTATGGGAGAATACGTGGAAACAGTGGGACTGAAGTTACAGTCTATTGAATGGATGCTGCCCCATGTTCAGCTATTACCAAATGCATCAAAATGATAAATAATGTGGAATATGACAAAAAATTGATGTGGCTTTCAGGCCGAGGAGTCTCGAAATCTACCCCAGATTACCTGCAAGCCAGTGCATCAAATGGTTGATGAAATCCAGCTTTGTAACCGAGAAACCAAGGTACATTATCATTGGGATACAGACTGAAGACAGCACAATATGAGAGTGAACCACACACAGTTCGACACTGGTCAAATATAAAATGTGAAAATATATTTGAACAGTGAAAGTTATCAGTATGTGGACATAAACATGAACTTTAAAAATGGACAGTACATGCTCGCATATCAAATGTATGCTCAATTCCAAAATCAATATTATGGGTGCACCAAATCCTCGAAGATGAGCCCAGATACCTTCAAGGGGTCAGCAATGCTCATGGTGTTCGATGTGAGTAAATAGGACGAACTGGATGAGAATATCAGTTCGAATGTGATCGACTGCAGGTTCGAATTCAATACACATGGAAATATTACTCCACGCATATTTGCTTTCTGCCTGATACTTCACGGCCGACTAGCATCGCACATGTGTCGAGACAAGTCGTCAAGAAACATTCGTGAATGCCGCAGAGGATATAAATATGATGGGCCATGCATAATATCTGTTTAGTTATGTACTGTAATCTGGAAGAATTCCAGAGTCAGAACGGCTACATTCTCAAATATAATATCATAGTATTATATGATAATGATGAAAAAACATACATGTGCTCCTTCTGTGCCCCTTATTCGTAGAAACGGTTTGGACGAAAAAAGCAAGAATACGAACGACTGGCTGACCAAGTACCAACACAGACTGGAGTGGAAAAAAGGCAAGATTCCATACCAACAAGTGGGAAATGTGCTGCGCGACTTGCTGATGCAATATCTTCAAGGTCTGATTTACATGACAGGGGCCGAGTAGAAAAAATTGCTGAGCAACTTGTGCAGAAACTAAGTTGAAATCAGCGATGTGCAGTTTGAGTACGGATGTACTTTGCTGTACAAGCTGACAAAATTTTTCGACGACCAGCAGCGACACGTCTGCAACAGGTCAGAACCTGACTGCACATGTGCATGGAGGAATGCACAGCTGCTTCGCAAGTGGCATGCTTTGTCTTTGGACTGGGAACTTGCCACCTATGACCAGACAAGACGTCACCATGATGTTGGTTCCGAGGAACATTTTTTTCCATACATAAACAGACACTGAATAATTTTTTTGTGATATGGCATTTATGTATTTATCTGTAAAATAAATTTTACACAAGTATAAAACTGTTTTATTTATTTTTTACCATTACTCATTACACTTAAAGTAGAATATATACTCTATGGGTAATACTGATTTAGGTTGAATTTGCACAGCCAGACCTGGGAATGTATACATTCTTTCAGGTTGAAACATGCAGTGTGTCAGAAAGAAGGGTAAGGTGTTGGAGTTGCAAATGTAAGAATAAAAGGGATGAGGGATATTAACAGTATAAATAATGGCTCATGTGAAGGATCATCAATTTGTCAACAAAAGTGTGGAGGTATGGATAGTCCCATCTATGTTTTACAGTCGACTTTAAATTTAGCATCCATATTGTCTTTGGACATTTCAGAGCTAATGGGGTCCACAGGGCCATGCCATGGACTCCTTTGTGTGTGGTACCAGAAGTGCCATCGACTTCTTTGTGTGTAGAACCAGCAGTGCCATTGACTTCTTCGAGTGGGCTGCTTACAGTAGCACCATTGTCGACTGCTACAGGCATGGCTCCAATGGCACCATCGTCTTTTTGGGTCTTGTATTCTTCCTCTTCAGTCATATCATCTGCATCTATGGCTGAGGTGCCTGCATATCTACTGGAAATTCCAGGATCTTAGGGAATGTTTAATGAAGTGACTGCAGAAGTGTCATCCAGTTATTCAGCTGAGGTAACTGCATCGCTAACTGGGACGTCAATATATGTTCAAGAAACAAAACCACCTCTGCTGAACCATTCCAAAGTGTCGCTTTTGCCAAAGACCTCCACTTGTAGCAGCAATACCCGATTACATGAGAAGCATATCTATACAAAGAGTCCCCACCAAAATAAAGTATGCATGTTTGAAGTATGGGATGTCGATTTCACTGCAGGATGGTCTAAGGTTGCATATGAACATGTGCAAGGGACTATCCTCACGTAACAAAGAGAACAAACCATCATAGTTATGGGCATATGTTGTCTTTCCAGACTTAATCAAACACAAACATGCCATAATCAATCCCCATAACTACAACAGTTAATGTTTCAAGTGGCCAGTGTAGGCTGGATTTGCTAATTCATCACAACCACAGCATGTGGACAAGAGGTATATCGAGGTGGAATAAAAGTTTGAATTTAGCAGACTAGATTTTCTGACTCCTCTACAGCAAATAAGGGTCTTTGAGAACAAAAACCCTGGTGTGTCTGTAAATGTGCACTCGCTGAATGCTAAGGGAAAAGTGGTGCCATCATGTGTGACTAAGAATAAGAAATCTTCATATATCGGTCTTCAGATGGCAAAGGACGAAAATAAGAATATTTCACATTATTGTTACATAAAAAAAATTCAAGACTGGTGTGATCGCAGATTACTTCGCATGAGTACAAAGTTCATGTCTGCAAATCGTATTTTTAAGCATTATACTAATTGCCCATGGATATCAGGACTCTTTGTGATATAGTGCCTTGAAATACACAAAACAAATTGCAAGAGAAAATTTTTGAAATGAGCTTCTATATTTCCTCATGTTGTGCATTACCAAAATAAGTTAGTTTCTTTTTAAATATGTTGTGATACATTTATTTTAAAAGATTAACCTTTAGATTAATAATATTATTAGTAACTACTCCATGTTTGCCAGTACAGGTTCATAGTACTCTTGCCGACGGTAAATTATCTCTAGTGGTAGACGCTAACTAACATAATACTAGTACTCTGTATAGTGTCCAGTACTGTAAAAAAATTATATGTTAAAGGTGTAAGTTAGTGGGTACTGGGCATATACAGTTGATTGGTATGGGTAAAGGAATAATTTATTATATAAGGCAAGTGTTTGATTTGTTGAGAAGAGGGTGGTGGTAAGGGATGGGATTGTTTGTGGGTTAGGGTTGTGGGATGTAGAGTGGGGTTACATTATATGTTTTTCGATTTTGGACAGTTTTTGTGACTTTTGACAATTTTTTTTTGACTTGGTGGGTAACAATAAGGAAATAGGTTGTTTTTTGGTTAGGGCTGTGGAGATGTAGGGTGGGGTTACATTTTGTGTTCCTCGATTTTTTAGAATTGTTTTTTCGATTATTTCGATCTTTTATTATTGGGAATGTTGCTGTGAGGGAGGGGGTAGGGTTTGCTAGGGACATGGTATGAGTGTGAGCTTAATGTGATATGTTCCTCTATTTAAAAAATAATTGTTTATATTGTTTGCGATTTTTCCTCGAAAATCTTATGATTGGGATGGGTGGGAGTGGGGAGGAGGCGTGGTGAGGTTTGGCGGGGTGAGCGAGGTATAGGGTAGGGTAAAATAAAAAAATTCCTTAGTTTTTAAAATTGTTTTATTGTTTGTGGTTTTTTATAATTATGTGTATGGGTGGTGGTGTGGAGTGTTGTAATGCGTAGACCACATTTAAATCCTTACATATTTACTTGTCTCAGTGGACGTGTGGTCTAAAGCATCCAAAATATTGGTGACCGAAGGTCCAGATGTTCGATCCCACCCTACTCCAGACAATATTTTCAGCTCTGTGAAAATTAAATTTGCAGTGCTGCTAGCGACCAACTACATAATCAACATGGTGGTCGAGTGAGAGTAACACCATGGAATCTAGCAGGTGGCAGTTGAACGAAGGACAAGTCGAAAGAAGATGGAAGAAAATGGTGGCACACTCAAACAGTAATAAACAACATGGCCCACACCAGCACCCCTAGCAGGTGATGAAGGAACTACAACAGAAAACATCCAATATGGTGGACGAAGATGAGTTGTTAGGAAACAATATGATGACGAGAAATAAGATGGCGGATGGAAACAATATGGCAGATGGAAACAAGATCGTGGGTGGGAACAAGATGGTGGAAAAGTTAAGGTCACAAAATGGCCACTGAGCAGAATGACAGAGCAGAATGTGATATCATCCAATATGGCGGACGAATCGTAAATACTACTCATGAATGATGCCCCAGAAGGAAGATAATTATACTACTGCCACTTAAAATAACACAATTGCAAACTGCACTACTGTAAGACTGCAATTCAGGTAAATGTTGTTTTTGGATAGATGTTGAGGATATTGATGCACATGCCATATGTCTGTACTTTGCTTATGCTTGAAACACTCTAAATATGCCCCAGACTACATGTTCCCATCTAAATTTGACATGCTAACTTAAAACATTTTTTTACTAATTGCTTTTGACAAACTCGAAAAGTAGTTAATTGAAAGTAAGGTCCATGCCACATTCTCCATTCCGTAATGCTGCTATCTTAGAACAGAGATAACTCGAGGAAACAGGAGTGAAATTTGGCCGCTGAACATGGATGTTACGAGCTGCTAGTGCTCACTGACTATGGCAACCTGTAGGTCAGAATTGGTGAAAAGTTAGCTTGTAGCACTGTGCATCTTAATGTTAAGTTACCAAAATGTGATGTTAGCTTCCAGATAGATATCCCAAAGTGGATAAGGCAACAATTTCTTTCATAAAATGTCACCGCTTGATACAAATACAGTCTTGCTATAGTATATGTATTCAAATTACAATTTTGTGAAATATCTTCGCTAAGCTTGGGGGTTTTTCATTTAAAGTATTCAAGTAACACTTTAGACTAAAATTAATACATGATAAAATTATGATTTAAAAGACAACTGTTTTACATGACTTCTCTAGTGTTACCTAAATTAAAAGTTTTTTTGTTTTTCTTTCTTCGTACTCGTAATTAATTTATGTACCCCCCCCCCCTGAATTGAAGAGAGTTGTGATGCCTATACTCATTTATTTCAAAAAACATAACCGTGAAATGGCACAAAGTTTTCAGACATGGGTAATTTCTGAATAAACAACAAAGGGCAATGTCAGGAATTTGAACCCGATCTCCTGGACGAAAGGCATTAGCTCTACTCATTATACAATGGAGACTGTCTGAACCCGATCTTCTGGATGAAAGGCATTAGCTCTACTCATTATACAATGGAGACTGTCTGAACCCGATCTCCTGGATGAAAGGCATTAGCTCTACTCATTATACAATGGAGACTGTCTGAACCCGATCTCCTGGATGAAAGGCATTAGCTCTACTCATTATACAATGGAGACTGTCTGAACCCGATCTCCTGGATGAAAGGCATTAGCTCTACTCATTATACAATGGAGACTGTCTGAAACTAAAGGAGCAGTGGTATATCATCCTGGATCAAGGGATATTTAGTGGGGTAAGAGAAGCAGCAGTGCTTAAAGTAAATTTTATATAGTAATAAACTGGTTTGACATGTGCTACAAACTAAATTAAAATTACTATTGTACTTGAGAAATGCACAGACAAGCAAGAGAGTCTTATTGCTTATTTCAGGAGACTAAGAGGTGAGCTCCTTTTTCAGGGGCTCACACGACTGCGGGGTGTTTGCCGAAGTATGCCAGTAAAGAGATTCTTGCACAATAAACATGGTCACTGGAAGCATGGCCCCTCTCTCTTAACCCTCACATTGGCATGAAAATGCTCTGTAAATGTTTTAAAATTGTAATGACTCAATATCAGAAATATTTTAAATTTAGATTTCGTGTTATTAATTTAATAATGTTTCCTAACATTAAGTTACAGTGCCGCTATTCCATGTCACGAGTTACACCTGAACAATCGGAAACTGACTCCCTCATTTTTCTGGTTCCAAATCCGTTCCTTGTGCACACAGTTCTCATGGGAAGTTTTAATAAACTATGTGCACACAATTATATGCATTGTCTCTTTGGCATAATCATGTAGGCTTATTTAAGCTGAAGTTGCACGAAGTAGTGGAATATTGTGAAAGTACTACTTCAACAGGGCTTCAGAAAAGTAGTAAGTAAGCATGAGTGGTACATACTTGACGGCCTGGGCGACGTCAGTGGAGTCGGCGTGCAGGTGTGTGGTGACTTGGGTACTGAGAAGGTCGCTGGGCAGGAAGAGCGTGCTCCAGGTGGCACCCACCAGCAGGTAGGAGCGGAACAGCGGCGTGTGCAGGTTCTCGAAGCCACGCATGTTCAGCACCCACGCTATGTCGTCGAGTGCCATCAGCACCAGTATGTCCACTGCCCTGGCCGCCATATCCGTGCGCAGGTCCGCTATCTTCTCCTGCCACGTGGTGCCTGCAATAGACATACATACAGTAAGATCTCTCGGTCATTGCACTTTTCTATTTTGTCGCAGCGCTCTTAGCCACTAGGCCTTACAACGCTTCGGACTCCCAATAGGCTGGGAAGAGGAATCACATTATCTCTCCATAATACAAACAGGATTAATGTGACCATTGGCCAGATCCTAAGCCCTAACCTGGCACGTCTGCACATCCCTGCCCCCTCTATCACAGAGGTTCTGAGACCCTCGCACTCAGAAACCAAGCGTGGTTCTGGCCAGGGTTCTACCCATACATCATCACTACTCTACGGGCTCTTCACATGTGTGAAAGTTTCTGATGGCTGGCTCCAGAGCGAAATGGCCTGGTGATCACACACTATACTCGCATTAGGGGGACCCGGGTTCGAGTCTCGGTCTAACCATCCTGGTTTTATTTTCTCTTGGTTTTCCGAAATTACTCCAGGTGAATGCTAGGATAGTTCCTTATATAGACCATGACTGATTCCTTCCTCGCTCCTGATCATCTGAAATGCTATTTTCATCTGTAATCACCCCAGTGATATGTTACATCATGACCAAAAACATTTCCTCCAGCTTTGCTACTGTCACTGTGGTTCTACGCAGGGAGTTTTCCCCTTTACTCCAAAAGAGGCAGCCTAGCTTCAATTGGCTCACTCGAAAATCTCTTTACTTTGTTGGGTATTAATCTGTACACTGTATGCACCCTCTATATGCATTACAGCAATACTGTACCACCGAAGATGTTCCTGTGCTCGATAGGAATACACAAGATATGTGCATTTTTAATTTCGAAAAGAGTTTTGTTTATTATAAATATGTACTCCCCTTAATTTTATCACCAGAGCAAACTTTCCATTATTATTTAGTTGAAGAAATACTTTTATGTTTCAAAATAAAATCTTCAGTGATACTAAAAGCTTTCTTTGAAGCAGAAGGAAGAAACTCACACGAAAATGGAGTTGTAACTCAAGGCACAATCAGCCATATCAGATGGACGCTATCCATAGGGACCATCTTGGGTTCCATCAACATTACTACTTCATAAACCCAGTTCAATGGTGGTTATATTAAATTTCCTTGAAGTTGCATAGTATGTTCATTGGATCCTGGCCGTATGGGAATTACGTTGTTTGTTCTCAGCCACTCCAGTTGTTTGGTGGCGATTCGGTGACATGAGCCTCAAAATATACTGCTTAACATGGAAATCGCTACACCGTCTTTCCTTACCTGAAACTTTATTGAATCATTACCAGCTGATAGATGATTTAACAAATGAGTAGTGATTAGACTTTTAACATGAAAGGAGTATTGTTTAGTATATGGAATGCACACATTCAGTATGGGGTAGAGTCTCCTCTCATGGCTATACAGACAGCGATGCGACGAGACATTTCGTCATACAGTTGATGGATAATATCCTGAGGCACATACCACCAAGATTCCTGTAACTGCACATGCAGATAAGCCGTTGTTTGGGCAGGTGGTAGAGGGTGGTGGAAAAAATAGCTCGATCATATACCATACATTTTCAATAGAGGACAAATATAGAGAACTAGCATGTCAAGGAATGGGGTACCCATATTGTAATGCCTGTTGTGTTAAGCGAGCTCTATGTACCGAGCATTACCTTGCTGCATGATTGCATTGGATATGATGTGAAAAATTATTGGAAACTAGAATCGCAGATCCTTACTGACATAACACGGTGCTGTCTCCATGCCTTCAACAACCATGAGACATGACCGGGAGTCATAATTGATGGCAGTCCATACCATAACTCCTGTGTCCTGGAAGTATGGCATTCATGAATCATTGCAGGATCCTTGCATTGTCCACTGCAAGGTAAACCCTGCTACGATCATCATATGCATTAAGACTCAAGCTGGACTCACCATAGAACAGAATTCGTTGTCATTCCTTTGTCAAATGTTGAGTTTCCTGGCACCATATACGGCGTGCTACACAATGCCGAGCGTTCAAAGGCAAACGATTCTGTGGATTCTATGCCTGTAGGCCAAACTCATTCAGATGGAAATGAGTGTTTTTTTTTGAGACAGTCAAATGCAGTGCACGCCCTACAGACTGCATGATATATCTAGATGTGGTGCCACATTCTGCTACTGCGCATTGATGGATACGACGACCATCTCTATGATTAGTGTGTCTAGCAGGACCAGTACCTACTACTCTAAGTGACATACGACCTGTATGTATCCATGCCAGCACATATCGTGTCACAGTGGTAACTGCACGGTCTAGATGAATGGCTGTACGACGAGCCGACCATCCGGCTCTGTACAGTATGGCCATATCATCTCGTTCAAATGGGACTGGGAGGTGATATTCTTCCAGAGTGTGGTATCGTGGAACACTTATTTCTCTTAACATAAAGTGCTGTAGTAACCCACACACTCCTTGTCTCACTGTGGAGGATAGTACATGGTGTTTGAGGTATCGGGACAGTGCCGTGTCTTAGTTTCCAAGCCGGGTATTAGAGAGATATTAAATGGGTGTAGATGCAACTGGCCTTGATTCCTATATAGCCTCTCCTTCGCAGGCGACCTAAGCCTCCGAGAGTGGTGCGTCAGCACTATCAACCCTGGGATTAAAGCAAATTTTCTCCGCCATGGACGTCCCTGTTTATCCTAAACATCACATCCAGGGAATGGGGTATTCCGCCTGATTGGTGAACCGACAGTCGGTACCTAAACTTGTCCACTACTTGGGGAATTGGACTAATTAGCGCTCAAGCCGATGGGCAACAGGGCCCAAAGTTCTAATTTTGTTTTCAATAAATTCAAGGTAATAGTAATGGACCTGTGGAGCCACCCATTAACACTCTGAGAATTTGAGATAGTACCACAGGTAATCGGAATGGCCCCATACAAGTATCTTTTTCGAGTGTTCGATCCATTGAGATTAGACTCGTGGTGGCTGTGGTTGAAACTTCGCAATCTGAAATAGGCCTGGAGGGTACTCTCCCCCTGAGAAGGGTCGACACAGAGAGTGGCAACAGAGTTCCGGCACCATCCCGGAGAGAAATTAGATTGTTGTTTGTGCCTCGGTCGGGCCTCGGGTTCTTCAAGGTGTGAGGGTCCAAGATGAATGCGGGAGTTGAGCGGATGGCACATCGCAGAATCGGTTCGGAGCTTGGAGCTGGTCTACTGGGACGTTAGCTGAATGCACCTTTGCGCTGATTGAGTGTATCTCAATCCTTGTCCAATGGGGGACTCGTTGGCGTATTACTGTTATACTCCATTCGGAGGTCAGGTACAGCATTTTGCAAGCATTTCCAAAAATGGTGACCCGGGAAGCTTAAAATACCAGTGTTAAAATTTTGAACGTGTCAGGAAACGGTAATATTAAGGCTGACGCTTGGCGTATTGTAAGAAATGTTGTAAGTCCATAACATTGAAAACTCAAAAGCCAATAACGCCCAAACCAATCAACCGAATTAAGTCAAACAAACTGCAATGTGATCAGAATTAATACAGCAGCATAATAATGGCGAATAAATGCAAATGTGGAGCAAGAATAATAATGTTACAGTCATCAGAAATAACAATCAAATACAGAATGGATATCCTGTATATTGTATCTGAAATCACTTATCACATTACAACCTTAATACACCACAAGGATGTATTCCTCTTAATGAGTTCCCTTCATGAACTGTAATTTCACTGTCAATTGTCAGTCACTTATGAGTGTATCACTCTTTATGTATTCATTGGTGCAGGCAGATTGGCAGGTAAGTTATTCAGTCTTCCCTTATGGCACAAACGGTATATACTTTATAATACCACCACTATCATAGTACGACACACATTACTTAACTCACTACTAATGACATATTACAATTAAATAATTATAATTATAACATAATAATAATTAATAATGTTACAAAACCAAAATCTATTATTACAGCAAAAATATTTATTATGAATTATAATAGAATTCATAAAGGGAAGGCTGATAATACTGCTGTTATTAGGGTATTTGGCAACGTGTCAATGTTTTCGCATCAGAAGATGAAGTTGGAAATTAGTGATCAGATTCGGTTGTATCGCAAGCTAGTTGGTACGACTGGTGGCATGCATATTTATGGTCATGTTGAATTGTATTATAATCCCTAATAAAAACTTTTTTGCCATAATAATCAGTTTTCGTTTTATTTTTTCTTTTCCTTATTTTATTAATTATGATTATGCTATGCTTATAATTATTTATTTTAATATGCCATTAGTAGTGAGTTAAGTAATGCTTGTCGTAATATGGTATTGGTGGTATTATAAAGTATATATCGTTTGTGCCATAAAGTAAGCCTGACTAACTTACCTGCCAATCAACCTGCACCAATGAATACATGAAGAGTGATGCATACATAAGTGACTGACAATTGACATTGAAATTACAGTTCTTGAAGTGAACTCATTAGAAGAAATATACTCTTTTGGTGTATTAAGGTTGTAATTTGATAGTTGATTTCAGATCCAATATACAGAATACTCAATCTGTATTTGGTTGTTATTTGTGACTGTTACGTTAGTATTATTGCTGCAAATTTGCATTTCTTTGTCATTATTGTGCTGCTGTAGTAATTGTGATGACATTGCAATTTGCTTGACTGAATATGGTTGATTGGTTTGGGCGTTATTGAGTTTTGAGTTTGCGAGGTTAGAATATTTCTTACGACACGTCAAGTGTCAGGCACTGATATTACCGTTGCCTGACGCGCTCAAAGTTTTAACCGTGGTATTTTTAGTTGGGAGAGACATGGAGCCACAAGTGCCTTTATATCACATTTTGCAACTATGTTTTACATATTTGAATCATTTTCATTCCGAAATAGGTACTGTATTTGATCTTCATTTTATTGCAAATTGAGTACACCTTATATGTGTGGCAATCTTTATGTCCAGAGGTGTATTTACAATAATTATAATTGAACACCTGTAGCATAAATAAAGCAAGTTGCTCTTTGAGACAGCTCATTGTGTTAAACTTTATTATCCTCATTCGATGAGCATGAAATAATATTTGGGAGATATTCTGACCTACATCAATAACTCCGAAAATCGTATAGATATCGGCACTACACTTAATTGCTCATAGTAAAATCCCAGTATCAGTGACTTCTTATTTCTTCAGTCGCACAACTATTCATTGGCGCTCAATTTTTGTCTCTAACTATCCTGCGCCTTTCTGTATATGTAAAGCTGCGCACCTGCGCAGTTTGAACAAGTTTTCAACATAAGTAGTAGCGAAATGCAGGTTCCAGGACAAGGGCTGGGGACTGCGGTGCTGCGGTGACATCCGCCATATAGTGATGTTCTTGACCTTGGGTGACATTGATTCATCGGCCATATTGTTTCCGGTTGCCATTTTATTTCCGACCACCATTTTGTTTTACATTCACAATTTTTCTCCACTTTTCTCTTAAAATTTTCAATTTCCCCCCCCCCCCCCCCAATTCCTTATTTTGCCCATTAAATATATTGTTTTTCCTCGAAGTACCCGTTTTCCCCTTGAAATGTCAGGCAGGTAACCTCGTTGCCAATTGGTATGACAACAGGGATCAATGCAGTAGGGCACTTGCCCGTAATAACTTCTCTACTATCTTATAAACCTGTTGCCTTAGGATAAGGACATTAGCCAGGGTATCAGTTCACAAGCAATTCATGACAGTTCATACAGGCTGCCTATCTTCCAGGTGACCATTTATCTGCTTTCCAAATAAACATGCGATTTCTCATAAAATCGTTGCATAACACATTTACAATCGCAACGATTCAGGGTCTCTACCACCGTCGGAAATAACTTTAGGCCTTATGTCGTTTATATATTTCCTTATTTATTTGTCCTAAGGACTCCGCTCATGCCAGGTTAGCATATATTAAGGTCTCACTGTGATGTGTCTAAGGACTCGTATTTTCGAGGAAAATGAGATTGTGATGTAACGACCATCGATTAGGTAAAGCATAATTTTATAAATAAAAGTCTTGTAAATAATTAATATTTTTATTTAACTTCCAAAATATACGGTCATAAGTGGCGCCATTTAGGATTTTATAAGCATATATATTTATAAGTAAGTGTAAGAAGTATTATATATTTTCGGACACTGTTTTCAAGACAAAAGCTAAAGGAACATTATGAATTTTTATATTTCGCACTTTTTCGACACCATATTGAATTTAGTAGACATAGGAGTTATATTATATTTTTTAAATTAATTATGTAACCAGTCCTAGCCGCAAATACAACACAGTGGTTGCCTTACCACAGGTCATGTTATAAGTGCAGTATGCCTATATCTGACCTCCACGAACTTATAAGCATAGTCTGCCATCATTTACAAACCGTCTAAGTCATAGTCACCAAATTCGGACTGTAGGTACTGCTCTTAACACTGATTAATGCGATATGGCTCTTATACCTTCAGCTTTCTTATAGGCATAGTTAGTCACCATTTTCAAACTGTTGAAACTATAGCCTCAAAATTCATATAATATGCATTGCTCCCTATGTCGATCAGGTTAGTAGAGAAAATTATATCTTAGTATAGTTAGTCATAATTACCGAACTATTGAAGTTATAGCCACAAAATTCATATTATGGGCATTATCCCCAATCTCAATCAGATTAGTAGTGCCAATTATAACTCATGCCCTCTTATATGTATAGTTAATCATAATTCCCGCACTGTTGAAGCTATAGCCACAAAATTCATATCATAGGCATCGTCCCCGATGTCAATTAGATTAGTAGTGCCAATTACACATTATGCCCTCTTATAAGTATAGTTAGTCATAATTCCTGAAGCTATAATCGTAAAATTCATACCATAGGCATCATCCCCCATGTCATCAAATTCAAATGTGGGCATCAATCCCGACTACGATCGGGGTGGATGAGTTAATCGTACTTTACGCCGCCCTTATAAACATAATCGGCTATCATTTCCGAACTATTTAAGATACAGCCACCAAATTCATAACATAGGCATAACCCCCGACGACAAACAGGGCCACAGGGTCAAGCATGCAGTAAGACCACTTACAGGCACATTCATCTGTCATGTTTATCCATTGAAGCTACAGTCATAAAATTCATACTGACGGCATCGATCCCGACTTCGATAAATATATCAGGGGTACATTATGTTTTTACCCTTCTTGTAAGCATAGTTAACCGACATTTTGAAACACAGTTATAGCTGCTGAATTCTTATCATAGGTAAATACTGCTTCGATCATCATTATATGTCCGATTGTGTTTTAAGCCTCCTTATAAGCATAGTTCGTTACAAAGTGTTGAAGTTGTAGACACAAAATTCGGACTACATGTACTGCTCCTAACTCTTATAACAGTGATACACCTCATTATGCCAAGGCTTCTTATAAGTAGAGTTGCCAACATGTTTATAAATGTGTTTATGCCCATATATTAGGGGCGTAGGTAACATGCCCCATTCATACATAAACCCTCTTATAAACATAGCCAGCTGAGCATTCCATGCGCCTGTATTTCTTACATACCTAAAAATTCAATTCATATGTAGGGACATACCATGTTTAGATCAATCTAGTACTAGCGTTAGATTCTTTTCGTCACCCAAACAGCAGCAGATTTGGCCGGTGAAAGATACACTTTATTCAAAATATGTTGTGGGTGTTATTTTGCTAGATAGCATCGTACCTAATGCTGGCCATTTGGAAATTTTTGTTTCTTTAATTCTCAATTATATTTCGAATAACTTGGAAACTAAACTTCAATAAGGGAAGTAAATACTAATATACTTTTTAACTTAAATTTTACGTGCAATCCGTATAAAAATATTATTTACCTGTGTAATTAGTTGACATGATGATTATGCTCCGATTAGAATATTCTGGTCTTGACTCTTCTATTCCCCAAATACTGTCCACCAGATTTTGAGTGTGTAGTTTAAAAGTGATATTGAAGTTTCCTGTAACAAAACTAGTATGATGTTTCCGTGGACTAAATTAAAACCACTATAAACTATGAACAATTATTTTAGTTTCTGCATAAATCTGACCGCTCAGCTTGTAGTTGCTTTGTAAAATGCAAGTAAATAGTATTAAACACATTGCCAAAAAATTACGCCCCTTGAAACAAATGATTATGTATCTGTGACATTCGGTAAGTAGGTACAACATTGGATGAGATGGAGACAGTTAATTTCCATGCGATAGGGCATGCACGTACATCATCTGAGGGCGTTGATGACATCATTCAACATGTGGCATGTTTAGTCCTCAGAACAGCGACTGTGCTGTGACACGCACTACACTTACCAAGTGTGATTAAAGGACGACAAGAAAATTTACGCGACAGTAATAAAATATAATCTGATGGAGTTTGGGAGAGGCAGGAAGTAATTGTGGCCAGATGACAGCATCGTCTGTCATTTTGTCCGTTCGGACCTCATAGTTATATTGTACTGTGTAGGGACAATGCGCAAGTAAGGGTGACCAAACTCAGCTGGCAAGAGAGTAGATAATTTGATCGAAGGACGTCACTCTAAATACGAATCAGTGGAAAACCACGGATTCGCTGTGAAATTCCACTTCTCGAATCAGTGTTAAGGGCTCCACTTGGAATTAGTGGAAAACCACTGATTGTTTTAGTGAAACAATTTCACTGTTTCACTTAGTGACGGTCGACTGAAGAGGGGAAGTAAATACTGGTTCTTATTGGGTTTAGCCAAATAGTTGTGTAAAATAAACATACTTACGATAGTTTACTTTTTATATTGCGCAATTTACCGTAATTAAAAAAAAAAACAAAAAAGAATTCGGAGTTGGCCGGGATTGAGCTCACGCATGCTTTCCACTTTAGTTTTAGGCCGTTACCATACCATTTATTCTCTGCCGTTGTTGGTGTCGTTGTTGTAGTTGTATTGAAGTGATGTTGTCGAGCTCAAGTTAGACCGACTCGTTGACAAATTTCGAGTGCGACAAGCAAACTGAACATCTGCCGCGGAGGGGCTGGAGCGCAAACCTGCGACCTCTCGATAAAGTTCGGCCACCCTACCCCTGAGCTATGGGGGCAGGGCAACCCAGCTGCGATGCCAAGCTAAGTTAAAAATAAGAGAATAATACATGACTTATAGTTGTTATCGAAATCGTGAAGATTTAAATTGTATGCCCTTACTTTCGTTTTTGGTTTAATCTGTACCATTAAGATACTTAAAACGAATAGTATATATGACTGCACTCTTATATGGATTTTAAACCTTCAAGCAGAGCACTGAGATGATTACACGAAAACGAAATGAAAGACGTAGAAACGGAATGAAAGGCTGAATGTTCATATTATCTCGTAAAATGGTGTTTGGTAAGAGGGAACATTTTAGAAAGTATTTTGTAATGGTGTTTGGTAAGAGGGAACATTTTAGAAAGTATTTTGAAATGGTGTTTGGTAAGAGGGAACATTTTAGAAAGTATTTTGTAATGGTGTTTGGTAAGAGGGAACATTTTAGAAAGTATTTTGTAATGGTGTTTGGTAAGTGGGAACATTTTAGAAAGTATTTTGTAATGGTGTTTGGTAAGAGGGAACATTTTAGAAAGTATTTTGAAATGGTGTTTGGTAAGAGGGAACATTTTAGAAAGTATTTTGTAATGGTGTTTGGTAAGAGGGAACATTTTAGAAAGTATTTTGTAATGGTGTTTGGTAAGAGGGAACATTTTAGAAAGTATTTTGTAATGGTGTTTGGTAAGAGGGAACATTTTAGAAAGTATTTTGTAATGGTTTTGTTAGTTTATTCGTTGTTATTTCACTTGATACACGTTGTTTAACGACCATTTTTACACTCAATTTAACTGATTCATCAATAAAAAAACAAATCACTGAAAAACAGTGAAAAAAAAGACTGAAAATGTCACTGACTCAATAAGTGAAGGAAAACTGGCATATATTCACTGATTCATTAGTTAAAGTAACTGAAGTGACTGTTGAATCAGTCAGGTACTGTTGACTGATTGAAATAGTGGAATTCTCACTGATTCCGATTTAGAGTAGCATAAACAATCCGAATCAGCGTCTCCCTTCTCCACCATCCAGCGGAATTTAGCAGCATCAGTAAATGTATCTATAAAAGAAGAATTTCTAGATACTTAGTACAATGAAATATGTTATCCCGACGACACTTACATGTTCTGCCATCAACTTACCAACATAACTGATTTTTTTTTGCTATGGTGTCAGCAGCGAGAATTGTGAAATGTCACTGCTAAGCAACGTATTGTCTACAGAGATAAATACTACTTTTCTTTAAGAATGTATGACAACCGTGCCAAAGTTTGGAGGAGCACAAATGATTGCAATAATCCCTGCCTCATCTTACAGCGGCACACTTCTCCTTCTACTGGCCTTTAGGACTGTTCGATATCATAAAAATGCAATATCGATATTTTTACGAACAGTTACTCGATATTTTCGATATATCTATAATACCGAAATTATCGATAATACCGAAATTATCGATCGCACCGAAATGATTTATAACACCAAAAATATCGATAGTACCGAAATTATTTATAATACAGAAATTATCGGTAGCACCGAACATTTCGATAGTACCGATAATTTCGCTGATACCGAAATTTTCTACAATACCGAAATTTTCGATAATACCAAAAATTTCGATAATACCGAAAACTTCGATATACCGATATTTTTCAAAGTTACATATCTTTCGGTAAATTTTTTCGTATATTGATAATTGTCGATATATCGATATTTCGAACAGCCCTACTGGCCTTGTGATATTTGGAGTCATGACACTAGATCGTCTTTCGCCACTTATTAGTACGAGGGTCACCGGACGGCATGTTGAAGGCATCCTACGACCCTAATTATTACGTACCTGGCTGAGTGCCCAGTAGCACGTTCACAGCAAGATATTGTTCACCCACACACACTGATCTGGTTATTACGTACCTGGCTGAGTGCCCAGTAGCACGTTCACAGCAAGATATTGTTCACCCACACACACTGATCTGGTTATTCGCTCTTCGAACATTTGTATGACCTGCTTCCTGTATCAAAGTGTTCGTGATTTGGAGCTTCATTTGCAACAACTGCGTGGAAATATACTGCATTATAACATACAGCGTTTTTTTTAATACCATGCCCGATCGTATCGAAATGTGCCCTTATTTTATTCCGCAGGTGGGCTGAAAATTGTCCTGATGAATTGATGGTGTAATCAGCCTTTCCTTTGTTTGTTACACCTCACTTGCACATTTCGTTTGAATTGAACTGTTACTTTTCGGTAAAAAAATCTTCTAATGCAGTGAATGTACTTTGGATATATTGCTATCGCTCACGGGCAAGAAGCGAAATATTAACTCCACTTGTGGCAGAACGATATTTTATAATATAGAAGAAACAAAGCCGCCGAATAATTTCTCCTTTTACCTGGATTTAGATTTGTGGTCTCTCAAAGTAGCTCTATGATGACTTCCTTTTGTCCGTGGCGCATTGTGTTGTGATCAAAGTAGCCGTATATTCTCTTTCCTCTCTTCCATGGCACGCCATAGACCACCATCAATAAAGATGCAAAATTAATAAGATTTATTGTTATTAGCTTTTAGGCAAAGCTTTGAAAGAAATTTGAAAAACGGCCAAAAGGAAGAATTGTACATACTGTGAAAGATATCAGTCCGTAATTTCTTGTCTAAGCTTATTTTACGCTCAAATTCCAAGTGTTGATACAAAATGATGAGAAAACAAAAAAAAAAATTCTATACATATGCGTGTGTGTGTTTTATTTAAAACTACTTAATTTTTATATCGCACATATTGACTAAAAAAAAGTTTAGTATATACAACCAGCCTTATAAAAGATTATATAATTACAAGGGACAATATTACATATTTCCCTATCACCCGTACTTATTAGGCGTTTAAAATATGTAAACTGAAAAATTAATTTACAAAGAACGTTTCATCATCCATTCTTGGCTACCGAAAGTGGATTTCGAGCATCACAGGACAAAAGACAAAAACGTCCATGTGACAGCCTCCCTCTCCCCAAAAGACAACGCCACGTGCAAACCGACGCCATTCGACGATTTTGTTGAACCCCCCCCCTTTTTTTTCTCTCTCTCTCCAGACGTATAGACATCCAAAATATCTAATGAGACAAAACTGGCTATCATCTGTGAGGAGTTCTCAACAGCATTGCTGAGCTCCATATTTCTTGTGTTTCCGGCTCCACAGATAATGCAGGTTCCAATGGATAAGCGTCAATGGCACACACCTTACTGGTCACTGAACGAACAAACCACCTGTGTGCAATCTCATGGCCACGTGAAACGTACTTGGTATCGGGCATCCAATAGTGTGTTGCAAGTGTTTTGCGATTTCACCCGCTCTCTGCCGTCGACCTCTCCTGGCCTGTAAGGCAATCTACAGTAAATATCCTCTGTCGCTGTGGTTACTCGTGGGCGACCAAGGCACACCTTCGTACAGATGTTTCTGTCGTTGGAAATTCCATCAAAGTTCGTGGCGCGATGTTTCTTTGGATTGCCGAGCTCCTCGGCAGCACCAGCCACACTTCACACATTCTTCCAACACCTCGGGTAGTCGTCCAGATATTGTCTACGGGACTGTATGTTGGCCATATCAGACATCGGAAAGCAACTCGAAGTCATTCAACCCAATGTGCACTGTGTACATCACGCTCGTGCTTTACACCCCTCGCACACGCCCTAGCCCTCAGTACGTCATACTGCATGTACGTGCATACCCCACCCTCCTGGACAATGCGAGATATCCTCGTTTTTTTTTCGGTCGGTTCTACCCGTTCTTTCCACTGTTACGTCAATTTAACCACTTTGTCACTAATTTGTGCCCACGTGTGATTATTCGAGCAATACTTGTCACCTTTTAACTAATTCAATTTCTATGGACTAGACTGTGAAATACAGATAACCAATATGTTATATATTACTATGCAAAATTATTGTTAATCTTTCAAGAAATAGAGTTTAATGTTTATAGCATTTCTCAAGTTCCGGAGTGTGTAAGAAAAAAGAAGAAATAATTTTCCACCCAAATTTTTAAGCGGGACTCATTACATCTATGGCTCATTTTTCATTGAGAACAAGATAATTGTATGAAAATGCCCACGTTTTCCTCTGTGCTGAAATCCCTTTCCTAGCCTCTAAGGCACATCTAATCTCTATTTTTCTATGAAGCTACGATTATAGCTGTTAAGTGCGCACTCTGTTGGCGAATTACTGAACTTCTAAGACATATTAAATACATTATTCTGTGTTCTAACTTGTTGTTCTCATCAGGTCGCATATCAATAGTAATTATGAACAAAGTTTTATCTCCTCTAGGATTTTTTTCTTCAGAATTGGGACATTTTCAAGGAAAATAAGATAGCAAAATTTTTAAGTTGTGCATGGTATCATTGCAGTTCAATAAGACGGCCTCTCAGGGCAGAATTACCGAGCTATATAAAAAATAAAATTCAATATACCTTCTGGAATGTCACAGAAAGAGTAAAAATCATTCTTTTTTATTTTGATTTTTTAAAAAGGGAATTTCATTGTAACCGACAGGAGCCGAACTAAGAGATGAGTGCGAAATCTCACAAATATAATTGAGTTACGGCTATCATTTTATTAAATTTTTCAATCTTTATTCCAGATTTTCTGGACATTTCGCATTTAGTGTCAATGTCAAGAGGAGACAATATCGAAATTCAAGCTGACGAATGCATGGCATGTATAATAACAATAATGCCAACGCGATTCAGTAGGCTGCCATCCAGCTTGAATACTGTAGTAGAAGCATCGGATTATATCATGCAAAAACATTGACAAAATTCAGCATGGTGGCTGACGAACAGAAATGACAGTCAACAAACAGCAAAAATTCAACATTGTCACGATCTAAACAAGAAAGCACGGAAAAGCAGAATGACAACACAAGTAGAATGACACAGTATGAGCAAGAGAGAATTACAACATGGCTGTTGCTCGACCAGAATAACAATACATGTATAGTAATAGTAATTCAATTATACCCAAGCACAGATAATTATTTAAAAAACCATTTCTAATATATATATATATATATATATATATATATTAGAAATTATTTGCCAGTTTTCCAGTAACTTTTCGGAAGTTATATATATATATATAAGAATATATATATATATATATATATATATATTCTAGAATATCTTAATTACACTCAGATTATTTCAATTGAAACCCAAATGAAAATGTATCAGTCACAGGCACATTAAAGAATATAATCTTTATATAATCATTTTCAGCAAACAGTTTCAAATGCAAAATCCTATTTTTTATTGTTCTCGATGGAAAATTGTTAACACATCCTTTTTTATATTTTAAATACATCTCCATCGTGTAAGTAGAATATGCACTAATAATAACACACACTTAAATCTACACGACTTTGGTTCCAATAAAAAGCCAGATATTATACATTTTTCGCCCATAGGCTGAATAATAATAAATTATGGAGATAATGTAAAACCAACTTCCTTTATATGATAAGCAACTACATTGCCTGATAGTGACACTTTCCTTCCTCACTCCAAGAAAACGAACATGCTACTACCTCGTTTGTATGGTGGCTTAAGTAGTTAATGATTAACTTCTACAGCATGCAGTCGATATCACTGCTCACATAATGATCTTTATGCTTGGAGTTTACGCCCTAACATTTTAATGTGTAAGTGTCAATTACTAGTGCTTTGTCTTTTACTGATACATTTATCTTAAGTCAGTGTGCCAGTCCAGGTTATGAGTGCATGTAAGTGCTCTAAGGTAAGCCCGTGTATGTGCTATGTATGTACTTAAGTATGTTTCCCACGAGTTCCATTCAGAATACGTTGCAATCCTGGGATCGGAGGAGACTACATCTCCGGCCGTCAGTTCTCCCGCCAGCCACTCCGTAATGGTGGGTGTCTGGAAGCAAAATAAGCAAAGACTTTGATAGAAATAATATATCTAGACACAAAAGTCATGTTATGTTCACTTAAATTCCACAGTGAACTGGATTTCGCAGAACCTCTTGTAAATTGGTAAAAATAAATACCTGTTTTTGTGTAAACATTGTTATTATTTAGTCTTTTCTATTTAACTTGCGTTTTAATACATGTACTTGGCGCCGAACACTTATACTGTTTTGGAGCGGCTTCAAAAATGAGCAAGAAAAGCATCTCTCCAAGATTGTCCCCATTCACTTACATAAATTTCGTGAAATATTTTGTGAATAGTTAACATTTACAATCAAGTAACGTGCTCAAGTGTTCAGTTTCCAACTGACGAAGTGAACTAGGTGCTGCCGCCTGTCACACGTGGTTCTATAGGCTGTTCACGGTAAAATGAGCACTTCTGAAAGCCGTGCTTAAGATCTACTCGCATACATGTTGTTCTCTCCCGCCTTATGTAAAATTAACATTTCCATGGACCTCATCACTTTATTCATGTGTCGGTCAAGTGAAACAGTGAAATTATTATAAAAGTAAGCTACATATTGTACAAATCTGCTCATTTTTACCCTACGGAGCATTAAAAATACAGAAAACTAGAGAAATAATTCAAGTTATCACAAATGGTTACCTAACACCTTTGTTCGAATTTAATAAATGAAATCACTTTCCCCTCCATCGTTACCAACTTTACTGGACATATGTCACTCATTGCTCCTGTTAAAATATATGCAGGGAAGGGGCAGTGAAATTTTTTTAGGAGTGATTTCAAAAGTGCTAACTTTATCGTGAACAGAGTTTACTAATCTTTGAGAAGTTATAAGTTGGCATGGAGTTTTAAGTATTCAAGAGCATCTTAAACGCTTGTGCAACGCGGTTTCTTTGTTTAATTGATTTAGAGCAAAATTTGAAAATCCGCGTGAAAATCGGAATACATTTTCGTATGACGTGTAATATATTTTTGTTATTACAGACCATTCATACATTCTTATGTAATATTTTATGAACTTGTTTTAGTATTAAAGTGACAGCTTTTCAATGTAAACGGAATTGGTGATCAAAACAAGCGGACATATTTTTATCGTCAGAAAACTGTTGGTTTAGAAGAAAGAGGTGATTTATTTGTTAGTGTACCAAACTATCTCACTGTCATCGGTTAATGCCGTATTTAAAGATGTGATTAATGAGCAAGGAGCAAGGAGATGGGTGTAGATGTTTGCTTCGGGTGGCTCTTAACAACGAGGTGGGAATGGAGCAGCGCCAGAATGAAAGGCCAGGGTAAACAAAAGATACCGGAGGAAACCCACCGACCAGTGGCGTCATCCGGCACTATTACCACGAGCAAAAATCAGTGAGCTGCTCCGGCGGGTGTCGAACCCAGCTCGCCCTGGTGTGAGGCGAGGAATCTAGAACCATGGCGCCTGACAAGGACAAGTATGGAGGGACTCACGGTACTGTAGCCAGTCTTCATGAGCAGCCAGTTGCAGTCGAGTTGCTGGTCAGCCTGAGTGTAGTAGCGACTGTCGGTCCAGAGGGCAGCACTGTGTGACGTCACCACGGCGTCCCCGGAGCCTGAGAAGCCGGCCACGAACTGCCGTCTGTTGTCTCTCTCAGCCAGAAACAGGCTCTGTGGGACACACGTACACACTACAGCCGTATGTTGTCTCTCTCAGCCAGAAACAGGCTCTGTGGGACACACGTACACATTACAGCCGCCTGTTGTCTCTCTCAGCCAGAAACAGGCTCTGTGGGACACACATACACTCTACAACCGTATGTTGTCTCTCTCAGCCAGAAACAGCTCTGTGGACACACGCACACTACGACGTATTGTTCTCTCGCCAAAACAGCTCTGTGGGACACACGTGCACACTACAGACGTATGTTGTCTCTCTCAGCCAGAAACAGGCTCTGTGGAACACAAGTCACACTACAGCCGTATGTTGTCTCTCTCAGCCAGAAACAGGCTCTGTGGAACACACAGTGCACACTACAGCCGAATGTTGTCTCTCTCAGCAGAAACAGGCTCTGTGGACACACATCACACTACAACCGATGTTGTCTCTCTCAGCTAGAAACAGGCTCTGTGGGAACACTACATCTACAACGTTTCTCTCAGCAGAAACAGGCTCTGTGGACCGTACACTACAGCCTTGTCTCTCTCAGCCAGAAACAGGCTCTGTGGACACACGTACACTCTACAGCGTATGTTGTCTCTCTCAGCCAGAAACAGGCTCTGTGGGACACACATACACATACAGCCGCATGTTGTCTCTCTCAGCCAGAAACAGTCTCTGTGGGACACACGTACACATTACAGCAGTATGTTGTCTCTCTCAGCCAGAAACAGGCTCTGTGGACACACATGACACTACAGCCGTATGTTGTCTCTCTCAGCCAGAAACAGGCTCTGTGGGAACACACGTACACACTACAGCCGTATGTTGTCTCTCTCAGCCAGAAACAGGCTCTGTGGACACACGTCACACTACAGCCGTATGTTGTCTCTCTCAGCCAGAAACAGGCTCTGTGGAACACATACACACTACAACCGTATGTTGTCTCTCTCAGCCAGAAACAGGCTCTGTGGGACACACGTACACACTACAGCCGTATGTTGTCTCTCTCAGCCAGAAACAGGCTCTGTGGGACACACATACACTCTACAACCGTATGTTGTCTCTCTCAGCCAGAAACAGGCTCTGTGGAACACACGTACACACTACAGCCGTATGTTGTCTCTCTCAGCCAGAAACAGGCTCTGTGGGACACACATACACTCTACAACCGTATGTTGTCTCTCTCAGCCAGAAACAGGCTCTGTGGAACACACGTACACACTACAGCCGTATGTTGTCTCTCTCAGCCAGAAACAGGCTCTGTGGGACACACGTACACACTACAGCCGCCTGTTGTCTCTCTCAGCCAGAAACAGGCTCTGTGGACACACATACACTCTACAACGTATGTCTCCTCAGCCAGAAACGCTCTGTGGGACACACGTACACACTACAGCCGTATTTGTCTCTCTCAGCCAGAAACAGGCTCTGTGGGACACACGTGCACACTACAGCCGTATGTTGTCTCTCTCAGCCAGAAACAGGCTCTGTGGGACACACTACACCTACACCCGTATGTTGTCTCTCTCAGTCAGAAACAGGCTCTGTGGAACACAGTCACACTACAGCCGTATGTTGTCTCTCTCAGCCAGAAACAGGCTCTGTGGAACACACGTACACACTACAGCCGTATGTTGTCTCTCTCAGCCAGAAACAGGCTCTGTGGGACACACGTACACACTACAGCCGTATGTTGTCTCTCTCAGCCAGAAACAGGCTCTGTGGGACACACATACACTCTACACCGTATGTTGTCTCTCTCAGCAGAAACAGGCTCTGTGGGACACACTACACCTACAGCCGTATGTTGTCTCTCTCAGCCAGAAACAGGCTTGTGGGACACACATCACACTACAGCCGTATGTTGTCTCTCTCAGCCAGAAACAGCTCTGTGGGACACACGTACACACTACAACCGCCTATGTTGTCTCTCTCAGCCAAAACAGGCTCTGTGGAAACACACTACACACTACACGCCGATGTTGTCTCTCTCAGCTAGAAACAGGCTCTGTGAACACACGTACACACTACAGCCGTATGTTGTCTCTCTCAGCCAGAAACAGGCTCTGTGGGACACACGTACACACTACAGCCGTATGTTGTCTCTCTCAGCCAGAAACAGGCTCTGTGGGACACACATCACACTACAGCCGATGTTGTCTCTCTCAGCCAGAAACAGGCTCTGTGGGACACACTACACACTACAGCCGTATTGTTGTCTCTCTCAGCCAGAAACAGGCTCTGTGGGACACACGTACACACTACAGCCGTATGTTGTCTCTCTCAGCCAGAAACAGGCTCTGTGGGACACACATACACACTACAGCCGTATTTGTCTCCCGACTCTCTGACACACAAAACAGCCTATGTGCCAGAACACCTACATCACACACACCGTATGTTGTCTCTCTCAGCCAGAAACAGGCTCTGTGGGACACACGTACACACTACAGCCGTATGTTGTCTCTCTCAGCCAGAAACAGGCTCTGTGGGACACACATACACACTACAGCCGTATGTTGTCTCTCTCAGCCAGAAACAGGCTCTGTGGGACACACGTACACACTACAGCCGTTGTTCTCTCTCAGCCAGAAACAGGCTCTGTGGGACACACATCACACTCACAGCCGTTGTTGTCTCTCTCAGCCAGAAACAGGCTCTGTGGGACACACATACACTCTACAGCCGTATGTTGTCTCTCCACAGGCACAACATACAGCGCTTGTCTCTGCGAAACACTGACACACACACTACAGCCGTATGTTGTCTCTCTCAGCCAGAAACAGGCTCTGTGGGAACACACTACACACTACAGCCGCTGTTGTCTCTCTCAGCCAGAAACAGGCTCTGTGGACACACACGTATACACACTACAGCCGTATGTTGTCTCTCTCAGCCAGAAACAGGCTCTGTGGGACACACATACACACTACAGCCGTATGTTGTCTCTCTCAGCCAGAAACAGGCTCTGTGGGACACACTACACACTACAGCCGTATGTTGTCTCTCTCAGCCAGAAACAGGCTCTGTGGAACACACGTACACACTACAGCCGTATGTTGTCTCTCTCAGCCAGAAACAGGCTCTGTGGGACACACATTCACACTACAGCCGTATGTTGTCTCTCTCAGCCAGAAACAGGCTCTGTGGGACACACATACACTCTACAGCCGTATGTTGTCTCTCTCAGCCAGAAACAGGCTCTGTGAAACACACGTACACACTACAGCCGTATGTAGTCTCTCTCAGCCAGAAACAGGCTCTGTGGGACACACGTACACACTACAGCCGTATGTTGTCTCTCTCAGCCAGAAACAGGCTCTGTGGGACACACGTACACACTACAGCCGTATGTTGTCTCTCTCAGCCAGAAACAGGCTCTGTGGGACACACGTACACACTACAGCCGCCTGTTGTCTCTCTCAGCCAGAAACAGGCTCTGTGGGACACACATGCACACACTCACACTCACTACAGCCGTCTGTTGTTTCTCTCCGCCAGAAACATTCTCTGTGGGACACACGTACACACCACAGCCGTATGTTGTCTTTCTCCACCAGAAACAGGCTTTGTAGAACACACGTACACACATAATTACACACACATACTGACACCGACAGGTAAATAATTTCTTAAGCTTTTCTTTCCTTTGGAAAGTAGGCTAAAAACTACACACTTGATAATATCCCAAATACATATGTAAAATTATGGGAATGATTACGAATAATTGGAAATTTGATCAAAGTTTCTATGACAATTCTACCTATTATTGTATTTAAGTGGTATATTTCTTTTCCTACAATACAAACGTGACTCAATAAATGAATGTTTTCTCATTACACAATTATATGTTACGAATGTATAAGATAAGTTAAGATCACTACATCATTGTTGTGTTAAGCTTTAATAACATTAGTATATTTAACATATTGATTCTGTTAATAACTACACATTCGTTTCCTTTTGTCATATCAATTTATTACTGTACTCATATTTTATTAGTCTACTATGTATGGTAGGTTATATATGCGTTTTTAAATTATAACACGCAATTACTTTTCCTTGTGCTTTGTTCTTTAGTCTGATTTCACCTCTCCGAATAATGCGCGTTTCAACTTTTCTCGTAGTAAGATGGAATGAAAGTATACGAGAATTTTATTTAATAGGTTGTTGCATAATACTACTTTTATTTTATTAAGATGGTTTCCATACCGAACCAATTATAATTTCAAAATTATAAAGGTTCATAGAAATTTGGGGGTAGCCGAGTAAACATTTTGATATATAAAATTGCTCAGCCGTGCTGTATCCTGATTTTTTCTGTGACATCGAAGATATTTAGTAACATATGTTCAAATTAATATTTAATTCAGTTCTGATAATATCGTAAGTAACGAAATGGTGCCTGAAAATTTACAGTTAGGCTTTCGAGTGTATTTACGATATAGGGTAGTGTACACCTGCAATGCCCAAAATTACAAATGTTGGGAAACCTCATACGATTTCGGAGCACTTTGAGAAGATTTCTAGTGCCAGAACCCTTTGTGGACAGACAGGACTGTGTAGAGCAGTACAAACAGTTTGGAAAATAGGACATTAATAGCATCAAGTAGCACATCAAACAACAAAAACCACAACAAAATTCTGACCATGAAAATAATTAAAAATGAAATACTCGTTCTGGCTATATAAAACCTTTTATGGAGTATATTATTCATCTTACATAAAATATTATTTTCGTGAACATTGCTCAGATTTTTTGGAAAACCGAACATAAACCAATGTCCTCTCCAGTGTTATAATATGTGACTTTGACAATTCTCTAGACGATTCGCAAGTTTTCATACTGACAGTTCTGTTTGCAAGGAACCAATTAATTAAATGTTGCAACTCAAGAATTTGTTAACAAGCAGCTGGCGTATATCCCATTTCGCTCTTCATCCAAAATAGCATACGAAAATATTTGTCATGGTACAAAATATGATCTATTAACGTATATAGATTCTCGAAAATGGCCCGGGGGGGGGGGGGGTGAGGGGACCATGATGTATTTTACTTACAGCACAATTTTTGAAAATTCATCGACATAATTTTGTATTATGTCACCACCACAAATTTGTATTACATCACTGCCGTCATATTGTTTCCCAATTTATCATTCTGTCGCCTGCTATCTAGTTTCTCAATTACCCACTTTCGTTCGACCCTACCATCTTAGACAATGGCCTCATCTAAGATTTAATCTTTTTTAGCCACCAGACGAGCTCACTGTAGGTAGCAACAGTACATATTACTTATGAATTTCTCACATCATGTTAGATGTGTAAAATTTGCATTTGCAAAGTACTTATTTATATATACATACTCATGTATATAAATATATAAATAATAAACAGAGCTATGCATAATCTAATATGGAATTAATTAAAAATAAATATATATTTTATATCTATATTTACATATGCCTACAAGCATATTAACATACTATAGTAGAGCACGCATGTATGTTCTGGCACACTAGGCGAATGACATGTGGATAGAGCAGAAAAATTTGCACATTGCTAATTGTCATATTGCTAATTAGTATATTGGTAATTAATATTCTAATTTGATTAAATACATGTTTGATTACATTAAGTAATTGTTTAATTTTTTAAGTAATTGTTTAATTGGATTAAATAATTATTTGATTAATTATCTTTGATCAAATTTCTTTGATAAAATTTCTTCGATCAACTTTCTTTCACAAAATTTCTATGATGTAATTTTTTATATTTTTGGGATGTGTGATTGAGGAGCGATCCTCACACACTGACATTCTAGGGCAACAGTGGGGTGAGGGAATGAGGGATCAAGTTTGTACTCCTCTCGCTCGCTTCTCCACCCAGCGCCACGTATCGGATACCACCACCTTACTCTGCAACTGCCGCCCCAGCCTTTTGCCTCCACACATGTGCCGTCTCCCCCCTGCTGCATGCCCGAAGGCCTTCCCTGCAGCGTTCCACTGCACATGCGAACTCCCCCCCCCCCCATCACCCATTTCCCTGCATGAGTGCCTAAGTCTGTGCTTAGCATCGCTCCTTTTCAAATGGGCGATACTTCCCCTCAACCGCCCCTCCGCAGACAGCATGCTGCAGCGAGTCGATAGCAGTCGCCTGGCATTCTAGCAGTGCTGAGATTTTCCGTGGTTTGCAAGCCGTCTAGCCTATCCTTCACAGCGCACACAGTCTTTGTACTTCATAATAGACGAGCTGTGTTTACAACATATTTAATACTTTTACCTATTACACTTGTATTGAATTTAAGCAAGTTATTGCACACAATTTGTTTAAGACAAAACTTTAAACAATAATTGGCAATTTTAAAAATTATTTGAATAACTCTACACCATCAAAAATTGAAGTATGTAACACAGTTACAAGTTAAAGTGCTTGACACAGTTAAATTTTTTTACAAATTTTCGAAAACAAATTAAAAAACAATTTTTATCTAGAAATTTTTAGGAAGAGGAATTAATCTGTACATTTTTATTTTAAATGTAAATTTTATAAAATTAAAAAAATATTCTTTATTTTATACTTTTGCACATAACTTAAACACTAGCTACAAAATATCCAACCCAACCCTCTCAAACATATACAAACATCAACAATTTCAATTACACACCCAGGTATTCTCAACAAACAACATTATTCACTACAAAGGTTTCAGGTGTTAGTTTCTAAGTACTTGGTGTTATATTCTATATGGTTTTGATATATCTTTGGGAGTATTTGATAGTGTAGAAAGTGCCTTGGTTCGTGATATTGTCATGACCTTCTGTCCATTATAAAGATAATGGCAGTTACCGAGTGTCTCTCTCTATTTTATTAAAACTCACAGACATATATCAAGAACCCACCTCGAATCACTTCCAACACCTTTCCCCAAATTCATACTCATAGTCATACGCCTACTAAATCAACTTTTCTAAGTACTTTGTGTTATATTCTAGATGGATTTGATATATCTTTGGGAGTATTTAATAGTGTAGAAAGAGCCTTGGTTTGTGATATTGTCAAAACCTTCTGTCCATCATAAAGATAATGGTGGTTACGGAGTGTCTCTCTCTTTCTACTTCATTAAAAACTCAGAAACATGCATCAAGAACTCCTTTAGAATCTCTTCCAGTATCCAGCACCTTTCCCCATATTCACACATCCATAGCTAAACCCACCCAGAATATCTTAAAACTATTTAAAACTAACAGAATGGTAAAAACCTCGTAAATTTTAAGAATATCTAACAAATTTTCAAAGAATGTTTAAGCAAATTCTAAAAGTTTCAACAAAAAGTTTCTAACAAATACATATAAAAGTTAAACTAATTTAAGAAAATTTCAGTAGTAATACCAAAAAAAGAATTTAAATGAATGCAGCAAAACTAATTAAAAATTATCCCGGTAAAAAATCTCAATATACAATTTAAAAAAGTGATATTAAACAGTATTAATAAGCCCTAAATGTTAATCCTATTTACTTACATAAAGTTTACTATAGGCCGTTCATGACAAAGTGAGCACTTTTGAAGCCTTGAATACTTTTTTCCTTCACAACCAATTTATATCCTTCACCCACTTGTTTGCGTAAACCCAGCCATGTGAGTAACAAACATAGTGTATACCTTCACCATACCGAAGACCAAAAGCCCGAGGCCACAGTGAAATGTATTTATTGGTTATTATGTCTGATGAAACAGCTTCAAAAAGTGCGCACTTTACAGTGAACGGCCTATACCAAAGATGGTAGCCGATGAGCGAGGCCTGAACCTCATTTCAGGCAGGCGAAGGGCCAAGCGGACCCCATTCAGGTGCTGAAGCCCGTGGCAGAAAGTCAGGTGAGCTAGGTCGGCGACCGCTGCGGGTGGCTAGCCGACGAGGCGTATGGTAGGCCTAGGCTGGTCTGGACCTCATATAAACCCTAGTCATGCCACGAAACCCTGCCAGCGGTTCCAGCTGCTGGTGGTTGGGTGACAAGCACCATGGGGTGCGGAGAGGGGGTCCGCACCCCATGGTGGATGGTTGAACAATGAAGAGCGTTGCTCCTGCACATGTATGTATAACCCGAGAAACCCCTCCCCACCCTCCCTGGGGAACCTATACGAATAAGGCAATTAACCTGATTGGATAATAAAATGTAATTTTACTAAGGGAAATATGATTTCTGTAATGAATTATATGATTTTAACAAAAAATTATGGAATTAAAATATTTTTAATGAACTAACATGTTTTCTGAATTGGAAATTTAATGGGAAATAAGCACATTTCTTTAGGATTAGCGATTACATTTAATTTGAATTGTGTGTTTATTTTTCGATTACGTATACAAACTAATTTCTTTTGCAATATGAGGTTATCTGATTCAAGAGCATAATAGTCTTTGTAGTGCTTTACCTACGGTTTTCTGTTTTGAATATCAATTAATTCTAATTGTAATTTTATAATTTTAATCATATTATTAATTATCAAACATTGCATAGGCATGCGATAGTGTACCATCTATTATTCTGTGAAAGCATGCTGCCTAATATTTATGACACTGAAATATATTATCCATGCCTTAGCCGGGAATCGAACCCAGAACCTAACTTATATTATCCATGCATTACCCGGGATTTGAACCCAGAACCCCGCACTATATGCCATGGAGGTCGGTGAAAGGAATAAACTATTTTTATGTATTTGGTTTATAATGAAATGATTTATTAAAAATATATTATTTTCTGGATACACTGTATCAATAAAAGTTTTTCACAAGTGACTAGAGTGCTAGCTTCCAATTATTTTCGCACGATATTACGTTTTTCATTACACTATTTGTTCTCAAGAACCGTTTTGAATTTTTTTACTCCTGTATAACCCATATATTTGAGAAAATTTAAGACTTTTTCTCTCTTTATTAATCAGAATAATAATTTTTTTCCCATTTCTTAAAAATAACTACATTTTTGTGAAAGGGAAAAAGGCAAATAAAATATATATACAAATCCGTCTATATTAACACATACATATTTATTTACTAATTTGTACATCTAGGAGTTTTTAAAAAAATAATTTGTTTGGATTACATAGCATACTAATCAATCAACCATTTCAAAATTACACAAGCACAGAACATGACATAAGTATAGGATGTTTCATAACAAACAAATCAATTCATTTAGACATAGATTGTTTCAAAATATATAACTCATTTTACAATTATAGGGATATTTCACAAAATACAAATGTTATACATGTTGTTTAAAATACATAACAAACATGGGGCGTTTCAAAATATATATAGCAAATTATACAAAAACAATCATTTAAACACAGGTTGTTTCAAATTACATGACACATTTTACAGGTATAGAATGCTTCACAAACTACATAGTACAGGTTTTAAGCTATTTGCAACTTCAGTAAAGAATGTTTTCAATCATTTTCTTACGCTCGTAGACACTAATCATGAATGACAATGCAATACTAAACGGTCTCATTTATATAGTCTGGCAGATTAGATGTTTTTGCTTTGAAAAACATTACATTGCCACATACCACAGGGAGACGTTAATTCTTGGTTACCTATATGCGTAACATGTTCCTTGTTGCCATATTGTTCGCTCCACACTATACGAAAAGAACAGCAACAATCCTTTTGCATGATGTATTCAATTTTCTTGCATGATGTGCATTTCGTTATGTGTGAAGCTTGAGCTTCAAATGCTAGCTGACTCTTATTGCAAGGTAACTTACTGTCAGGATGCATATTATACAAAGGACAAAATCTTTGCCCAAAACAGACGTCGAAAACTTTTAAAGTATATTCAGGAGTGACTAATGAGAAATGCCAGTGTTCTTCTCCATTACACATTTGAATCTGTAGTTGACCATTTTCTGCAAGTCGAAACCACACTCTCCTGTAACTTGGAGTAACACTAGCATAATGAAGTGATGGGTAGAACCTTTCCATCGTAACTGATGCTCTGCTATATGTTTGTGTCCTTATATATATTTTATTTTCAAAGAAAATATTTCCACATTTTGTAGGGAGTGTACCACCAAGTAGGTTGAAACATCATATTGAAAATTAACCTTTTCCTAGTGGCATCTTAGTTAAATCGAATTTACAGATACAATTGTTGCTCTGCCACACCTCGCAGTTCCACATACCACAAGGCGACATTTTAATTCTGCTACTTCCTTGCATTTGCGTGATGTGTTGTTTGTTATTACATGTTTCTTTCCGAACTGGAGGGCTGTCGTAGAACTCTCTACTTAATTTATATTTTATTTATCTAAATCCTGGTTCCTTGGATATTTATTCACTTTTAGTTTTAAAACATAGATCGTCAGGAGAACATGGTAGTTCGCTGTCGGGTCTCATGTTAAAAACCGAGCAGTCATCTTGTTCATAACACAATACTCGTTCTTTATACGTATTTCCTCCACAACTTTGTGACAAGTTTCAGTGTTCATCTCCGTTTCACATGAGTGAATGGAAGTACAGGTTGATTAGAGACTTGAATCACACTCTCTTGTAACTTGGAGTAACACTATCATACACCTTATCAGGATTGCATTTCTCGATTTCAACATCTTACGCAGGTATGAACCTTAACAAACCTATTTTTAAATTATTATCTTTACACATAGGTCGGATGTAACTATATAAATAATCTCTCAACGTTTTACTTTCGCATTGTGAACAAAACATTTTTTATCACAGTGATTAGTGTTATAGTATATGGCTAGCGAATTAATGCTTGAACAGTCGTTTTATCTTCTAATGTTTATAATTTCTGAATTATTCAAACTTTTAAAATTTCCCTCTGCATTTTTCCCAGCACCTAAATGGAATAGTCTTCGAGGAGCGCATCTTTTACATTTTGGAAATGATGTTCATAAGCTATAACACCGAAGTCCCATTTCAATCCATGTACTTCGTAAGTCTGATGCCGAAACATATTTTTGATTTCTGGATTTAAAGCAGACCAAGGCTTGGGATGTTTGAAACTTAACGCTTTTGTGGCATTAGCATACGTTACATTATTACGATATTGCAAGTTCTTTAATGACAAAAGACTTGTAATGATTTTAAAATCCTTGTGTGTAGCACATCATGTTTAGACTGTTTCAATCACGGTTAGATCATAGAGTTTAACATTTAACGAGTCTAATTTACACAACTTCAGTTGTGGCCTCTGAATCAACTTCTCCCATCCCTGAGTCGTCTCTTGGTAAATCGGGACGATTAACAAGTTGCATTACGTTTTGCCACCTTCGCATTACACAATCTCTTCTCAGATGGATTGTGTTTGGTTCATTGAAGAAAGCCAGTGTACAATATGGGCAATCTTTGTCACAAGGCAGATACGATACTATATCCTCATCGCCTCTAAATTCCTCTGAGAGGAATGGATACACATGTTGAATTTCGTGTGATGCAAAAGTTATTATGGAGGCTTTATGTAGCAGCTAAAGTTGGTTCTCAATATCTAGAGTTAAGAGAATTTTGCTTTGCCCGTACACTAAAATCGCGTTAAACACTCTCACGCTTTCTTCGTCACAAGAATCACAGCAGAGTACGTTGTGCATATTACATGCTGGTGAAGCTTCTAGACTGTTGTATGCCTCGGAGAAAGTTGTAGTACACCTTGGAGAAGCCTGTTGATTGATGTGGTACGTATAGGAGACAGCTGTAGTACATCTTGGTAAACCTCATGGTGATACACTCCAGACACGATCTGACTTCAACAACTGCTGGCTTAAGACTGAGAAAAAATTAATTTATTCCTTCTTATACAGTGTAAGGTTTAGAAATAGCCGCCATCTTACTTTAATTTTGCTTAAAATAGGGTCTTTTCGAAAATTGGTTGAAATATTGTTGATTTTGGCATTTTACAACTTATTTCAGGCTGGATAGTGGTATTCCGTTATTATTTTGTCGAAATGTATTGTTCTTAAATAAATTATATGTATATTTGTTCAAGTTTACGACTTTCTGATGTAAATGGTACAACGATAATCTTAGCTGGGCGCATTTGTAAAATCATATTTTATTTTCACATAAATGGGCTTTATGTTTCGTAGAGAAATCTATACACAGAAATGCATTTTATATTTTAGATATTATACAGTCGTTTATCATAATTCCCAAATCGTTTCAGTTATTTTGCTTAAAATATGGTTTTTGTTGAAATATGTTGTTAATTTTGTTACTTTACAAAATTCTATCGGTTCGAAATGCGGATTTAAAGATATTTGTGTCGAAATGTTATATTTTTGAATGGAATAGTTTTATATTTGCCCAAGTATACACAGTTTTGCTAATCTTAGATGGGAATGTTTGTAAAAGATTTTTTATTAGATACAGTATTTAATTTTCGCGTATACGAAGATTAGTTAAAAACTTAATGTTTCGTAGAGAAATCTATATGCAGAAACGTATTTTAGAAAATATAAGCTTGTTTAAAATGCTTATCGAATCATGTTAGCTAACAAGAATTTTTCTGACGGGTGTTTAAACAAAGGTATGTGTGAAAACTGTTTTTCAAATAGTTAGTTTTAAGTCTTGAGAGCCGACGAGTGTGATCATTGAATAACGAAATATTTTTAATAAACGAGTTTTTTTTTTGGAAATATTGTAAGTCGGAGCGTTTAGCTCGTGTTTGTGGGATATTTCTTTGAAATTTGTGTAAAATTTTAGAATTTGCTGGAATTAAAATATTTTATATATACTTTGCTGGAGACGTGATGGGATTTCATTTTCATTTTAAATTTATTTTCTAGTAAGTTGAAATTTCCTTAGCGAGTTAGTCTTGATAGGCAGACAGGCAGGTAGGAGTTTACCTTGGCGCCGTGAGGAACTCAGGTAGGTTCGTTCTCCCTGATGGGAGTCTGCGGCGGAGGGGTGGGGTGAATCGGCAAACTTGCTTCCTCCTGGGAGAGGTCAGTTCGAAGCGAGCAGCCGAGGTACCTGCAGGGGTTATGCAAGGCAGGGAGCGGTGTTGACGTCTCATGCACAACATACTACTTTTTTTTATCTTGCGTGCTCGTATAAGTACTCAGATAATTATTAGGTTTCAATAATTGAAACATTTTAATTATTAATTTATGTGAAATGGATGCGATTGGCGAACACAGAGAGTGGCGAGTCAGGGCAACAAGGCACAGTCCACCGGCGTACAATGGGCTAAATTAATACATATCTGTAAGATTGCTGTGTTCTTAAAGCGGTAATGCAACACAGTGCATTTTTTGTTATTTTTAATGTGTGATATAACGATCTACGTGCGTCAGGCTTACACAATAGGAGAGTGTTTTGACGGTCGTATGAGCTAACAAAAGACGTGTTTGTGAAATAGTTATACTTTGTATTTTTAACAAATGTTCGGTTGGGGTAAGTTAGATTTATTTCTTAATGTATTCATTCAGTTTGTGAAAGATCGTTCGTCTGGTTTAACCTGTATTTCGTTGCGTCTTAGGTGTTTGCTTTTGAGAGCCGATGTGGGCGAAGTGCGTTATTGTGATTATATTCGTTTTTAGACACCTGGAGTGCTGGTGAGTTGTAATTTTGATTGTAAATCATGCATTTTTATGTCAGTTGGTCATTTGTATGATTATTTTAATGGGAATTCAGTAGATGGATTAGCATTTGATAGAGAATTACTTTTGGGCTACGATATAAATATCAATTTTGTGTTTCACTCGTTGTGATTTGTAGTGTAGGCGGTTTAATGATTTTGTGGTTATCACATGATTACAGAAATTTTTAATGAATCATACTTAATTCATATGCTTTGCCGAAATAGTTCGTTCCTTTTATGCTATTCGAGGAGTGAATATGGTTAGTATTTGCTCGATTCGTATGTTTTAATTTAATTATTACAGTCGTTTGGGTATTTGAACATAAATAGTCTCTTTTCGTTTAATTGTCTTTAGTTAAAATTATTTGCTTCGCTTTCCTTGACAGAAGGAAACATTTACGCCATATCTAATTTGTGTTCAGTATGCATTTAGAGAGTGAGGTGGACGGAGCTACTCTTTAATGCATTCCATCAGTCATATGTGCTCATTCCCCACAGACATTCGAACTGAATGGACGTGTACCCCACTCCCATTAGTCATAGGCATTCCATTAGTCACAGGCATTCCATCCTCAGTACACGTTCAGACGTGGTAGGGTGAACATCGATGCTCTCCGAACAAAATCAATAAATAACCCTTATCCACTCTTCCACCAACCTCAACACCTATATACCCAATTACAATATACCTCTCTGCTCAGTCGGCTCCTGGATGTCAGAGTGTGAGGATCGCTCCTCGAATACACATCCCAGAAATATAAAAAATCACACCAAAGAAAGTTGATCGAAGAAATTTTATTCTTTAATCCAATCAAGGATGATTCTAGTTATCATGTGGCCAAGGTTTATATATGCTATTGGTTGTTTATCCTCTTTTAAATCAGAAGATTTAAAATAGAGTCTTTTACTTATTTTTTGTTTCTTTTTATTTATTATTTTAATATTTATTTTATTTGTGTATCTTATATTGGAGTTTAATATTGAAGATAATAAGGAGGATAATTATCTTGTAAATATTTATGAAATATATTTTAATTTTACATTGAAAATATAATGTTTTATTTTAACGTTATCCCAATAAAACATTTCCTTGATCAAATTAGCATATTAATTAACAATATACAATTTTTCCCACTCCACCCACATGTCATTCGCCCAGTGGGCCAGAACATACATGCGTCCTCTACTTGCTATATTGTTATGAATTATCTACGTGTATTCTTCTGGAGCGAACGAGTATGAGTGTTTTATCAGAGTGCTCCGTTATTCCATTTTCATATATTTTAAAGCTTCTTTTTGCAGAAGGCTTTCTGTGGGCACCAGTTAGGCTCATTACCATAGAATTATTCACATATATATATATATATATAGAAAATACATTTGTCGTTCTGAAATCGCGATGTGAACATCGATTTGGAAGTGCACTCACATCATACTGTAAAAAAAGAATTGTGTATACAAAGGCCTGTCTTTAACTTCGAAGAACCTGGAGCTGTGACCTGCATCATCGCTCTGTGATTGTTCTCGGTGTCGATTCTGCTATTGAGTTTTTATCTTCAGTCAAAAAGCTCGGCAACATGAGACAACCACCTGTTCGAGGAGTACTTTTCTTAAAAGGAAACATTACGACAATGGCCACATGCAGTTTATGCAAGGTGACACATTGAATAACCACACCAAAAACAGCAAGGATTCGTCTTTTGAAAGACATTAAGTAATGCCATCAATACCTCTTGCTGCATCGTTGGGTAATGATTCCAAAGGCGTCTATGATGAGATAGTTAATGCTAAAGATGGAATGAGTGACCAGTGTCGTGCAGAAGAGTGCATCGAACGAAATATTCACTTGCAAAGACTTTCACGTGAAATCGATCAACTTCACAATAAACAGTCATCGGCTACATAGTGATGACCATCCATACAATTTCTGCTGCAAAGAAAAGTAAATTAACTATAACGTGTGGAACAGGAGGTGAATACGATAATGAAGACAGCATAATTGATAATGACTATGACGGTAGTGTTGATGAAGTATTTGATGAGGATGATGATTCTCCCGACGACTCGAACGAACTTGTTGACTGACTTAAGATGACAATAAAGGAAAAACATTCGGAATCGTACACAACAAATTTACAAGGCAGAATGGTACGAAGCAGGTGCATTTCTATCTTATATCGAATTTTTGGAACTATTTTCCTCCATGGACAATCTCTACAAAGTTCAAATCGCACAACGACCAATTGGAATCCATGGTGGGGCGCCTGCTGTGGTGCTGTGTTGTTTAGTACAAAGTCCAATATGTGCATCGACCAATAGCGAAGCCTGGTGGGAGGCTACTGCAGTTCTAGCCACTTTTAGTGCAAAGTGCAAATACAGAATACCCAGGAAGAGAACAAATATATACCGAGGGTTATGGATATATATTATTTAGAGTGAGATGATTGAATAAAATATCCACCTTTGAGTTTTGAAGGTAAGCATACATAATTCTCTATAAAATACACGGAATTAATTCTAACTTGCAACCCACACACACCACAATCAGCACCACAGGCACCACAATCATCACAACATGCACCACAGTCAGCATTACAATTGTCCCTACAATCAGCACCACATGCACCCCAATCGGACTCAATATGCACCTAAATCAGCACCGAATACACCACAATCAGTAACATGTACACCACAATCAGCACCACGTGCACCACAAACAGCATCGCATGCAGTATGCAGTACAAACAGGACCACAATCAGCCCCACACACACCACAGATATCACCCCATGCACCCCAATCAGCACCACAGTCAGCACCACATGCAATCCACACATACAGCAGTACACATGCAATCCACACAGAAATCCACATGCATTCCACACAGTAATCTAAACAGCAATCCATGCAGCAATCCACACACCAATCCACAGTGTCTGCTGGATGGCCAGCGTGCTGCAGTTAGCTGCCAAGTGTGGTATAGAGATTGTGTTACAAGACATAGGAGAATAGTTCATCATGCAGATACTTCACAGTTACCAGACACCATGCAGGTGTGGACACGAGAAAACTATTTGAAAGCACATAAGCTAACACAGGTTACTTGACACAATGCAGGTGCGGACCTGTTAAAATGCAAATACTGCCTGTTCCAAGCTGTGAAGCCATACACATGGTTAAAACATGCACACCGTAAGTTTGAGGGTAAGTAGAATATGAAAACTATGGTATTTTTTACCTCCTTCTTTATAAACAGTAAAAAAATTAAAATCTGGAATGTACAGTTGAATTATAATAAAAACGTTTTAAAATTAAATGTTATATTTTATAGACAAAGTTGAAAGTGTGATTGGGGTCTGGCCTTCTGTAAATTTGATTTTGCTTAAAAATTATAAATATAAATATAGCGAGAATTAAAAATGTTCTAATTATTTGAATAATTACAAACCCTATTTACACCTTCTCAAAAATAAAAAAATTTATACATAATCGTTAAATTCGTATATAAATATACGCACTAGCTTGTAGAGCATTCGGCTACACCTGCGAACTGTTGTTGCAATAACATCAACAACATGGCTGACACCAGCGCCCCTAGCAGTCGGTGACGGAACTACAGCAGATGGCATCTAAGATGGCGAACGAAGGTGTAAGAGAGAAAGAGGAGGGGGAGAAAATTAAGAAAGAGGCAAGATGGTATGACAGAGCATAGTGTAGCAAGATGGAATGACAAGAGCATGAAACGGAAAATTCTAGAAAGAAGGTGGCTGAAAGGTTAAGGACACGGACATGGGGTCAATGTCATTGGTCATAGGGTTAAGTGTCTTGGGTCAAAGGTCTTTATTCTTGAGTCAAGGTTTTGAGTCAAGGGTTTTGAGGAAAGGGTTTTGAGTCTTAGGTCTTGAGTCTTGTTTCTTGAGTCTTGGGTCAAGTGCCCTGTATCGAGGGTCTTCAGTATCGAGTCTTGAGTAGGATTTTGAGTTTTGAGTCGTGAGTCTTGGGTCAACTGTCTTAAAATTTGGTTTTGAGTCTTGAACCTTGAGTCAGTGTCTTGAATCCTGGGCCTTGAGTCTTGAGCCTGGGGCCTTGAGTATTTGGTCTTGGGTCTTAAGTCTTGAGCCACTTGTGAAGTGTATTTTGGAAATTTGTTGGATTTCTTGGAATGTTTTGTGATTTTTGGATTTTTTTGTGATTTTTGGAATTTTTTGGATTTTTTGTGTTCAAAGTCATTTAATATCATGAGCAAAGGTCAAGGTCATTTACATCTAACATAGCTGACAAGATGGACACTGGCTTACCTGTCGAAGGTCGGTCGTGTCGGGAGCTTAGTAGATCCACTTGCCATCAAACCCCGGATCTTCTTCATGTACACTTCTCGTCAGAACAAATGAGTGACGGAAAAATTTTAATTCCCCTTCGGCAATCTTCGGCTTTTGACAAGATGTATCGCCTTGGCTCTAAGGCAACCAGCATCTCACAGCATTCCGGCCAATCGTTCAGCGTTTTAACTGCACCAAGAATCTCTTTAGCTTCTATTGGAGCATCATCCTGACATTGGTTTCTCCAAGTGAATATAATGCATTTAATTGGAAGAAGCAACTCGTCCTGCGATTTGTTAAGTTAATGCAAAAACCCAATATCTGACACAAACTCCTCACTGGAAGCCCGTATCTCATGCGCAAACAGGTAACACTTGGTGGAATAAACAACCAATTAAAAAGGCGAGCTGTGCTACAGTGATGTGCAACATAGCTTGTCCTGAATATTTGAGCGGAATTACCTCACATGAGCTTAACACTAAACGTTCGCGAGTCATGCAAGCACGTAGCACGTAGCGGAAAGAAAACCAATCATAAAGGCCAGCTGAGCTACAGTGTTGTGCAATATAGCGTGTCTCAATGCTTCAAACAATGAAACAGTAAACGTATGTGAAATGTCTATAATTACAGATAACTGTAAAAGAGAACTGCATAATTGCGTTGTTAATAATTAAAATATACCCTATTATATGTGAGACGTCAAGTAGTTATAACATTTGTCTTTTATTATCGATACTCGAAATGAATTTCCTGCTGTCGTACGAATTTGCGAAAACCAAATATCACACTTCAGCGAAAGATGTGGCTATATTGATCAGTAAATAAAGCCACTAATCATTAATTAAACAATTGGTGCATGTTGCAGATGTAATTATTGTATGCGCACATCAAGAATTTTTCTCCCGCAACTCGCAGCTGTCTGCATGAAAAGCCACGTCCTATCTAACGGGGCCAATTTCTACCCTGCCAAATAAAATCCTTGCGTAGGTTTCTTATTATCTACTGTAGCCGGCAGGCGTCTGGGCATGTCTGAGCGGGCGGAGCGTGTTAAAAGGTACAACCCTGCTGGGGGGGGGGGGGGGGAGGGGGAGGGCGTGGAAGAGATGCGCACGTAGGTCTGGCCGTACTATCAGCTATTCCACAAACATCAGTTACGGTGGGCTCAGGTAGGTATATGTAAGGCAATATAGTACGAAGGACGTTCGCAGAGGTGCAGGAAATTTATCCTCAGTGTTCAAAATGTGCACTTGACCATTTGATTTATATAAAACCACATATAAAAATATACAACTGGAATACTACTTAGTTTTTAATACTCCGTGCAATTCCACGCGAATTAATGTATACGTACAGTTTATCAAAGTATAGCAAAACAGCAATTTCAGGCCAGTGCTTTTGTTTTGAAACTGTAGAGAATGTTTTATATCTTTATTTGCAGAATATCGCGAAAATGAGCGGTTTTACTCATAGACCCGCACAATAAAGAATGCATACACACAGTGTTTATAAAACAAGAAATAAAATAATAACACTACAATCTACAGCATAATGTTCATCTACTTCACAAATTCCACCCAATTAATCTGCGTGAAAGCATTTTGCCGTGCTAAACGGTAGTTTATGTGAAATCGTGGTCTACATACGCCTAGGTGTTCAAATTAAAAAGCTCACGAAAATCGCAGTAAACATTACGAGTTTATATAAAAGGTGTTAAGTATCTTGTCGGTTTATGTATTTGTTCTGTAATTCCGATTCACGTGCAAACTTAATGCCACCTGTAAATATGTTTTTCCAAATCATGCTGGCTTCAGCAGACGGTGTAACCAATATAAAAATATTCTGTTGCATTTATGATACAGTTATTTGTACTAACTTAACAGACCGTAATATACGTTTGTCTATAATTTATGCCAGTAAATGTTATTCCAAATGCAATGTTCATTAAGAGAAAATATTTTCTCGATAGTGAAACAAAAATTGTGCAAATGTGTAATCCTATTTGAAATTAATTAAAAACTAAATCATTAACTGTTCATATGCCTGTCAAATTACTACACAAACATATTCCAAACTAACGATATCGTTAGGCTATAGTAATTAGTAAATTAGTTTGTTGGTGTTGAAGTTAAGGCCACGCGTATTTGCTCACGAAGTTGTAGGTTCGATTTCTAGTTGGAACGTATTTATTGAAATATAATATAAAATATAATAATATGTGTAATATATTTGTGATAAATGTATATATGTTTGAAAGTATGTTATACATTAATTTATATTTTATATTTTGTCACTGATATAGAAGCTTGACTGTAATGTTGAATATCTATATATTGCAAGTCCACTTAGAAGGTTAGTTAATTTATCACAAGAAAAGGCATGTATTCTTTTAGTTTCTAGTTTTCAAGATTTTACTTGTAAAAGTAGCATAAAATTCACACACAATTCCAAATTTACAGCACTTATGTTTTTAATTCCGTGACAACTTTTTTCTCATATTTTTCCTATTGGAAGCGACATTTCCCAAGAAAGGTTGACTCCTACGGACAAGCATAAATCAGATTCCTTGCTCTACCCGGGATTCAAAACCGGAATTACTCACGCTCAACACTTAACCGACTGCGCCACAGTGGGCAGCCAATAGGTCAACCAGAACACTGTCAGTGGTTATGAGAACTTATTTTAAGTGAAAAAGAAGCATTTTATTTCATTGTATATAATTTCTAAGTTACAATTTAAGTAATATATTAATTACTTGTTCCACGTTGTACCTATAATTCACTGCCACGTTGGTTGGTATTCGCTTGCATATATTTGCACTAAATTAAATGCAGAAACTGCAGGCAAAGTTTTGAACACAGTTTTAAAACATTTATAGTTTAGCTTAACCTTCATACATCACTCTTTTATTTGGAATAAAAAATTGAAAATAAAAACATATCTTTATCCTTTTCTCAGTTCTATTTTGCGTTATTGTCTAGCAGTGATTGTACTAAATATTCATTTATCATTTAATATAAGTTTATTATAATTCAAAAAGTTTTGAATTTATTATTCATTATTAGAATAAATTTATTCACTGCTCCATATTGCGATTGATGATTTCGACAAGAGACACAATTCAAGAATTCTATGTCATCAAAAATATCGTGCCAACAACTATGTATATGTTACGAAATCACATTCGGCACTGACTAGATAGATGACAGCTATGTACGACTTCTTGTGTTATTATTTGCATGTTTTGAATTTCTTTTAGAAGTAAAACTGCTATGCTGTAAAATGTATTCAAGTTGGCTTAGTATTATGCTGTCTCAAGCCTCTCAATGTTTGCAAATTTTGTAAACAAATATTGTCTTGAGTAATGCATTCCCGTTGAGATATTTCGTACGCCACGCCATAAACCTTCTGATCAAATATTTATTTCCTCCACTAGCCCCCATTTTAATGATGAAAGATATTATAAAAATGTGGAAAAGGAACAAGTAATCTGTTGATGCATCAAACCACAGAGTGTATTCCATCTGTGTCGTTGTTACTTTTGTATAATATGAATTTAATTCGAAACTGTTTAATATTTGAACTGAAAAATTGTACTCAATAATAGAAAAGCAAATGTATTATATGGAACAATACATGCAGAAGGTAAAGAAATCCTCCAGCACACGCTGTCACAAGAGCACTGCTACCTGTTGCTGACAGCAAAAAGTCTCTATGTCCGGTTTTGCATCTGCTGTTACTCAAGACGAAATACCGAATGTTTTCAATGTCCGCATGAATACTGCCAGGACACAATCTTGCCGCTCAGCTAGAGACCGGACTGTGCCGAGCCGCAGTCTAAGGAATAAGATTGGACTCGCATGCAGAGACGTTTGCCGGTACCAGTAGATAAGTATATAATGTTAGCCATCTTGGAAGACAGCACTACCGCAATTATAATGCTTATATAGCATTTCTCAGAAATTGTTCAGCCGATTTGACATCAGTGAAAGTAATTAGAACATTAAAAAGCAGTATATAATTATATTTCTAATGTAGTAACCACTAAGTACTACATTTTGATGCATATCTTCAAGTAAAGCTTCGCATGTAGTAATATACAAAAGGGCATTCTAAGAGGGGCTTGGAGCCGCGGACAAGGGCACTAGGCGACCACCATCTTTGATGATGCCATGCGGGAAAAATTTCCCATTTTCCCCCGAAACATTCCCTATTTTTCTTCATACCTGCAGTGGCCGTCTTGGATCCCAACCTCCAGATCTGTCAATCCGATGCCACTGTGTTGGGACCTTTACACCTAGTGTCCTGGTGGGAGCCGAATCTCATGCTCTATCATTCCTTTCAGGATCTGTGGACCTAGCACAGTAATGCGATACCAAGTACCAGCATCGGCTTATGTGCTCACCAGACCAAACATATAAGCATAGTTGACTGCAATTTTCGAAACCCCATAAAATTTAATTGTCACATTCATAACACAGGCCGCACACCCGACGATGAGAAGGGTCGCAGGCCCAAGTATACCCCATGTCTACTTATAAGCATAGTTGACTGTAATTTCCGAACCACACAAGATTTAGTTGCTAAATTCTTAATGTAGACATCACCCATGACTATGAGGAGGTTAGCAGGGTCAAGTATACCCTATATCTACTTATAATCATAGGTGTATGTACTATCCAAACCACATAAGATATAGTTTCCAAATTCATAACATAGACATTAAACTTCAACAGAACTGTTCACATGTGTTTTACAGTATCTATAACCAATAAACATGCTAAGGAAATATTAAACCACGCCTATCCTACTTCAGCAGCACAGTTTTGCATGCTTTAATACACCAATAAGTTTGAAAAAGATCTAGTTTCTCTATCCACCATGAGTACTTTGAGATCACGAGTCATTGCCAGATACATCATTATTCACAAGGAAAAAAGTCGCAAGTGTAAAATTCGAAGAATAGGAGGAAAAATATGTTTCGCCATTTCATTGACTCATTGTCATCACCATATTGCCAGCAACACTTAACATACAGCTCATTGTCATCACCATATTGCCAGCACCACTTAACATACAGCTCATTGCCAAAAATGTGCCTTGATGCAACATCAGCAGAAATCATCAGCCTTATGAAAACTCCTAAAGAGAAACATCTGTTAAAAAAAACATAAAAGCCGGCGAATGCTTTTCCACGTAGTCCATAGTGAGGGAATTGGTGCATTTGGACAAAATGGTCACTTTTTTCACGTTAATAGAATTTTTAATCTGTTGGTTTCTGTGAAAAATGGCACATATACAAGACCCGCAATAGCTTACCAGCTGTTAGCTCTATTTGTGCAATTGAGGAAAGTTTGATAATGTTGAGCAGTTCATGCCGAATTTTTCCATTTACATGCTTGGTATACAATGTCTCAGTAGTAGAATTCGATGGCAGTGAGACCAGAAATGACATCCACATAAATGTTTGCAAGGCGAAATGCATACATATGCATGTATGACCCATCATCGGTGGGGTGACATTCCTGCTTCTATGAAACATGGAATATACTTAGGATGGTTCCTTAACATAGGCCATGTTCCATTCCTTCCCCCGATAAGAATAGTGTGTACTACCTATTTGAAAACAAAGTGCAAAATATTTCTCAACAAATGGCGAAGCTTGTTGGATGCCCACCATGGTGCTAGGCAATTTGATTGCAAAGTGCAAGAATAATTTACTTAGTAAGCTATTAACTGTACCGAAGGACCTATACATAAATACAAATAAATAAATAAATAAATATATATTTCAAAGCGAGATTACTAAATAAAGAATACAAATCTCAGCTTTCGAAGAAGACTACATAATTTTAATTTAAAAGAAGGGAATTTTATTTTAACTTGGACCCACATGCACCACAATCAGCACCATTTGTGCCACAATCGCTATACATGCTCTACATGCTCCACATTTTCTACAATCGCTTTACATGCTCCACTATTGTTCCACATACCCCACAATCGCTCCATATGTGAAGGATTGATGGAAAGATTGACACCTGCCGACTGACTCCTGCCGACGTGTTTGCCGCTGCTACACACTAGGTATAAAGATAATATTCAAGGGAGCTTCTATTTGCAGCTCAGTAGCGCTGCTTGTTAAGGTCAAGGACGTTCGTTCCGATGGGGCACAGATTGTGAATCGCCGGCTCTTGGTATCTTCCAATCACATGCATAGAATACCGCCTGATCATGAACACTTTTCATATGTTAGGAATGTTGTCATATGGAATATGAGTTGTTTTTTTCAGGGGAGGACAATTGTCCGTGCTGAATCACCGCTGATTGATTGGAAAGGTGTCCGACACCAAGGGTGGTGGTGGCGGGGTTTGAATGAAGTGAGTAATTAGCCAATGAAAAATGTGGGTGGGGATGGAGGGAATCTGTGCCATCAGCTCACCTGTTGGCATAACCTCGAACATAGCACTACCTAAACAATGAAAATAGAAACCAATACGGAAGGCGCTATCAGCACCACCTATACTTTAAAACATAATTAATTATGGCTGCCACCTGGTGGCTAAATCGATAATTTATACACTAGCACCGCATAGGTGATGTAAATGTAAACATATGAAAACCAATATGGTGGCCTCCAGCAATGTATAAACAAAAGACAGATAAAAATCCTAGATGACAGCCTTCAGCAATGTATAAACAAAGACAAAAGAAAAACCAAGATGACCGCATACGACAGAATGGGTATATGTGAGGGGTGTGGAAGCGGTAGGTTGGTAGGTAGCTGGCTTAACGTATTGTCGACGGAGAAAGTTGCACAAGAAGGGTTGAGGAAGGAACCGGCCATGGCCTTTGTTACGGAACCATCCCAGAATTCGCCTGAAGTGATTTCGGGAAACCATGGAAAACCAAAATCAGGATGGCCGGTCCTCCCGAATGCGAGTCCAGTGAGTTACCACTGCACCACCTCGCTCGGTGTGTGGGGGGTGGATGGGGTCAGTCGTCTGCTGAGCGTGGGGCTTGTGGACCTCTGGAGATGTGTTTTAATAATTTTTAAGTAATGTTTTTTAATAATTTTCAAATAAGTAAAGGTAGAAGTAATATTTTACAAGTTTTTATACATATTATGGATTTTTTGGAATGTTTTATATTGTTTTAGATGTTTTCGAAATATTTTGTAATTTATGGGTTTTCAAGGTCAATGTTCACCGGGGTCGAGGTCAAAAGTCTTGGTCAAGATTAATGGTCAAGGTCAAGGTAAGCTACATCTAAAATGGCAGCCAGGCGACCAGAATGGCAGAGCATGAACATCTCTGATGATCCGATCCCCTTACCCCTTGTGCAGGCTTCCCCAAATAATTCTACTTACTGGAATACTATAACGGTAATCAGTGTGTACACATAACGCTTAGTACATGGCTGGCCTTTCGAAATTCATCACGAAGGACGCAACGTATTGATCTAAAATTGGGAGACTGCGTAGCATAGGGTAGAACAATGGCGTAATGAGTTGGGATGTAGGGTGTGTAACTACAGCGAAGCAAATATGAGATCAGTGGTCGAGGAGGGACGGGCTGAGCGATGTGCAGGAAGCCATAACGACCCCGTCGCACCAACGAACACCGGGGCAGACATCTGGAATGCATGGCGATTGCAGACCATACAGTCACATCAAACACTCTCGCTCGGGATGTCAGGTGTCTGGTACATCAATCTGTGTTCTCATGCACAGTTGTCACCGTCTAGAGCATCGACGCCTCATGTCCAGGCGCACATTAATGCGACTGCCACTGAATGCTCACATACTGTAGGTGCTTATGACTGCAATGGTGCGTGAAACGTCGGACATGGACTGACAAATAACTTGCCGTAGTCTTCACCAGCGAGTTCCGCTTCTACCTGTAGCATGATTATGTACTGATTTCCTAGCATCCATACGCAGTATCGGTCTGCAAGTAATAATATGTCACCCGTGTATGATGGCTACTCTTGTCCAATATATCTGGTTGTGATGCCTCATGTTCTTCATGGTACTGCAAGGTTAGTGGCCAGCGGTGTATTAAAGCATCGAGCCCTTTAATGTTATAGTATGTTAGAGTAATATAGTCGCAGATATAGAAGATGGTATTCCATAGAAGAAAACCAGTTTAGATATGGTTTCGGAACCAACAAGGCATGTAATATTTGCGCTGACCTCCTCGGTCACCAGGTCTGAATATGATAGAACATTTGAAGCCATAACTGAAACACATTATGGAAGACAATTAACATGACCCAACAATAGACTCCACAATATATACAAATGACGTACTATGGGAGGACATGTTTCATGAACAGGAATAGTTTGAATGCAGTTTGAATTTTTTGTTAAGAACCAGTAGTTTGAATGTTATGTAGGACGGAATACACTGCACAGGAAAGTATTGTATGAATATGGTGGTGTATTCCAATATTAATTTAAAGGCCTGTTTTAAAATTGGGTGCTAATAAATATTAATGACCTTTTAATGCAACAGAGAAATTACTCATCAAAATAAAATACTATAAGGAGTAACCTTAAATGTATTACTTACTTTATGGAATTGATTTACTGGGTTTGGTCTTATAATACTTATGCATTGGGTTGGTTTCATGAATAACTAAACTGCACCTTTTTAACTGGTGCAACAGTGTAACATACTTAGCACATAAAACCACAATCAAGGCAACGTCCTCCTATCTGTTTAGAACATAATTACAGTGGTACTGTTAAATGTTTTGAAATTTAGTTACGAACCTTTAAAGGCATTAAGTGAAGTTATGAATCTTAGCTATAATTTTATTATTATTTACGTGATGAAATTATCAGTTGTAAAACTATATTAACATCATGAAATAAATACCGTTTTAAGTAGTGGTCACTGAACGTATCTTCATAGAACCTATCGCATTCACTACGTAGTGACAAATTGGGAATATCGTTGGCCACTGCCTTGACGTTCTGTCTTTTTACTTTCGAGACAAATAACTTTACACAATGCTGCGACTATGGTCCAGGAAAACTATTCTTTAGCAGCTACAGTATCGCCATTTAAACACTGCCCAAGATTAACCTAGTACAATGTTGAAAGCCATTCCCACTTTCTTGTGTCTTTCGCCTCATGCAACATTGGTGTTACTATAGGTCAAGTGACTTGTATACATATGTATGTCTATTATGATATTGAGTAAGTATGTTTATCAAGCAGCACTGTTAAGTTATTTGAAAAAAATTAACGTGTTTCTACGCTGCCACTTCTTGTTCAGTGGTAGGCCTGCACAAATTATAGGAATCGATCTTCAGTGGCCATTGGTTGGGAAAATGACTATTATAATGCGATGGCGAAACAAAGAACCCGTTTACGTGAGTCGCGGCTAGCATTACAGCAGTACCTCAGCCGGTGCACATATTAAACTATGTGCGGTTACAGGTAATCTAAATTTGCAAAAGCGCGCAAGTTACAGCTAACAACCTGTAGACGTAAAACCCCACGAAACAGTAGAACTAGGAGGCAACTGTAATGTTAACAACCTAATGCTTGCCCATTTAGACTCTTCATAGTCACTAGATATCCGTATGGAGTGAACACTACAAGATTGTTGCAGGTCACACACTGCCTAGCGATCGTGGTACAATTACACTAGAAAACCTTTAAAGTGTGATGTTTGATGTGTTTCAAAACTACATTCCTATACTCATTACGATGAAAAATGGTAGTGTTGCCGTAATATTTATTTAGGTCAGTAAAACTAAAACAGAAATAAAATTGTTGCGTATGTGTTTAATGTGAAGGAATATCTGAAAATGCCTTCATAGTTATAGTAATCGCTGTGCACTGCTGCATACTGATATTGTCAAGAGCAGTTAAATCAATACGGTAACTTTATCATACACACCATGATCTTTCAAAGGCTACTGCAACTACTGTATGTTGTCTAAATTACCTCAAGATTGGACTATGCGTCTTTCTTCTGCCAGTTCATCACAAAAACAGAGTTGGTTGTGACAATACTAAAAAAACATTTTCATAATTATTCTACACAAAACCGACATACATTCTCATTGTAAAATATAGGAATTTAATAAATATAGAAAGTGAAAGCCTCAAGCATAATATCCTAAACAGAGTCATTATTGTCATAGGTCGACAGAACATATGATTTTATGTTATGTTTGGTACGTGCAGATTAGCTATATAAGTGTTGAGAATTGTATTATTAATTTTATTTCACATGCTATTTTAATTCGAATGTTAATTTTCACACATTTCTCATATGTAATGGTGATATTTTTACATCATGTTGTTTATGATTAATGTAAACCACCAGTCGACTTTATTTCTATATTCTATAATAGCTTTCATGCGGTATTCATAGTTTCGACTCAATGTTATTTCAATATTGTAATATTATGTTGATAAGTTAATTTTTGTTCTCAGTAATTACTTTATGATTTTTAAAGTTTAATTATTTACTTTATTCATTTATTAGAAATATTTTTAATTTCGGTTTATTTTATTTTAAGGAGGTCTAGTCGGAAGTGGGCCGCGATTGGCTAGTCTTGAATGGAGATGCCGGAAGGCTTGCTTCTGGGTGGGACTTTCAACATGGATGGTTAATTGTATATTCGCTGAGATTTCAATCTTAGGGAATCCCCAGCGCCCACCTAAGAATAAGTTAGTAATAAGTCCCAGAAGTAGTGATTAGGTCACTGCCACAGCCGATTATAGAGGAGGGTTGATGGCAGCTGTCTAGCTAATTGTATTAGTGAGTTTTGTTGGAGATGTCAGGACACCGATCTCTAGATGCCAGGCGTCATGTCAGCCACGTTAGTGCCGCATCAGAATACAGGTGATGCCAAGGAGTTTGAGAGTCTGGGTGCAGACTTATGTGAAAGACTTCACTTCTAATCTATTTCTACGATAGTATTTTCAGAAGAAGTTTAATTTACGGAACTAGGCATTTTCTGATCTTTAACTTGTGTATAATCAGTAGTCCTGAGATACCGTATGAGCTAGAAATGCCGGAACACATGGATATATAAAAACTATTGAACTTAGTGTAATCTCATTTGAGCAGAGTTTAACGATTTGAGGGCAAGTGAGGAGTTATTCTTCTGAAGTAATTAAAACTTAAATTGACATTTTCAAGTAAAGGTTTGGATCGTGAGAACTGTAAATGCAACTAATTACTTGGGAGCTTAGTCAGTTTCTTAAACAGTTAGACATTGAGGAAAGCTACTTCTGGTTATGAATTAATTTTATTTCTGATTTTAATTTCACGTCAGTTGTCAGTTGTTTAATTTTGCAGCAGCACTTCAGTCATATTTTATCTTTGAATTTGTTTTAATTTCCTTAATTGATTTATCTCTATTGTTTACTGGATGGTGGTACTTCATTTTTGGTCATCAACATAAGTTAAATTTGATTTTTGAGTAAAGTGATTTTCCTTACGCACATATAAAATATTTAACATTTAATAAATATTTTACATTTGAATTTTACATTTTGAATTGCATAATACATTTGGTCAGATTTTATTTATTTTTAATTTCATTAATATATTGATTATCCAAATATCACCTGTTATAATGTAACGGCCCTCCGCACACAACTCCCCTAACTTCCAAAACTCTTCCAGAGCTTTATTGCGTACCTACTGCTCATTCTACTGCCCTTGGCACGCATACCAGTACTGACAGCACATTTATGTTTCACTGATAATGTCCATTCATTTAATTTGTGTGAAATAAGTAACAACCTACAGAATGTACGATATATTCTAAGTAATGTGTCAATGCTGACCGTCGTAAAATTGTTGACTACGAAAATGTGTACTTCGAAGTTGTTTTATCACTTAGGCAATGTGAGGAATATGAATGTGTTTACATACATTAGGTAACTTTGTGATCTGACACATGCCATTGCGTATTCGTCAAGGAGGTGGTCGGTTTTATCTGTAGGAAACCTATTTCTTCGTTTACTATTTTTTGGTCTCTGCAATAGGCTGTTCATAGTAAAGTGAGCACTTTTTAAGACCCTCCCACCAGGCATAAACCAATAATAAATATATCGTATTGCAGCCTCAGGCATTACATTGTGAGGGCGGGAAAATGTATACACTGTGTTCATTGCTCACATTGCAATGTTTATATTAAAAAGCAGCAAGAAGATGGAAATTGGATGAACGGAAATATTTATTATGGCCTTAAAAAGTGCTCGCTTTACCGTGAACAGCCTAAAATAATACTAAGTTTATCAGCTGTCTTGTTGGTGTCTCATATAGTAAATCAAAATATAATACAAAGTAAATGTATTGATAAAAAAAGGGTTGCTCTCACACAAAATAACATACCTGTGTTTTACTGTTCATATTCGTGGCATTATACACCTCTGTGTTTGCACGGTCATGCGATGGGTAACGAAAGTAAAAAGCACCAGATGATTTGACAGGCGGTTTGGGCATTTAGCGTGCCCATCCAAAGTCACAGAGCTTGGTCCTGATTGCCCATGCATTTGTATCCCTGAACTTCGTCACGTGATCAGTTGAGTACCTTACTGCAGTTTCGGACATGCCTTATGGTCTCCCTTTTTAAACAGATATCATCTGACAACATACACACTTCGCACATCTTTGGTCCCCATTCGACTCTGGGCATCTGTACCTTCTACGTCACAGGCATATCCAACCGTTTTAATACACGTCATCGTGTAGTGACGTCTCGCCAGAGCCAGGCCGTTCAAGGAAGTGAAACGTCATTCTACAGCGATGTCTCACCACAGCCAGTTGGTTAGGGAGAGAGCCATAGGCCTTGTTGAGGCGGCAGGTTTTTCCGCCGCTGAAGCAGACCTACATTACAGTGTTCCAGAGAACACTGCGAGTCGATGAGTACAACAGTTTCAGGACATGGTTGATGTGACACGTCGCGGAGGAACGGGTTCATGGAGGGTGTCGACTGCAGCCGAGAACAATAGTCTGATTACCCAGGCGCAGTTGACTCCTTTCAGGGGCGCCATTAAGCTAAACCATGCCACGCACTTTCCTGGCAGCTCGAGTACCATGCTTAGGCGCTTGACGGCGGCGGGACTGAAATCCCGGCGTACTTCAAGGAAGCAAGGCTCACCGATGAGCACAGGATTTTTCGACTAGCGTTTGCCGAGGGAAACATTAACCGTGACTGGTCAGATGTTTTATTCTACGACGAGTGTCTGTTTTCCTCGGCTAATGATGGGCCGATGCTTGTCTTCAGACCTCGTGGGACCCGGCACAATCCGGAATACGTGGCCGAGTGCTCGCGCTATGGTCATGCATCCGTCGCGTGGGGTAGGCGTATTGCACAGAATCGAAGATCGAGGTCCGAATACACGCGGCCTCAATTTCGAGAAGTATTTACATATTCTAGAGAACATTATGATTCCCTCGGTGCGACTTTTGTATCCCGATGGTGTGCTGCGCTTCCAGCAGGACCATTCTCAGATACACACTTATCGGAGGGTTCAAGAATGGTTCGAAAGGCAAGACCAACTAGAGCTCGTAGATTGGCCACCTTACAGTGCCGACTTGAATCCAGTCGAGAATGTCTGGTCGGAGACGAAGCGCATGATGGCGGAAAACTGGCCTGATCCACAGGCAGCAAATAAAGATGCTCTCTGGGAGCTAGTAGTGGATGGCTGGGATGAAGTAGCTAGTAGCGAATGCTATGCTACTTCTCTGGTCGCCTCTCTACCAAGACGACTGCGGCAGTTGGTTGAGAATGAGGGATACTGGTCCTCTTATTGAGGTTACACTATCGGCCCTTTTCAGGGCCAAATAAACTCTCATGTATAAACGTCACACAAAAAACCAATGGCACACCACATGGCATAATGACCACATTGAGATACAAATTAAAGGTGTGAGGTGGTTTCGAACCCGAAACAGCGGACGTCAGAACCATACACGTGAGACTACCTTTGTTTGTTAGATGTGTTTTTTATATGGATGCAACCATATGCATATACATTCTAGGATACTGTAACATTTTATATTACAGCGAAACAAAATAACATAACCAGTAGGAATGAAATTCAAGGTCGATCTCCAGAAACCTAATGGTATTCTATTTCTAATATGACAGTGACCGCAAGCTCACTGCGAAATAGATCGTCTACAACACACCCCATATGCCATACAATACCCAATCGCTCTCACCTGACCTGAACCCCGCTGAGAATCTTCTGGAGGAATTGGAGAGAAGAGTGAGGGGAAAAAAAAAAAAAACATTTTTTTCCCGCAGAACACAAACGAGGCGTTTCTACCAAATTGTAATATCATTAGGCCAGACATTACTAGAAAACTGGTTAAGTCAGAGCTAAATAGACTGATGGACGTTGTTCGCAGAAAGGGGAAGTTAGCAAATAACTGTGGAGTGAACAATGATCAACACTTTGCTAATGTATGTCCAACGTTTATAAGAACTGTAGACAGATGATGTAGTCTATTGCAGTGATACTGTAGTTTATGTTGTTTGTTTCGTGTGTCATATTTTACCTCACTAAGTAACATTAAACATGGCTGATTACCTATTTTCTGCCTTTGGGCTAAACTTTTCTGCGAGAATGTCACTAATTGCTATTTACCACTATCCTTATACTTCTGCCCATGACCGCATATACGCGACGTTTAAGTTGTTTTTGTTTTCAGACTGAAAACATTCTAGATGTCAGTGATGGGCAGATCTGTGTCTACTAAGTCTGATGTCAGTAGTCTCTACTGGCTTAAAAGTTGTTCAGATTGCGTAAGAATTAAAGTAAGGTCGAATTGCGAATGCAACTGAATCATGTGTGTTTGAAGAATACTACGGAATGCACTTTCAAATAGAACAGGCCTTAATATGTATATACAATGACGATCACAAATATTCATACAACCTGTTACTTTCACGACTTCTGTATAATAAGCAATTATGTTTACACACACGTATGCGTCCAGCTGTATTTTGTATTTCATTTCATCAAATACAACAAATAAGCAACATTCCTTGTAAAATAAACAAAGTAATATATTACACAAATGTAAATAAATGCACGTTTCCGAATCAGAAATGTTCATATACCTTCGTACAAAGAACAAATGTTGTCGTACCTCAACATAAACACAATAAATACTGCATTTAATATTTAGCATGCCCTCCCTTTTGCTTCAGAACGCTTCTCAAACACGCTGGCATTGACTTTACTACCGTTTATATGTCACTAGGAGGGATATTGTTCCACTCATGAAGGATTTTCTCCTTCAAGTTCGCGTGCTTGAAATATGATGTTTTCCTAGCTTAATTTCTAAGTATGTCCAAATATGTTCTATTGAATTTAAGTTTAAGGATTGGGATGCAGTTCCTATTACACGAGGACAATTATACAGCAGCCATAGTCGTGTTACACGGGATTTACGCTTAGTGCCATTATCCTGGTAAAATGTGCATTACTACACCAAGTTGTATGGCTTTAGGTCGCAAATTATGTTTAAATTGGTCACTATAGTTTTAGTGATCCAATAGTCAATATATAAACGTCAGTTCATCTACACCACATGCACTCATGCACCCTCACACCATAACTGAACCCCCACCATGCTTGACGGTAGGACGAGAATTTAGGGGATTTATCTCTTTATTCGATTTTCTCCTCTCTTATAGCGGACTGTCATGATCGAAAACCTTGAATTTACTCTTATCTGGATCTATTACGTCTGTCCAGTAATCGTTCTGTAAATATACCTTCGCGAAGTTAAGTCTCTTCTTATAATTACATTTGCCTGTGTACGATTACTTCTGTGGTGTTCTTGCATTATAGTCACTATTGCTGAACACGCTTCTCACTGACATTGGTGACAGTGACTTTGAAAGTATTTCGTAGGTCTCTCGCAATAGCGCATGGACTAGTAAAAGATCTCTGACGGATTTGTTTCACAATATAACTTTCCTCTCTACGCGAAAGTACGTTTGGCCATCCACTCCTCGATTTGTCTCAGCATGTTTGTACTTGTATATTATTTTAAGGTACATTGCACACTCGCCTGGATGAGAAGTACTACGGGAGTCATTAGAGCGTATGAAAATATTTGTTTCTTATAACGGTTCGTATGAATTCTTTGGGGTTAATAACTTTTTGGAACGATATTTATGTTTTTGTATGTATGTATGGACTCAACGTGTTTCTTAAACCTACAATTTACACTTTGTTTTATTCACTTTGATTTTTGTTGGCAAACCTTACCTGCAAAATGTTTGAAGTAAGATACAGAACAGCGTGGTGTTTGTAAATCATTGATCGGCATTGTATGTCTTTTCTACCGCCCACATCACACACACAGGGATAGAATACATTCAGTTTAACTGCACAGACCTCCTTGCCTAGAGCCTTTCTTTTGTAAGTTGGCGTGTATCTGTCTATGCCTTGAACGCCAGCATTTTATAGGCCATATATGGTAGATTGAGCACTTTTGAAAGCTCTTTCATTTGGAATAATAGTCAATATATATATTACTTTAGCCTTATGCATTAACTTCAGATTGCGGTATAATATTTACACTGCGGTTATTACTTACATGTCCGTATTTAATTAAAAAGGTGGTTAAAGAATAAAAATGGCTGAAAGATAAAAGTAACTAGTGCCTCAAAAGTGCTCATATTGCCGCGAACAGCCTTTAGCGGATAATGTACGTATGTTGGCATGCTTGCAATAAAACAAAAACTATACTTGAACAGATTTCCCGATTTCTTTACGACGCAAAATCGAGCCACTTCATTTTCAATGTATTTTCGCCGTGGTTATGACATATATTAACTTGATCTCTTTTTCCGCATGGCCAGCGGCAATTAAAACGCCTTGCCATTCGCCACGCGCCTCGCAGCGTGAAGTAGTGGGTTGTCATTAAGTTCCTGAACATTGACTCACATTGTCTTGTACACCTGGCAACCCTGCGCGTATGCTAACCACGTTTATGACGTCAGTTCAGCTGCAGTGGCACTTTGATCTGCGATGGACCCACGTAGACAGGCATGCTGCTTTAACAGTCTGGCCAACTTAGCCTGTGCCATCTAAAGGCTGTATATGCACTGGTACCTGCTTAGAGCTCTGCGTGTACTGTCCGTAATCATGACAGTACATACTGTATGTTTCTTTACGTAGTCGGTATGATTTACGTTAGAGAATCGCATTCCTGACGTCGTACACTCCACACAAAACTAAACAATCATTAAGTATGACGTGTAAATTCATCGTGAATATAAGCAAAAATACGATTGGAACATGATTACATAATAAAGTATCCCCACGCCAGAGATCAGTTGGTATTTGTTGTACTGGATGCGAAGCAAGAAGAAGACTTACTACAGCATGTTTTAGAGAAGACAATAAAACATTTTGCAGCGTGATTCCAGTAGAGGTTTTTGTATGTGGCGTAACCTAAATTATATCTCAGGTGGAAGCAAACGTTCGCCCGCCAGACTTATTATTCTCATTGTTTTCTTCTGCGTTTGTGTATGTAGCATGAAGTCAAACTGAACGTTTTTGTTTAAACGATAGCCTACCTCATTGCATCGCTGAACCAACATAATCTTAGGTACATATCATAAAGATATATTATTTAAGGAAAAACTAAAATAATAACATCCACAAAGGATTCTGTGAAACCAAGAGAAAATGTAAGGAAACCTAACAGGGTACGTTACTAGTTATACGAAACACTTTCTGAATCCGTCGTAAACAGTTTATTTCGAAAATTAATGGTACTACTAACAATTGTTTAATAATTCGAAATAAAGGATAATACCTTCATAATTTCTTGATTAACTTGAAACATTCAATTCACTTTCACTTCCATTCAATGTTAAGCTACTTTCCTTGTAAAATGAGCTTATATAATCATGCAAATATCTGTCTGCGATGTAATGTATGTCTCCTCATAATAATATTCGATCCTGCGAAACCCATATCACCAAATTCGGTGCACATATTAAACTTAGTAAGGACATACAATTTTTACTATGTTCTGCCAAGCCGTTTGCTTAGTTTCAGAAGGGTTGTTATTTTAAGACAGTTGGACGCCAATTCATATTTGGGGAATTATTTTACTAGGTAAAACCAAAACGTGTATTTTAACAGTTAATCATGTACTTGTTTAATCTAGGCAGGTACGTTATTATCGGTTCGCCATCGTGAAAACAATAAGCTTTGAACATAATATCTCGGAAATTACACAATAGATTCCTGCCACATTTTGGAGGCATCATTTTCATTCATCATTTTGTAATATAGCACACACATGAAAAAATAAAGTTATTGTATCGTAACACGGACGGAAAACCATCTACCCATTCCAACCAAAGTTGGCAAACAAGAAATATGCTGATATGAATTAATTGGTTCAGGCATTTAGTTTTAATTGGTGGCAATATAGACTATTCCATGAAACGGTGTGACCAATTTCAAGCAATCTTTGTATACTGTGTCTAATACTATGTATGCCATGATAACATATGCGATTTAAATATGTAAGAAACGTCATTTTGACATGGTGACTATATAAATATTTTAAGTTCATCTGGTATACAGCATGTAGCATACTGTTTTTTTGGACAATTTCAACCAAACTTGGGTGTGTTGAACGTATCACCTACAAGTAATAAATATGCTGGTACATTGTCTCTTTAGTCTGCAATATTGTAAGGTACCGCCACAACAAGAAAATATATTGTGTCAAATGTCGGGAAACATTAAAACTATTACTACCTAATTTGGCAAACGCTGACCAAATTAACTTATATGTTTTACGTGGGTCAGTCACTTATTTTTAACATGGCGACGAACTGAACGTTTTGAAAACTATTCTATAACCACAGAACCGGGTAACCAAGGAACGAAAAAAACAAAAAAAAAAAAAAAGGGGGGGGGGGGTCCATACACTTTAGAAATATTGCATATGTACTAGAGAACATTATCGGAATTTGGAAATTTGATACAAATAACACAGCATGTTGTAAATAAACAATCGAATGAAATGAGACTTTATCAGTGTTTTAAACGGAACCAGTTATATATCACAAAATATCCGGAAGAAATAGTTTCTGGAACGATATTGGTTCGTTAAATGTGGTTTAACATAAACTAATACAGGCATTATCAAAGCAATTCAGCATAACTTTATTTTTATCGTTGATAAATTAGGTACTCATATGCGCATATATACTGACTCATAGGGTTTAATTGTGTGCATATTCTCAATCATAAAAATATCGACTCAATAAATCGAAACATTTTTTGTAGGACGATTTATTCTCTTCATTTATGCTCTATACAATTTCCCATGCATAAAAATATACGATAGCTGTTTGTTAAAAACTAGATTATATATTTTGATCAGAAGCCAGTTTGCAATTAAATATATTGCAAAACTAAGAGGCTCGAGGGTATTTCGCATGTTTTCTGACAGCGTTGACAAGTTCAAGTGCCAGATTAAAAAAATTTATACGCTAGTTCACTTACTCGTCCAAAATGTGCATATTTTCTTCGTTTTATATGATATCTTTTACAAAGCACAGCCCTCTAGGAAACTGGAGAGCGGGGGTTGAAGGAACTGTCTGTGGCCTTCTACGATACTGTAGTCCAAACATAATGATGATGTGGGCTGCAGGATTTGTTTCGCTGCTGCATGCATTTCCGACCTGAAACCACCTCATCGCAGTTATGCTCAGGAGAATTCTGTACATTTTACTACCATGGCTATACTAGGCAATCCCACGGCCATTTTCATGCTTTCGTGCGCTGTAAGTGAACTTAAAACATTTTTAACATGAATGTCAGCCCAAAATTCCAACCAGGCCAGCTTGCACTATCTGCGTTCAAACATTTGACATAAAATGACATTACAACATTTGACATAGAGGTATTCAAGGAAGCAAGCTTATTTGCCTTTTCTGCTGACTTAACAAAACACTCAAATACAAGTTAAATAACTTTAATATGGAGCCTCACATTTCTGTTGTCGCTTTTACAATAGGATTGGAAAAGTTATTCCTCTGGGAATACCAGCTCGCCAAAAAAGGGGATGTGTATTTTTAAAGTTTTTATTCGCTTGTAGGAGCTGTGGTGTTGTAACTGTCAGACTACTCGCCTCGCACCACGATAAACAGGGGTCACATCCGTACTTTCATGTGTAGGAAACGTGGCGGGCGTTGCTGTTGGCCAGTGGGTAGTGTCGGGGTACTCTCGATACTCAGTTTTCTGTCGCTGCTCCATCTGTACCTCTCTTCGTCACTATCAGCTGTGAAGATCTTAGCTGTTAACAGCCTCTTATGTCTCTCTCATGTTACTGTTTTTAACTTACAGCTGTGTTTCACCTACATACAGTATTTCATATCGACATTGATCGTTTAAAGAATTACATACATTTTTCATCTCTGTTCTCAGTTAATGTTAATGTTGTGGCCAACGAATATCATATATTAATTGCAGATGCCACTTAGATATGACGTGAAATACGGGTTCTGAACGTGCCTTCAAATTTCCCTATCATGTTTCAACTTGCCGACTGAATTATTATTATGTTCAGAACCACGAGTCTTTGTGGGGAACTTTTTTTCTTATGAAACTTGCAAATACTCAGCTTCAGTAAGTCTTGTGGACTGTTACACAGAGGTTCCAGTTCCCTTGCCAGTGTTAATACTTACAGCCCTACAACTCAATGTTCGGTGAGCAAATAAAAACAAATAACAAACATGCAAAAGAGAAAACTTATGACATGAGAAATTATATAGAAAATAATATAATGTATTTGCAGTGTATTATATTTAGTCAAACAATGTTTTTGTTAATCTGATCGATAAGTGTAAACTACGAATAATACATTATTAAAATCAATCTCAACATGTTTGAACCCTAAACTTGCTTTCCAAAGATATGTTTTCCCGAACAAAAAATGAAGTCAATTTTATTTCGTAAGCGGTAATTTGTTTGAATACATAAGCGAAGTAGACTTTATTTTTAACAAGGCGTGCCTAGTGCCGAGAAAAAACGAACAGACATTCAGGCGGTTTCCCAATTCAACTGCTTCATAGTCCGTCTGGCTGTGTGTGGTTGCTACTGCTTACAGCTCGCACTACTGCTCGCGCCAGACATCGTGGCGCTGTTGAGCTCCCTCATCCTTCAGTAATGCGATGGACACGGATGGGCGCTGCAGCGGGCAGAAAATACTAACGGCACGATTATCTGTACTCGTTACTAAAATCACTTTCAAAGGTTTCCCTGCCTCCCACCAAGGCGAACCGGGTTCAATCCCCGGCCGGGTCACCGGATTTTCACAAGTGGGAATCGTGCTTGACGATGTCATTGGTCGGCGGGTTTTCTCGGGGGCCTCGTGTTTCCCCCGCTCCTTCATTCTGGCGCCACTCCATACTCACCTCAATCACCCTCATCGGCTCTCAAGACCACGCTGTTAAGAGCCGCCCAAATCTTTTCGCTCACTCCAAGGTTTCCGTTGGATGATTTCACACTAAAGCCTGGTTCATTTCTAATTCACACCGATCACGCCAAACAAATCTATCCAAGTGTAAATAGATATTCAGCATTACCGTTTTAGTGCATGGGTGAAAGCTCAGTTAATGAATATAGGATTACGATGTAAATGCACGACAAAAAACTAGAAGCTAAATATATTTTTACTTTATTGTTTGGTGATAAGAAAATGTAGCAAATATTTTATGAAATAGTGAGAAAACCCGCCGACCAGCAGGATCGTCCTCCACGATTCCCACATGCGAAAATCCGGAGGTGACCTCGTCGGGAATCGAGCCCGGTTCTCCATGGTGGGAGGCGAGTTGTCTGACCACTACACCACCACGGCCCCAGGAATGCTCAACGTCCACTATCCGATTATAGTTGTTATGTCTTACATACGTAATGACGTCGTAACAACAAATTTGTACTAACATGCTAAAGCCAAGTGTTTTTACGTATGTTAATATTAGCACTACATTTTAAACGGCTGTGTCTGCCTAAAAGCGCTCACTTCAAAGAATATTTTTATTAAAAGGAATAAAAACTATGTAACTGAAGAAACCAGCCTAAAAGAATAGCCGAAAACATAACTTTGCTATGTCATGAACTGAACATAATGAAGGTAAACTATCTCTAATATTTAGGGGTGGAAAATATTTCGAAATGAGACGACATTGCACTCTCAGTTGCAGGGATATTTGTACGAGAATGACTGAAAACTTTCCAAATGACCTATAGGATTATTTGGCCTAGTTACTGAGCAGACATGTATACGCTCGCTCGACCAGGTCCGGGTCAGCGTTCAAGAAGCACGCTACTGTCTGCGCCAGACGTTGTGGCACTTGTCTGAACCTGGGTGCGGAGGTTTGTTGGGGATAGGTGGAACAACTCCGTACGCGGCTCTGACTTTGTAGCATCCGACCTAGAAAAACTACCCCATCACATGCAGTTTAACTGCAGATTTAGTTTTCAATAGATGCCAGTGAATATTTAGGAATATATAAAAAGGCTATTTATAGAAGTGAAAGAGAAGTAGTAAAAAAGTATGAGTAAGTGTTATGACCGCGAGAATAAATAGGCAGGAGTGTTAAGACATACCGATCAACAAAGTAGCTGACAGGGTTGTCAATAATTCTGGCATCAGTAACAGGTTTATCCAAAGAATAATGAAGGCTGGTGGTATGGTAGTCCATATATATATCGCCTTGTTCGATATTACGAGTGATACATATGAATATGGCAGCTGTAAATTCACCATATAAAATTGCAGGCAAATGTGCCAACCAGAAGACATAAGAATAACGGCCAATTCGCCTTGTTCGAGGTCACAAGTTGAGTTAGGACATAAATTTGGCAATGATAACTTCGGTGGATTGGAAAGGGCCTAGAACTATGCATACAAGAATTCTAAAGCATGCATTTTTTTCTCGAATTTTTATTTTCGTGTTCATTCAAGGTTATGGGACCAGGGTCAAGGTTGCCTGTATCTAAAACGATAGTAGTAATTTGTAAAGTAATATGCTTGCTGACTTTTATATATCTTTTCTCTAGTTTTTGTTTTTAAAGTCATTCAAGGTGATGGGGCTACAGTTCAGGTCACCTGCATCTAATAGGTGGTAGTTGTTGGTAATGTAATATTTTTGTTGACTTTTATGTATTTTTCTAGAGTTTTTGTTTTTAAGGTCATTCAAAGTCATGAGGTCAAGGATAATTTCACCTGCATCTAATATGGTCATAGTAGTTAGTAATGTGATATGCTTGTTGACTTTCATGTATTTCTTGTCGACATTTTGTTTTCAAGGTCATTCAATGTAATGGGGTCACGGTTGAGGTTAAGTGCATACAATATGGCGGCCGTAGTGTGTAATGTATTATGCTTGCTGACTTTTATGTATATTATTAAGAGTATTTTTTCCAGGTCATTCGATAATATGAGGTTAAGGTCAACATTGTCTGCAGCTATTATGGTCGTAGCTGTTAGCATTGTAGTGTGCTTGTAGACTTTTATGTTTTTTATCGAGTTTTGGTTTTCAAGGTCATTCATGTTTATGGGGTCAAGGTTAAGGTAGGCTGCACCTTATATGATGGCAGTAGTCTGTAATGTAATATTCTTGATGACTTTAATTTATTTTATTCCGAGTTTTCGTTTTCAAGGTTATTCAAGGTCATAATGTCAAGGTTAAGGTGGTCTGCACCTAATATGGTGGTAGTAGGTAGTAATGTAATGTGCTTGCTGACTTTTATGTATTTTCTCTAGTTTTTTTCAAGGTGATTTCAGATCAAGGGGTCACCAATCATGTCACCTGCATTTAATATGGTGGTAGTAGTTAGTTGTAATATGCTTGTTGAATTTTATGTATTTATTCTCGAGATTTGGTTTTCAAGATCATTCAAGGTCATGGGGCCAAGGACGAGGGGTACTACATATAGTATGGCAGTTGTAGTTTGTAATGAATTATGCTTGTTGAATTTTATGTATTTTTCTCGAGTTTTGGTTTTCAAGGTCATTTAAGGTCATGGGTTTGAGGCCATAGTTACCTGCATCCAACATGGCGGACAGGTGATATCTACCACGATGGTGGTCGCCTACCTATATGGTGGTCACCTACCAAGATGGTCCTCCTTTGCACCTACCAATATGGTGGATGTGTGTGTGGAGGGGTGACCTCCGAAAAGTTCATTTGTTAATACATTTTTTTAAACGATTTTTAATAATTATTTAATTATTTTTTAATAATAATATTTAACAGATTTTAAAATGATTTTTGAATACATTTTTATAGTACATTTCATAATACATTTTTAAAAGTTTTATAAATAACTTTTTAATATATTGTTATTGATAAATTTTCAACAATTTTTAAAATCCATTTTAAAATAATTCTTAAATATTTTTTTAGTACTTTTAATAATATACTTTTTGGGATTTTTTTTTTTAATTTTGTAGACTTTTTTTACTTTTTGGATTTTTTGGGTCAAATGTCAAAGGTCAAGGGCAAAGGTCCTGGTCCTGCTCTCCTAATCCTGGGGTCTCTGATCCTGGTCCCCGGGGTCGTTGATCCTTGACCCAGGGTCACTGATCTGCCTGGGAATATGGGAACTTTTAGGTGAAAAAGGGACAGTTTTACTGAAAATCTGAATTTTTGGGGAAATTTAGTCGATTTTGAGGAAAACATAGAACATTTGAGGGAAAAAAGGGAAATTCCAACATGGTGGCAGGTGATTCCTCCGCTCCTATCCCCTATTCCTTTGCGCCAAAGTATTTTTTATATAGTACTCACAACATTACAAATTAAATTGTCATTGCGAATTTATTCATATTCTGACTTGCACTACCAAACCTAATAAACGGAGAAAAAAGGGTTAGAAAGTAGAACAAATTGGTGATAAATCATTAAATATTGTTAAACAACCACTGCGAAATGGAACTTGCGTGGATCAGGATGAACCTTCCTGTGCGACATTTGGAACTCTGGCTCAGTAACTTTTAATTTGAATGCATGTAATATTATTAATATTTAAAACGTACCTCCACTCTCCCAACCCTTTACGTCACTATAGCCTCTACGATTTTGCTAGGTATGAGGTCAAAGTGCGGGGACTTCAAAGTCAGATGTTGGTAGATGTGTTATAAAGAAAATTCAATTCTCTATCTCTATTTGTGTACCTATTTCTTACAGGCACTGAATACGGTCTTCCAACGTTTAAATTTTCGGTTTTTGGTCAACCAATTTGGACTCAAACTTAGAAACTGCAATACCTTATTCCGCAAGGAAGGCAATTCTTAAAATAAACATTCATTTAGAAAATATGTATATGCGTCAATGTTTCGTGTGTAAGACAGTCCAAGATAACGCAAGTATCAAACTGGTATATATTTTGCTTATTTTGTAGTTGTAGGATTTACAACGATTAATAAAAATATATATATAGAATGTTGGAAAATCATGTTTGTGAACACAATGCGAAATATTATCAAACAAATGGTAATTGTGTACGCCACAATGGCTAGCATTCACATAACATGGTGCGAAACACTGAGAGGCCAATTGCTAGAAAGCACACTTACACATGTATCCACCAATCAGTTAGGTGCCCTGTCAGTGTGGTGTCTGCCAGCCACCAAGTATTTCAAATTGGGTTACTTGCCATTACGAGCACGAATCACCAATGGAGGCAGTTCGGTGAGAAACCACATCATGACAAAACACTTCGAGTTGAACTGTCCAGCTTAGATGTAACGGTACTATAGACTGTTCGCGCCAAAGTGAGCTCTTAACACTTTTAGTAATGGTGCTATAACACACACATGAAACATGCAAGCTATTTTATTTATACTTCAGTTCGTGTATAATGGAAAATAAAAACTGAGTTACTACTTAATACGTAATCTTTATTGACATTTGGTGCATACGTCCATATATAAAATGCGACAGGCATCAAGAAGTGCTCACATTAATGCGAATAGTTTCCTTCGAAATATATCTAGTATCTAGTTGCATGTATTCTATATGTTATTATGTTTAAAAAGGTGAATATTTTGGGCATTTTTAAATAACCGTAGATCTTTCACGTGACTATAATCACTCCCGCGGATAATGCTGTAGTAAATTCGTGTTATAACACTTTAATAATCAATAACTATTTACTGTAATCCGAATTTAGTTATTGATGGTGCTAGTAAATAGGCCTTTACTTTATGAACGGAACAAAACAGTAACAAGAAAACTTCGCGGATTATTTTGAGGACAAGCTAAACTTGACACACTTATAGACCTAATCTACCTTTGCATTGGATTACAGTTCACAAGGCTCACTCAGAAATGTGCGAAGTAAATACGAAACTGACAAGGAAAGACGTCTGGGAACAAGTGCTGTATGCTTTAGAGTAATATTGGCCACTTACTGGAGAAACAAACAGTGAATATACAGTAGTTGATCAGGTATTCATTGGGCTGTGAAGTCTAGACTACAGGCCATTCATTTCGAGACATTTCATGGTCTCTGATTATCATGCATATGAAAACATTATTCCATATGATGTACTATTTAAAGTTTTTAGTGATTATCACTTTATGTTTTCTCAGGATGACGTGTGTGTTGGCAAGGGGAATTATTACGTAACACCTCCTTTCATATTTTCAATTATGCATGATTTAGAAGTAATTTTTTTCCAGTGGTCCAGTGTGGTCTGTTCGAATTTATTATTTACTATTTGTTTCTCAGATCTGATACAGGCTAGTTCATAATTCCGAAGGTTTCACCACTAATTTTATTTAACTGCATTACATATAATGTGTTGGAATATATCCGGACAAAACTGAGCTCACAAAACTATTATCGAGTTTTGTATCCTTTTTACCCCAAACCCATCTTTCCTGCAGCTCTTAGCCACGCCCAATCCGCGGCACGCGCCTGTGACTTGGGAGGGGGCAGTCTGCCGAACATATCCGAAGTGGGACTTACAAATATTTTCAGTTACACGAGATCGCCCATTTTTTGTGACAATAAGTGTACATCTTGAAACCATTTTTTATTTTTTCAATTTTTTAAAATAATTTTTTGGGGGATTTTATAATATTTCTGCATTTTTTAGGATTCTTCTGGTTTCGACGTCATTCAAGGTCACTGTCGAAGGTAAAGCTGACACAGGTTCAATATGGCAGTTGGATGATGTCACAACATGGCGGCTGTCCAGCTGCTAGCTCCTACTTCCCCATTCCCTTGCACCCGACTCGTCATAATTATTCTACTACTAGCAAAACGGACGACATTAAAATACAATGTTATATGTCAAAAAAATTCAAAAACCTAAATGGAAACTAGGTAAAGGAGGGATAAATTTTTCAGCTAAGGCTCTAGCCATGTTTTCTAAATGAAACTTCGGCTGAAAAAAATATATGATTGACTAGTCAGTTCTTTGGAGAAGTAGGAGGATGCAGATAATGAAAGAGTTGTAGGGGGAGATGCAGAGAATACGCTAGTTGTAGGGGAAAATAAAGAGGATGAACTAGTTACAGGATGTTCCAGCAGCTGCACAGTGCAGACAGAAGATAGCATAAGAAAGGCCTGTTTGGAAAAACAGGAGATGCAAATGTTGCGTTTGGAGATACCGGGATCTCAGAATGTGATATTATAGAAGTTGTAAAAAAAAGCAAAAAAGAAGTAGTATCACAAAAACTTGTGAAGTTTGCAATGATGCAATAAATGCGCGAGTTGAAGAACAAGGTCATGTAAAGGGTGTCCTTTCAGGATCAGATGCAGACAAGTGGCCTGAGGCCATGACAGTTAAAATGGAAAGTTAGTGAGGTATAACGCAAGACTGATGGCATAGGGTTTTGGTCGGACACCAGGAAAGGATTGCAAAGAAAGTGACTGTTCTTTTGTTAAAAGGGAAACAATAAGATTGCTGATTGCTGTTGACTTGAGAGGAATTGGAAACAAGAACACCACGATGTGACTGCAGTTTAACCTACATAGTCCTTTGAAGAACGAAGTTTTAATTGAGCAACCATAGGTTTTTGAAGAACAATCAAGAGAGGTATATGTGTGGAATCTGGAGAAAGGCTTGTTTGAACTACATCAGGCAGGAAGGAACTGGAATATGAATTTATGTGCACAATTAAAACATTTTGGCCTTGACCAGTCCAAAAATGATCCGTGTATTTGCTTTTGTTACCAAACCCAGTCTCCGGGCACACATGAATATGGAGACGGAGTGTATGGGTACTAAATACTACTGTTGAATGAAACATGAAATAACTGTAAATAAAATTTATTAACAAACATGAAATACAACTGAAACTGCGCGAACAAGCGTCCAGATATATGCAACATGCGCAATTGGAACAATCCAAACTATGCCATACAATGCCACACATAAGGCATTAAATAATCATGTAAAATTGACAATAACAGTTGAGTGAGTCTTTGCAATATACGGAAAATCAAAGTGTGCTCCTAGGCTATATATATAAACACCACCATGAAAAATGAGCCGGGGATCTTGTATCGAAACGCAAACACTAACTACACCGCACTAATCAAGATAGTTTATAAAATGGACGTACCAGTAATAATGATAAATAAATAATGCAATTAAACTCATCACAAATAGATCTATCGAGTTCGCAAATTCTGTTGGCCAGAAACTATACGAGCGTAGTTCCGTGGCGTCAAAATAAACAGGGAACCAAACAGGAATTAGGTGAAAGGAAAATCAAACCTCAAAAAAATAGAAACTTCAAGGATGTGCCACTACGATGCCAAGCACCGTATAAAAATCTGCCTACAAAATTCTTAAATCTAATCATTAAAAAATATAGTAAAACCTGCTCAAATAACCAGGCAACATACAGGCCAACTACCAAGTACGAATCTTAAAACGCCCAAAAAATAATCTCTTATACTCAGCATAGCTCGGCTCGTGCTGCGCAGCGTGACGACCAACAGACATCAAATCAGTATGTAGACGGCCCCGCGGAGAAGTGTCCTTCGAAACGTAGCGTGCCAGTATTTATACACCATAGACAACCCTGCTAGCACACAGCAGCACGTCGTAGCACGCAGTACACTGTAAAAAATAATGGCATAATTACCTGACAAGTGTAAGATACTTGTGGGGAAAACATAATTTTCGTTACGGGTAAGGTAAAGTTACTGTACTCTCGAGTAAAATTTACGTACATGGTATTGGAAAACCCCATAAATGGATGTAAAAATTACGTTACTACGCGTGTATCAGCATTGTCTCAGCAGTTTGGGGTGGGGGGGTGGGAGGAACAATCAAGATAATATTCACTGAGTTTGCCAAGCTGCTGTCGTGGTGTAATCAACTGATAGCGCATCGGCTTGTCGTGATAGAGGAACATGGTTTGCGCCCACCCATCACCAAATGTCGAGGATTTTAGTGTTGACCTTTCGGTCACTGCTCGTCTGAGGTTGCAGCGGAAAAAAAAAATTGATGCTCTGGGATGTTTCAAAATACAACTTTTATTATACAATACAGTTAATTTCCCTCATTGTACGGGATTTCCCCCTACTACTTTTTCCTTACGATTAGGGAATAGTACTTTAGTTGTTATGTAAATGTACTCTACATTTAAAAGGTAATTTTACCTTACATGTAGAGGTAATTAGCTTCCCTTACATGCAAGAGAATTTAACCTCAATTTTTACAGTGTAGTACAGGCAACAACTGGAAGAGCCAGCAAGGGCTCGTATACTCGAATACTCGTATACGCGTATACTGCTTAGTATTCCATCATAGACCACGGGAGCGAGTGCCGGCCGTTTAACGTCAAGCGCTCCACACAAACAAGTTCACTTAAACTCGCGCACAATCAGAGTCCCAGTTCTTGAGGTAAATAAAGGCGAAGATAATTGTAACATGCGTACGGCCCAAGAAAGGTGGTCTGGTGCTGGGAGCCAATGTTGACGACGCCATAACTGTATGGTGAGAGAGGAGTAAGATTGAGAAGCTATAGCAATTTTTGGAGGTAGTGATAGATGTAAGATTTCTTGGGAAGATATCTCATCTGCTGTCAATGCGAGTAAACTGATGCAGAGATGATGCTGTAAGATTGACCAGGAAAATTACATTCTACGTGTTTTACAATAGTTTGAATTGAGGAATGCAAAGGAACATACAAGTCCTTTGGAAATGAAACCAGGTGAAAAGACAGACGCACAGAAAAAGAAACCTTTCACTGAACATATTAACAGGAAAACTACAGAAAGCTTGCTATACTTAGGAAATGGCACAATATCCGATATCGCATACTCCGTTGGAAGGCAGCGCTCTCTGGTGCCCTCACCCGCAGCATGCCTGAAAGGCCACAACATCACTACCAATCCCAATAGATACAACTGGACTTCTTTTACCATACCAATCTTTAATCATTTTAAAAATGCGCAGCAAAAAGTAAAAGACCAATTCGTGTAGGGTTATGCCAATGACTAAGGGAAAAAAACATTCAAATATACCTATACCTTTATCAACATCATTTCAACTGAGTTCTAAAACCTCATGCATCGTTGCATTTAAAGATGATACGTTTCAACTGACGTGCGGCTGAAAGCCATTACTTTAACTAACAATTTTAATTTATTTCTACATTTCCAGTCTTACTGACCAATGAGAAATATTACGTATTATAGAGCGCGCCTCTGTGCTAAAGTTCATAGATCAGGAAAATTAGCAGCGCTGCGTGTCGTCGTCAGGAACCACACATCTCTTATGACGTCATAAGCAGAGCAGCGCTAGCACGCACCACGGCCATTCCACAAAGTAGAAACTGTGGTCAGTCGCCTGGATGAGGCCACACGTATACGGGCGCGAGCTCCCGCGTTGAATCAGTCCATACTCCTAGTTGATACCGTCTACGGGCCAGTGTTCTCTGTAGCGAACCGCTCATCTTCTACGTTCATTTTCCTCATTGGTAAACCCGTCAATAAGTTAGGTGTGGCAGTTTCAATATTTTACGATCTCCAACGTAAAATAAATGGCGATATCATGCAAGGATAGGTGTACAAAAAATGTTCCGGGAGGTTCAAAATGTGGTTGAAAATGTTTCATGGGATAAACAAAGGCAGAAGCCATAACAACAGTGATGTTGCAGTTCAGCACTGGCGTGAAGTTAAAAATAACCTCCGCTACCTCACGGAGACAGAAGAACTCCGTTTAGTGCACGAAAAGAAGGAGGAGGCTATAGAATTCTACATGGTTGCAGACTGGGCGAATGATGCAGAGTACAGGAAAACTTACAGAGGCTTTGTGGTATTACTGACGAGTGGAGGAGTGGTGTGGCAGGCAAGAAAACAAATCAGTCTTTGATTGTCAACTGTGGAGACAGCGTATCTTGATATGGCAGAAGCTGTGATGGAGGTATTGAGAATAAAGGGGTCATTCGAAGAAATAGGGCAGCATAATTTTGTTAGAGAGCCATGCGAGATCATGATAGACAACCAGGCGGCTATTTCTCTTGCTAAGAACAGAGGAATTTCCAAACTTTCAAAGCACTTGGATGTGAGATAAAATTTTATTAGGAATAAGAAGAGAAAGGTACAATAACACTGAAAGGTGTAGAAACCATTAAGTATTTAGCAGACGTTTTTACTAAACTATTGTCTCGGGAGAAAACTGAAGTGTGTATGACTATCATAGTGCTTAAGAGAATATAAAGTACATTGGACATGGTATAATGTGTAATGAATATGCTTGAATGATGTAACATATCTTTTTAATCAGTTGTTTTGTTCATGCCAACATTATAGTGTCTTTAAAATGTTTTATTTTCTGAACTCTTGATATAAATATCAATACACACAAAGGTGTGTTAAAGTTTGTTGAGCATTAACTCATAAAGTTGACTGCATGTTTTTTTTTGTGTTATGTATTTCGATTCTTACAGGCCAGTAGGCATTTTCTCTGTCTTGGCGATGTTGACGAGTTAAAATACAAATGCAACAAAGAGCATATATAAATAACAAATTATGCACCTCGACACCAAGATTTTTGCCTGTTTTTGTTTAAAGTATTCTCTTGAAAGGAGAAAACTGTACTTTTGTTCCAAACATCTGGGAAGTGGCAAGTATAATACCAGATGTACCAATTTTTCAGCAGTATATAAAAATCCCTGTTTTATATGTCAATGAATCGTATAATATAGTACAGAAATTTCCGGTGTATCTCTGTTTCGTGCTCTAAGCGTTACAATAATGCAGATATATTCTTAAAGTTCACTTACAAATTGCACGATTTAAGCTATTTATAAGTCGTCATATTAACATGGACGTTTACTTACACAAGATCTTTAATCCTAACCTATTTCCCCAGACATTTACCATAAAGACAAGAATTTAAGAAATTCACATCAAAGCTAACTAAGATATAAAACCTTGCTTCAACTCCCATCGACACCAAGATATTATATTGCTTCGAAACCCGACAAAGTTAAATATATATATATACACAGAGAGATATATCTATGACAACCGTAATGTTGGTGATTACATATTTAGTATTACATTCTATGCTTCAAATACCAACGAAGGTGATAATGCATATACCATCTAATTAAATGTATATGTTAATATTAAATTAATATCATGTAAATAACACCCGAGTCATCATATAGATTAAATGAAAAAAACAAGACAGAGATCATGCGCATATCTGTAGCAAACGTCCCGAGAAGCTAGATATCTCGAATGGTAGACACGAGTACGGCCAAGCAACTTGCAAAGGTGATGAAGGTAAATGCAACACTACCACCAGCATCGTTACTAAGGATGCGTGTCGGCAACTACTGTGTTCCCCATAGTCCAAACACCTTATATATCAGCCCACGAGGTTAAACATAAAACTGTTCACCATACAGAACTTATCTAACAAGCTATCGTTATTCAACAAATCATTCATTAATATATTCCAACACACACACAAACATATGCACCCATGCACATACACACACCGACTGAAGATAATACCTAAACATTCATCGCTTGATACCACTCTGTTGTACCTAAACACACCAACCAGTTACACTTTTTGTGAACATAGTAACATACGAGGAAGAAAATATAATATTTTAAAACCATCCCTTGGTAATTAAACGTATACGAGTTATAATTCTTTCCTTTTTTTAAAAATATTTATGCAGAACTCTTCAAAAAACTATATCCATATACAGTTCACAGAAAAGAAATAGAAAACATTTATAACTTAGCCTGTTACCATGCAAAGGCAAATGCCTGTATTCGGAAGGATATAGGTTCGAACATTCTGCTAGCCCTTACCTATACACACCCAAGATAATCTATTTAATAGAGAACATTTGCGAGGGGAAATAGTTATGTTGGAACCTTCTCATCTCCTACACACCAGTCACTTATAAACTTCATTTTAAATCACACATTATATTGTAATTGGTTGATACATTCATTTATTGTTCAGTGTTATGTATAAATTTTTTTTTCACACATCACAATATATCATTGCTTCATTTACAGAAACAGGTACATCACCATATCACCATATTATTAATGGGTGGCGATCCATTACCACAATTGTAGAGAAAAAAATTAAGGCGAAACAACAAAATGTTATGACCACATTAAACAACAGCAAAAAATGAAGAAATGTATATATATATATATATATATCGATTACAATGACAACACTTTTATCGTTATCAAACAGAAACCGAGCTGGTTCGTTCACAATATTCCATATAAAATATTTTTTTCACCATAAAAAATATTATAAAAAACGCCAAATGTCTCGTACTCAACAACTAGCATTGTATAATTAAGACCTTGGTAAAAACACTATACCCAAAACAGTACATTAATAAATACAAACTATTATATATCAATACTCCCACTAAAATATATAAAAGTATAAATATATATAAAATATAGCTAAAAGCTTACCAATTATAGCAAAACAATCTGTAATACTGAGAATTCAAGCTTTCAAGCTTCACAACCTCTACTACCTCTCAAAGGGATTGATAAAGACATAACTTAACCTATATACACAGTTCTTTTGAGAATCTATTACCGTAAATTATAATCATCCTCTGTAAGTGCACAAAACCCTTAATTTATCAGCACAACACAGTGCCAGTTCTGTAGGTCAGTTACAACTACACCTGATTATACATGGTCAGTTCACTAAAACCAAACATAGGCACCTCGCCATTATTTCTTGACATTAAATAAACGAGCCATTCCAAGTGATTTTTCACTATTTCTCATTTCGCTCGTGAATTAACGGACCATTTGGATCGAAGTAAATTATCAAAGTCGTCAACCAGATTGATAAATCGATGGCAAAACACTTCGTTAAGTTCTAACTTTTTTACCAATTTATATTCCTGTACAATACACAATGACTTCTCGAGTGAGGCGGCGAACTCGCCCATCAAGGCCCGCTGAGACTAAAATATAACATTTTAAAACCATTTAAAATATAATTAATGAATATATAATATAGACTGACTTGCGGGCAATACGTTGCTCCAAACAAGGTGATAAATCATAAAATTGAAAACACACACAATATCATAACTGTAAGGCTTGCGTTGGGGCCGACGAGCCTACAACTTTGTAAGAGCGGGCACAAAATGGGGCGGTCAGGATTACAACCATAAAACAAGTAACTGCAATCAGACACCAAAAACCACTACCATTCTAATCCAAAATGAAATTATAACGTGAGTGCCATAAGGGAATTTCACTAAATTACTGCTTTAGCACTTTCAGCAAACCACTAGAAACACCAGCCCAATTAAAATATGGCTCCATGCGACAACTCACCAAGACTTTTGGCCTGCACCTTCCTACACAATATTTTTAAATACTTTTAACACATTATCTTAATGCTATTGAAATTACACACCACCAAAAATTATTAAGAAACTGTAATACTCGTGGCACATTTAGCCCTCGTATCTTTTCCCATGGGGGCCAATATCAAGCAGCGATTACCGATGTCGGCGAGAAATAGGAAGGAAGACGGTTTCTTGAAACTCTCACCAGAACGTCTGTTGTCTTGGAGAGCCAGCCTGCAACTAAAAATGGAAACGCTCAAGAGAATTGAGGCTGATAAGGGGAAGGGGTAGGAACGAGGTGTGGGGATACCGAGCGACACCGAGATCGTAGAAAGGTCTGGTGGATCTGGCGGCAGAACACAGAGCTATCGCCAGCGGGCGATTCAAAGGCCGGCGCAACTTCCCACCCAACATTTTGCTAATCCCAAACTCAATAAAAGTGCATCACGCTGCCCCTCTCTGGAACCCTACACATACACAGACGAAAATCACAATATCAGTTCAAACATAGAAGAGAAAATTCAGAAGAAAGAAGATAAAGTTATAAACAGAAGAGAACCATAGTGTCACAGAAGATACAATACAACAATAAGTGACATGTAACAATCACACATAAACTAAACTCCTCCGTCTCTTGTAGACACTCGTGTAGACAAAGTACTGTTAATCTCCAGGGATATCAAGCGATGAAACCAGGTAGGGTTCTTCTTGAGAGGCAGCATCGGGGAGGGGTGCGCAAAAGCCGAGTCATGCCGAGCCTCGCCAATCGCAGGAGGCAAAGGGGTCCACAGTCCAGAATCGTCATCAAAAGTTCCATCGATACTCGGGTCAGCTCGGGCAGAACACTGGGGAAAAGTGTAAAATCGGGGCAATTTATATCAGGGAAAAATACTAAATCCAAAGATAAACAAATTAAAAAGGGAAAGGAAAACAAAGTGCTAACTTTAAACAAAGATGTACAACAACAAATACAGGAAATCATGGCAAAGAAGAATCCAAGTAAGTTCTGGAAATTTATGGTTTTAAATGAATAACATGACTTTTACAATAGATTCGGCCATATTGCAAGGAAACTAATTGCACAGTGTTGGGCCTCAAACATTTGTGTATCCTGTATGGACGAACAGATTTTGGGATGAACTTGGTGCTAACATCATTAGAGAGGTCAGCTAAACTGAATTTCCTACAGAGAACTGTATCACCAAACAGAAAACTTCGTGGGAGACCGAGTTTGATCAAGATAGGAATTTACAGCCTCTTTGGCCTCGCCCAAACGATTGTAAACGTCCCCAAACAACTTATCATGCTGAACATCCGTGAGAGGGGATGGAAAGGGTGGAAGACCCCAAAGATTGAGGAGGAGATAACAAAGAGGCCGACCAAGGGAAGGCAAGAAAAGCGGGGCCCCTGTTGCTCCATGAAGAAAACTATTAAAGCCTATGTTCACAAACTCTAAATCTTGGTCCCATAACGAATGGTCATAATTGAGAAAAAGCATTAAACATGTCTTCAAGTTTTTGTTGATCTTTTCAACCTGATTGCCTTTGGGAAATTAAGGGCTGGAGATGAAATGTTTCACCGCCAACTTAAAACACATATCTTTAAACACCGTTGACATGAAATTTCTTGCGTTGCCTGTTAAGATCTCCACAGGGGCACTAAAGATTTTCCAAACCTGCTCACTGAGTGCCTTGGCTATGATGGTGGATTTCAAATTCCATAGAGGGAGAAGATAACAAACGTTGTAAAGGTGTCCATGATAATTAAAATACATGTAGTACCCCTCTTGGAACGCACAAGCGGACCAAAAACATAAAGATGAACAACTTGCCATGGGGGCCTCAGGAATCTATACCAAAGCCTATCCTACATTTGCCTGGTGCGTCTGCTTACACCTCTGGCATCTATCACAAGATCGTATATAATCACTGACATCTTTCTTGAGGCCAGGCCAAGCAAAATAACTCGAAATACTTTGAAAGGTCTTGCTGGCCCTCTGGTGCCCTCCAAACACAGAATCGTGGAAATAAGAAAGCACCATTGGGCGCAAGGTAACATGAACCAAGTCCTTATGGGCACAGCTATTCTTCCCGGTAAAATCTAATACACCATTATCAAAAAGATAAGGCAGATTGACACCTGATCCCAAATCCCTTTGCACCTCGGAATAGAAGGTATCTTCTGACTGTGACTGATGAACCTGGACGAAAAAACCTGGAAATCCCTGGCTGCAGCTCGAAATCCTCTAGGTCATACATTCGAGACAGAGCATCAGCGACTTGGTTCTTTGGCCCTCGAAAATGATGAACCTGAAACCTAAAGCAAGACAACTGCAAAACCACCTTCCTAACTTCCCTAGTTGTTGGGGATGTTTGAGCACCCAACTAAGCACCTGTTTGTCATTGTACGGGTCGTATTCCTCATGATCAGCATAGGATGCGAACTTCTCCACTTCGCCAACCCGAAGATACATGCCAATGTCTCCTTTTCGTAAATGCCAAATGTTTTTCGGCTTGGGTAACACTACAAATGGTAAAGGTGATGGGTGCTAAGCTGCTATCTTGCCGCTAACTCAGCACCATGCCTAAAGTCAGGGAGGAGGCGTCGACCTGTACAATAAACCTCTTAGTGAAGTCGGGTATATAAAGCACCGGTGGTGATTAAAAAATTCTCTTCAAGGCGACGATGGTGGCTTTCTGCTCAGCTTCCCAATTTAATTCCACTCCCCTCTTTTTGAATTTTTTAAAAGAGCCACAAGTTCGGAGGAATGATATATAAATCTCGCATAGAACTCCATTATATCCAATAATTTTTGGACCCAATTGAGATTTTTGGGTTGCGGGAAACTCAAAATTGAAGCCACGATTTCAGGGTCAATGAGAAGCCTTGCTTCACAAAGCAGGTATCCGAGAAATCCAACCTTATTAGACCACAGCGTGACATGACCTGGGTTCATGGTGAGCCTATATTCTCTCATCTTCGCAAAGACCAGCCTAAGATGTTCCAGATGTGATACAGGATCGTCGCTATAGACGACAATAAATGGTCGCTACAGCAGAACTTCTGACCGAACCTGTCACACAAATATGACATGTGAAAGGGATTCTTTGCACAATGAAAGCTTCCATGGTGCTGTACACTGTAGCCGAAAGCAAATGCTTTATCACAACACTGATGTCGACTTAGTGGTTGAGATAAAGGCTTGGATGGACCTATTAGAGATGTAGGTGCTGGAGATAAAGAAGCAGATAATGCAGGTGTTCTAGGTACCGCAGCTGTAAATTTCGATGGCTCAATTTACGATTTTGTAGGCTTTGCAACCAAAGAAGTGGTTCGTACTGTATCATCGGTAGATGATCGTGCTGCACTGGTGGCAGCAGATGCTGGTAATGACGAGGATGTCACAGCTGAATAAGTCGATGACACCATACCAATATTAAACAATGGCACTGTACAAGCAGAAGTACATGCTGATTGTGATGTAGGCATAACATCTGAAGAGCTTAATGGCACTGGCAAAACAGGAGACATCTCACTCTAAGAAGAAATCGAAGGCGAGATACTGTCGGTGGACTTTAACATAACTGACCATGGTTTACATGTAGAAGCTAGCCGAGGTGATCCACATTTCACATCAGCCACTTTCAAACTAAGCCTTTCAGAGCTGCCCCCCTTCCCCAAATGCTTATGATGTACATGGTTGCAAGCCTTTTGGCATGTTTGACATTGAACCAATCATATTACACCGATCAGAACCATATGCACCACAATCCGCACTGCGCACACTATGATCAGCAGCACACATGTCACAATTAGCACCACATGCACTACAATCAGCTCCACATGCGCCATAATCTGCACCCCATGCAACACAATCAGCACTGCAGGAGTCAGCATCATCAGTATTTAGAGACAATAATCGTTTATTTCGAAGTTCGTCGATTGAACACAAAAGTCTTGCAAGTACACATTTCGCACACCGACTCTATCACACCTCGCAGGTCTATCATTCCATCATTATCATTAACTGTCTTATCATAATCGTGTATGGAATCAGTACCCATCTATACAGCAAGGGGTTTTGACATCACTTGCTGGCTGCCTGTAGACGAACCCATGCAGTTCTTGATGTGTTATTGGGATGTATCACCTTGCATAAACTGCATGTGGCCATTGTCGTAATGCTTCATCATGAGAGTGTTAATTCCAAGAATAGCCAATGTGCGAAGTCTGGGTTGGATTTACAGCTTTTCTGAAACTCTATTGAAATGGGGTCAGGAGGAGAGTATAAAAGGAGGGTGCAATTCCCCAGTTCTTTGTCAGTTGGTCACCAACGGCCGAGGTAGAAGGTTTCCTTCGAGATTTATTATAGATACTTAGAGTTCAGTCCCTCCAACCTTCATAGCGTCAACAAATCTACTCTCCGCAATACCTATTCACAATAGTACCGGTTGTTGCGAGTTGGGTTTAGTGGCACTTCATTCTACAGCAGTCTGCCAGAACCGGATGCTAGATCACCGGTGTTACCACACAAAGGATTTTAAGTATAAGTAATACATGTTTAAAACTTGTTTTAATATCTTGTAACTTGTTTTAACTACATGTATTAAACATTCTCATTTCAGGGGTGCTTCGGTAGCGTAGTGTGTTAAGTCATAGGTTGTGAAGCGTCTCTGGTAGGGTTTCGAACCGCCTCAGGGTAAAAATTTAATTAGATATAGGGTTAATAGTTGAGAAATGTTTATAATTTCGGGGTTTCTTAATGGGAAATGTGTATAGTTTGCTAAATGATGGAAAGCGATAAATCGATAGACATGCACACACACATGCATACACACACTTTATTTTTGTATTTATTTCAGGTATTTCTCTGTAGTTTCATGTTACTACATTTTTTCTTTTTTGTTACAGATCCAGAGTTTGGTGTCTACGAACATATTATATGGTGTTTCGACAGGAGGTAATGAATTCAACTCACCCTGTTTCTCAATGAACAAAAACACACTACACATATTCACCTTGATTTTATGTGTTTATTTAAGTTATCACATCGAATGAATTGTCTGAAACAGTTATAGCAGCTAAAAATCGAATGAGACGGATTCTTCAAACATTCACTGCACATAGCAGCCTGTACCGAAGGATTTAATACAGTAATGGTATTGATTTTCTTGTAATTTTTTGGCAGTCGTTTAAGGTATGCATGTAGTCGTACAGGACATACTCGATTTCACATCGTCAGAGGTTTCCATCGTCTTCAAGCATACAATAATTCATACACTTTACTCCTACTCACTGACTCCTTATGCAGAAGTCCGAGACTGACTCCAGTTGATCACATTGTCTTCAAGCATACACGAATTCATACAATTTACTCCTGCTGACTGGATCCTCCCACACATATGAGTGCCGATAGTTCGTCTTGTGGCAACATTGAAAACTTAACGGCACCTATATGTTGAAAAATTCGACATGTGAAATCCAATATGTAGGGCGCCGGTAGTACCACATATAATTTAAAACCATAAATAAACATAGCTGCCACCTGGTGGTTAAATCAGCAGCTTGCCAAGCGACGAAATCGATTATTAATACACTAGCACCACCTATATTTTAACATTGGGATCCAAGATGGCAGCCTCCAGCAATGTATAAAAACAAATGGCAAAAGAAAAAAAAAGATGGAAGGCGCCATTAGCACTGGCGCCACCTAGGTGTTGAAAATGATATATATATATAAACGAAGAAGACCATAAGGCGGGTGTAGTGCAGACGATGTAATGAATGTAGGAGAGAGACGGGGGAGGAGAAAGTTAAGGCAATGCGATTGATTGGAGTGGGCTCGAACAAATGTGAATAATAAACCAATAAGTAACATTGGCGAGGGTGAAGCGAATACAAGTAATTAACAAATGAGAATCATTGGTAATGGGAGTGAAGGGGGACCGACAAATAACTCAGTGAAAAAAATTGGCGAGGGTCATTTGTCTGCTGGATTTGGTGCTGAGGGACCTCCGGAGATGTAAGTTTTTTTAATAAATTTGTTATTGACTTTTAAATTAATTTAAATAAATTTTTAATACATTTTAAAAATAAATCTTGGATATTTAAGTTTCCATTTTGGAGTCTTTTGCGATGTTTTATGTTCGAGGTCTGGGCATGGGGTCTAGGTAAAATGTCAAATTGACCCAGATTCAATATGTCGGTCGGGTTGTCATTACATTGTGGCTGGTCGGCCCCAGTCCTCTGTCCCTTCTAAGCCCCAACATTATATAAATTTTTAATTATATTTTAAATATTTATTTTATTTTTAAAAATTAATTTTGTGGAATTCTCAATTCAATCTTATGGGGCAGGAATGCTATGAATAGAACTAAAAGAATTATATTTAAGTCCCTATTAGAGAGTATAGTATTGTATGAAGTAGAGACCTGGATAGTTAATCAAAAACATATGAAGAAGCTGAAAGCATTATAAATGGATTTCTGGAGAAGATCAGTCAGAATTTCAAGAAAAGAAAAAGAGAGGAATGCTGAAATAATAAGACTAATGGAAGTTGAAGAAGAAATGTATGAACTTATGGAACGAAGAAGGTTGGAATGGTATGGCCATGTAAGGATAATGGAAGATACTAGAATACCAAAACTTATACTGGAATGGGAAGTTGTAGGAAGGAGAAGAAGATGACGACCCATGACTACCTGTCTCCTAAATGTGCAGATAACAATGAGAAGAATTGGTCCAGAAGAGGAAGATACGCAAGACTGAAATATCTGGAGAAATATTTTGAGAAGATAATGTCGAGTTCTGTACGTAACAATTGTTCCGTGTTATGGTTATGTTGGAGGAAAACCTCTGTATTGAGGAAAATCTCTCTTAATAATAATAAATTGATTTTGTTTATACATTTTTTTATTTAATATATTTTGGAACTTTTTGGAATTGTCGAGTTTTTTTTGGGGGGTATTCAAGATCAAAGGTCAATGGGATCAAGGTCACATTGGGTTCGTCCGACAATACCGAGTTGAGCCGAGTCCACCGAAGTAGTGATCCTCAGTTTGTGAGCCTCAATCACAGCCACATCCATAACCACGAGCTTCAACTCCCGTTTAAAATACATTGCCCCAATCATAATCATGCTGCTAATACGAAAATAAATATTTTACATAGCCCATATTCTGTGTTTCGTTACGGTAGTAAGCAGATAGGAACATTATCGCTTAATATTAGGTTAGTGTTCGCTGGCATCCACTCCGTTAACCGTTGAAAACTATCGAAGTGACAACTAGTCTGTTAACATGTCACGTAAATGGACCGAGCCCAGGAGACCTTTGATATATACAGCATTAGTGGGATGAAACTAAATGCGACGTTGGCTGTAGAGCTGCGAGAACGAGGCAACGTCAAGTAAAATTGATATCAGTAGCTTAGGAATTTCTCCCATCAGTAGCTTGTCTTACTTTGTAACGAAATATTGCTGCTTTGATAAAAGCATTCAAGTTTATTCAGTTAGCTTTTAGGATAACACGAATGACGCAGATCTATAAATCTTCAACGGTTTTTTTGGTATCGACATGTAGACGGAAAGTTTATTTCTCGTTCTTCGGCTTTATAGTGTACATAGAAACTAAAAAATGTTTCATCTTCCTCAAGATTTCCTCCGCTAACGATCAAAACTATACTGTGTGGGCTGTATACAGGGCCGCCGACAGAAATTCGGGGGCCCTTCACAAACAAAATTTCGAATTTTGGGCTCCTTTAACTGGTTTCCTCATTAAATTTATACCTAATCTGTTTCCTCTCTTTTTTCCTCATAAACCGTTTTATAGCTTTACATTTATATCTCGGTTTATGATGTCAAAGGCAAGAACATTCTTACCAGTGAAAATATTCCATATTTTACACTTAGTATTCGTAAAATTCATTCGCGTTTTTCTAAATACTTGACTGAATTCAAGTGGCATTATTTTTGAGGGTACAAACCAAAATTCGTATATTTTGTAACATTTTTGGTTAATTATTTCTGCAATACTACAAATAATAATGAAAATATATTCCAGAGTTTACTGCATTATCATAATTAAACTTTAACATTACTCACATAACATTGAAAATGTATCTAAATTATTGCAAATATATACAAAGGTTTACTAAATAAGTGACAAAAATATTCTCATAAAAAAGTAAAGGCAGCAGAAGAAACCTAACGATGGCAAATATTTAAGGTGCTAGTGATTTAAAATAAATATTGCTCCTGTATGTGACTGAACATAATTGAAATCAAATAATTAATCATTTCAGAATACCAAATAAAAACTTTCAGATAATTGAACTATAAAACATTGGTTTTAAAAAGTATAGAAATTTGTTGTTTACTGGTTTTGATTTTTGAATTTGGATCAAATGTTGGTTAGGGTGCGTCATGGTGAGCGGCGAGGCGATTGCTGAACATACGGGCTTTGTACTTTCGCTTTATCATAAAATATTTTTACAATTCTATTCCAATCTCAAAGCCATATCTTTAAGCCTGTGTTGTATTATACGGTACTCGCTAACGATGACACAAAACAAGTTTTATATATTTAAACCAATTAGTTTTATATATATATATATATATATATATATATATATATATATATATATATATATATATATATATATATATATTAAATTTCATATTGCAGCATCTTAAGAAATCTTCAAAATTAGGAAAATGTAATAATATAAAATAAGATTACTAAGCCAGTTCAAAAAAAAATATTTACCCTTAACTGCGCACGTAGGGGAGTGCTCCCTTAGCCCTCGGGGCCCGGGACAAATGTACCCTTTCTCCCTCTCCCCCTCCCCTTGTAGATGGCCCTGGCTGTAAATTTTTAGTGATAATCGCTTTACGTGGAAAATAAATTTTATTGCTGTATTTGAGTTTTACAACAGTATTATTTTCTAGCAAATTATTTGTAAAAAATTTGAGATTACCTCAGTGACACGCCGAAAAAATGTGCAGAAATACATTTATGCCTAGTGACATTATTGTTAATGGATGCAGAGAAAGAGAATCGCTAAGGTAAACAAGGCATGCGAGTATTAAGGGATTTGATATAAAACACTTGAGTAGTATGATAATGGGAACTCTGGCTCAGAATTCATGATAGCAAGTCGGGAGCAAATGGCCGCCATCTTAGAATTTCACTTTTTTTCCTTCAAAATTTGCCTTTTCCCTTAAAAATCAGCCATTTACCCTCTTAAAACACTAACATTTCCCTTTCCCCCTTATAAAGTCACTTTTTTCCTTTAAAAAAATGCAGAAGACACTTATTTGCAAAATGAAACCACCCAAAGTCGAATTTCGAGGTATTTTTAAGAATTGCGAGTCTTCCTTAACGCTTATAGACCACAAAATGAGGTATCTGAAGAGGCGATGAATAAAATTATTCTTAAAATATTTTTTTTTTAAATTAAATGTATTATTCAAAATTAAATGTTTAATGGTGTAAGTATTTAGTGTTATATATACCTTACTCGTCTTTTCAAGGTGCATACGATCGTTATGTCATATCGATTATGTAACCCAATATCAGGACCACCATTTTGGGATTTTAAGAGTTATGTCCCTACCTGCTGTCCAGAAACTCTTACTACACTGCTCTCGCATGTCAGAAGCTGTGCAGCCTTGACAAATAATACATACATATATGAATCGATTAATTTTGATAATTAGAATTATTTTATTTCAATTTATTTTCTTCGTCATTAAAATTCTATTATATCTTTAAAAAAAATACAGCAAATTATATCGAGAATGAACTTATAATACAAAGTCGGATAAAAAATTAAATTATGTAAATTAAACACTTTTTAATGATAGCTGGAAACATAAAAAATAACTCATAGGGGGACAGAGATTCGATATGCCGAATATTTGGTCGACATGCCGATGCCTTAGACCTCTCAGCTATCAAGACATGTATAAGAACAGGGGTTTAAAAGAAATTATGTATGTGATGTGTAGGGGATGAACAAATATTTTGTTGGGATGGTATAAAAAAGGATATAAATCATTTTTTCTTGACTATCCCAGCAATAAAATTTATTTCAGTATTTTTTAAAGTAATTTTTTATTTTTGAGTTTATCTTTTTAAAAATATTATTAAATGGCATACCTCATAAATAGAACACAATTTTATTACATTTTTTTTAAATATAATTTTTTTTTCATTAAAGAAATTTATTTTGTGTCAGTCATCCTTCCTTCAGTTTGAAACTTGTAGTTGAGTTTGCGAGCATGCATGGATGGGAAGCAGGCTGACCCTGTCAAAGTAAAAATACCTGCGATTGCATAGCAAGAGCAGTTTTAGCAGGTCTGCAACTGCAGGGTGTCAGATAACTGCACGCGTACGTGTTTCCAAGTCGTTTTCGCAGCTGCGTGGTGTCGGATAGCATAAGACAGCACATAACAATATCAGCTGTTCTGTACTTAAACGGTATCAGGTAAATTGTATCTGCACTCCTGTCGAGACTTAGAATAATTTTTAACCTTGTATTGGACTTAGAGATATTTCCACGCTGTATAGAGCTTGAAAAAAAATTCCTTTTCTGTAGGGACTTAGAAGGTTTCACATGTGTAGAGACATTGTTACACTGAACTTAGAAAAATGTTATATCCTATCTTGAATGTTGAATATTTCCTACTCCTATGTAAGGCAGGCTCTATCCAATCCATTTGTTTCTGGTAACCATATTACTTTTTATACATGCAAGGATTTCAAAATAAAAAAAAATATATATTTAGTTTATGATTTTTAAATTAATTATTATTTTTTAATTGCACTCACATTGTACAAAGAGTACAGCATAACAATGTCAAAGTCTGTCATTAATTTACTACATTTCGGGTCTCCTACATTCAAGACTAAATACTACACAATGGCAGAATGTGCAAATTATTCACTGCCTCGACTGTTTCGAAGGCATAACTATCCTACTCGGATTTTATTATATGTATGTATAAGTACCAAGCACTATCATATTCTCTATATCAGGGGGAGAAGGCAGGATACAATAACAGCGAGAAATCAAAGACATTTTCATTGGAATAGTATATATTTACATACTTTAGACTACTAGCAAAAACAGATTCCTTACATTCTTCACACCATTCATATAGTGTCATTACAGCAGCATCATCACCTTTCACTTAGGGAATATAATCTGCTTATACGCAGCTCAAGACAGTCTATGCCAGTAAGTGTCCAACCAGAACCCTGGGCATATATTCTTCTTCACGACAAAGTTTCATGACTGCCACTGTCAAACCATTGAGTAAAGATATACTCTAGAGTGGCCATGGGATAGGAAAAAGTCTGACCAGTTTTATATGTTAGTTCCGCTAATGATCCAGAGGAGCGCTAGTGTTCTCGACGACGTCATCCGCGCGGTGTTGCCAGTTCCGCAGCCGGTAAAAGAATGTCATAACCCTGGCCTCAGCTCACCCACGTGTTCGTTAAAGCTCTGCCAGAGGCGAGCCTGTCACTCACGAGTTACCAGCGTTCGTTGCAGCTGTGAATACCCAACTCATGATTTACTAGTGGCGACCATGGCATGTGTTTAATTTATGTCGTAGAATTACGTGTTTCCAGAAATTTACAGCGATATAAACTACTATTTGGTTTTATTTACCTCTGAAAAAATTAATTATCATAAATATATAACGATAATTGTTTTAAATTATAATCTATTATTTTACTATAGTTCAGGTGTTCATGATAAAATACGACCACTGTTAGCACTTACAATTACAAACGTCATATTATTCATGAATTATGTCATACATCATAGTAAAAATTTCGTTCCGTTCTTATGTGAAAGGAAATGGACAGGAAATAATAAAATTATTCAGTAGTGGAGAAATATATGTTAGACGCACGACGGTCTACAATAGAATGCAATTTTTACAGTTTGGGGTTGTGATCTACTACAAAGGTGACTGTTCGTACAAATAATCAGTATTTTCAATGCACTGCGTCGATTTAAGTGTCATTAAGGCTGTGTACGAACCTAGGAATGCACTTATGTATATAAGCATACTCCACTCGGCTCGATACGTGATACATTCCAACAGGTATACTTATTTGCATCCCCTACAGCAACTAGTTAGCTGATAAGATTCTGAACAAGAATTTTGGCGGAAAGCACATAGTGAATAGTTGCTAGAACGTAGGCGCATAGATTAATAAATTATCAGCCCATTAGGAGCTGTAGATGGAAAGCGGATGACAATGAAAGTGTTATTATTAACCAATCATAGACATTTTTACAAGAAAGGAATTAATATATATTTGAGTCAGTAAACACAGTTGTCGATAATGTATAATTAAAACTGGTAACAACTAAAGGCAAATTTCTTTTGAATACTAATATTGGTATGCATAAAAATTAAATTTCGGATTTTGATAAAACTTTTAACTCATCCATGCCTTTCCTTGTAAAACCATTGGTAGTGTTTTCGCTCCTCTGTATATTAACTATAAATTCAATGCCACTCCCGGTTTATAACAAATCACGAAGAAGACTGGTTATGTTTATCCCAGCTCTTCAGCTCTTCTAGATCACTAAAGGTTTAAAGAAAATACAAAACCAACATTATAAAAAATTTATAGTTAAATAATTATTTATAATCAATGGATTCATATTAAGATATGGAACCACAAAATGCTATAAACATTCTTCATGTGCAAGGCAGATCACATATTCCTTGAGTTAAAATAAAATAAATCTTGTAATTTTGGTTTCAAATTTTATTTTCATTTCAGTGGGGGGATATGTCCCAATATATCACCCCCAATCCTGACTACGCTCTGTTTTTTAATTCGTATCTATAGTGAGCATAATAATCAATCTTGTGCTCTCCGTAATTAAACACGCTTTTACCATTATACGGCCAAAAGAAGACAGAACTGTAGCAATATTAAATTTAATGCTTTCATGTGTGCCCGTTAACATTACTCACGCTATACAACTCAAATTATCTACTTTAGAAAACAATCGATGTGATTAGCAAACAACCACTGCTCGTCGACTGTAATGTACTGGTACTTGCGTATTATTACTTTTAGACACAGATATTCTGGAAATAAACATTTTCAAAACAACAAACTAAATTATGAACAGCCATAATGTGTCACATTAAAAAAAAACTCGATACCCATCGGAGTTACACAAACCACTTACATGTGTGATAAGATATTATATAGCACATAAATCCACAGTTATCGCGTATTTTATAAAGTGGTGTTTATTCTTTTATTAAGACAGTGTAAGTAATATGCAAAGTTTCCCGTTACTTATGAGTACATTATGTTTCATTTCGTTCATACTTATGTTTTACAGGACTTGTAATATTTTCTTGAACGGATATATACGACGTGAGAAAGGAACTCGGGTGTCCGCCATCTTGTCTGTCCCAGCTTGAGGGTATAGCAGACATACAGAACACGTTCTACTGTTGCGGAGTTGGGACTAGGGATGACAGAGATGGAGTATGAGTGAGAGAGAGGGTAGATGTCAATGTGGCAACGCTGCTGACATTCCCCACGCACACGCCACGAAAATGGACTAGCCTGACATCATCCCTCAAACTACAGCTGGGGTGGTCAGGAAATTTAACCTGGGGAAGTCCACTTTAGGTATATCTTTACTCAATGGTCAAACTAAGCTTTCTAACTGGAACCCCCGCTCCTTATATATATACATATATATACACACACACACCCGCACGCAGGTACCATACGAGCCAATATAACATATACATGCACTATGCTCTACCAACGAACATCAGATGAAATACAATCATCGTTCATTCCTCTTACTATAACTCAAGCATGCTTAATATTACATGACTACCCGACACACTCATACTGTACACACCATTCGACATACACCAACAATCACAAGACAGATATAATCGAAAACATATCACCCAACATGTAACCATATCATCCATGTTAACCCAAGTGTACCAAACAAAACTTTATAACACAGAAACAACCCCCAACACAAACCTTGACCTTTGACCTTCACCCTGGGGACTTTTGACCCAAAAGAAAAACAAAAATCCTAAAAAAAAAAACAAAAATTCTCAAAGGTATAAAAAAATCCAAGAAATTTTAAAACATTCTGGGGAAAAAAAAATTGAACTATTATAAAAGTTTATTTCGTAATATAAAAAAAGGACTCTCAGAAATTACCCGTCATTTCTGGAGCAGGCGAGGTGTACTTGTGACTCTGACGAGGTGGTACAGAGAATCCGAGACAGAAGAGCTGAACTCAGAACCATTGACCTTCGACCTTGACCGTTAACCCGAAAAATAAAAATAATCCAATTTTTTTTATAAATTCACAAAAAGTTCTAAAAAATACCTAAAAATGTATTGCTAAAAAATAAAAATATTACAAAATATTTTCAATAAAAAATATTTCAAATTTATTATTTAAAATTACAAAAAAATAAAATAAAATAAATTTTATAAACTTATACTTTCCAAGTTTACCCACCATATCCCTCACATAACAAATTGGTCGGCAGTCCTCCACCCCCTCGCCCATACTCAGTCAGCCATATTGGTATGTGACTGCCAACTTGATAGGTGACCACCATCTTGGTAGACATCAACTGTCCACCATCTTGGGAACCAGTGTCTATTAACAATTGAACTTGAACCTTTGATTCTTGACCCCTTACCCATTACCTTGACCTTGACCCCATGACATTGAATGACCTTGAAAAAGAAAATTCTAGAAAAATACATCGAAGTTATCAAGCATATTACATTAGAAACCACTACCACCATATTCGATGCAGACCAACTATCTTGAATGACCTTGAAAAAAACTGTAGGAAAATATATAAAAGTCAACAAGCATATGACATTAAAGACTACTGCCGCCATATTGGATGCAGACTAACGCAACTTTAGCCCCATGATGTTGAATGACTTTGAATATAGGTAATTTTCAAGAAATTCATAAAAAAAAATTTAAGAAATATCCCAAAAAATTATTAAAAATTTACAATAACAAAATTATGTAAAAAACTTACATTTCCAGAGGCCCCCCATCACCACACCCAGCAGACGACTGATTCCCTCGCCCCCAAACCCGTCATGTATACTCATTCTGTCGTATGCCACCATTTTGGTTTTTTCGTTTGTAATTTGTATATACATTGCTGGAGGCTACCATCTTGGATTTAATATGTTATCACGTAGGTAGCCCCAGTGTATTAATTCACGCACCAGCCAGCACCTATATTTGTTTATATTTATAAATTATATGTTGCGCTGATGGCACCATATTTATTGGATTATATTTCCATCATATATGTAGCATTAAACGCTCTATTATGCCACCTACTATCGGCCTGTAGAATAAATATGTATATATAAGATAAGAGTATACATAGCTATGTACAGACTTAATTTTATACCTGCATGTGATCTTTTGGGGCAAAAGAGTAATTTTGGGTTATCTCAAGTGTTCCCATACCACGAAGATGAATTTTGAAAACGAAGGCCTAACTTTGACCTTGACGATCATAGCGCCATGACCTGCGTCATCGCTTACTGGTTGCTACCAGAGGAGATTCTGCGATCGAGTTTTTCCCAAAGTATAAATAGGCTTCTTTTATAATTTTTTTTTTGTTTCAGTATCATTCTTTACTTGCAATAGCGCAGACGAAAAATGCCAATTATGCATCTGCATTGTCGCTTCTGCGGTAAAGCTTTAACAGCTCTGCGCAACACGCGACGACATGAAATAACGACCTGCAGGATGAAAACTTCAAGAAAGTAATTTCAGTGCGATTACTGCCAGAGGCAATTTACATGGAGTGATATATTGAAGAGACATTATAGAAATAGTAGCACTGTTTCTCTGCAACTACAATCATTACCGCACTCACCACACTTAGCAACACACGCGCCGCAATCAGAACTGCATGCACCTCAACCAGAACTGCATGCACCTCAATCAGTACCGCATGCACCGCAATCAGCACGGCACTCATCGCACTAGCACTGCACTTAGCACCGTACTTAGTACAGCATTTAGCCACACATTCAGTACCGCACTCACTGCAATCAGCACGACACTCACCAGTCAGCACCGCGCTCACTGCACTCACTGAGAGTTAACGATGGTAACATGCGTATTATAAATCAAGATTATACTCTGCCAATACGAATTGATACTGCAGATGAAGATATATTCTCAGAAAACACGCCACGGTGTCCTGTTGCCTACTAGCACGCGAGGCCTGATTTGTGGCCCGTGGAGTTGCGGCAAAACGTGCGCCCTACTTAGCCTGCTGGAGGAACCAAACGGCCATCGGTTCGAGAACGTGTACTTTTATTCGAAATCGCTCCAGCAACCCAAATACGAGCGAGTGCACGAGTACTACAGGCCATGGAAGTCATGGGTTATTTCCCCTGCAGCGATAATGAAGCCATCGTACCTCCGAGCGAAGCTCTTCCAAAATCGATATTTGTCTTCGACGACATTGGCTTCGAAAAACAAACTTGAATCCAAGAATACTTTAGATAGGGAGACCCCAAGAACTTATAATGCGTGTACCTCGGCCAGACTTATTGGTGTATACCCAAAAAGATGCTTCGCAATAATGCCAATGTTTTGGTGCTGTTTCGCATGGACGACAATAATTTTTGTTATGATTACAACGCTCATATCAATACGGACATGACATTTGAAGAATTCAAAGATATGTGTGACTTGTGCTGGAAAGAGAAATACTGATTTTTGGAGATTGTAAAGGACTGTCCCCTTTATAATGGGATGTACAGGTGTGGTTCAATCAGTTCATCGCTGTCTGACGAGAATGGGTTACAGCATATCGAAATTCGGGCAAAATAGTTCCAACCTGTGTCTTCACAAAGATGGTAATGGAGGTTGTCTAGTACAAAGAAACTATGGATATTTTAATGCCGGTAGCCAGCACATGTGTTGGCACCTTCCCGAATTGTCAGCAAGTCAGCGCATCAACTGAATACTTCATGGGCAGCTTTCCAGCAGCAGCTGTACGCGCGGGACACTTGATTCTGTACAACCTCTAGAACTGATTGCTAGTGAGCTACATCCACTTACGAAATTATATGAAGTTCTCGTCTTGCCTTCGAAAATCATCGCAAAGAACTGTTTGTTTTTATGTACAATTTTGTAAATATAAAAATTAGTAAATATGCCCAATTTTATTTATTTTATAAAAAAACTCCCTACTTTATATATAAAAATTATTTTTAATAAAAATACATACATTTAAGAACAAAACAAAAAGTTAAATACGGCAGTTTATGTTATTTGCAGGAATAGCAAATTTGACCAATCATCACAGGCCAATAGTATGTGGCATAATCGAGAAATTAACGCTACATATGTGTTGAAAATAGAATTCAATATGGAGGGTGCCATCAGCTCAACCTATACATTAAAAATATGAACAAATGTGGGTGCTGCCTGGTGGGTGAATCTAATCACTATGGCTACCTAGGAGATGACGTAGTATTAAATATTTGATGGTAGCCTCCAGCAATGTATAAACAATTGACGAACGAAAAAACCAAGATGGTGGCATACGATGGAATGAGTATTGGTGAAGAAAGTGGGGGTGAGGGAGTCAGTCGCCTGCTAGGTGTGGAGTTGGTGGACCTCCGGAAATGTAAGTTTTTTTTACATAAATATTTTATTATAAATTGTAATAATTTCTTGGGATATTTTATGAATGTTTTAAATTAATTGCTTGGAAATTGCCTATGTTCAAGGCTATTCAAAGTCATGGGGTCAAGGTTGAGTTAGTCTGCAACCAATAAGTTGGTAGTAGTTTGCAATGCCATATGCTTACTGACTTTTATGTATTTTTCTCTAGTTTTTGTTTTCAAGGTCATTCAAGATACTTAGTCTGCATCCAATATGGCGGTATTAGTCTGTTGTGTGATATGCTTGCTGAATTTTATGTATTTTTTTCGAGTTTTCGTTTTCAAGGTCATTCAAGGTTACGACGTCAGGGTCATGGTAATCGGCTGACTGTGTTTGGGCGAGGGGTGGAGACTTGCCGACTAATTTGTTAGGTGAGAGAGTTAGTGGGGAACCTCGGGAAATTTGAGTTTCTTAGTTAATTTTTAATAATAAATGTTTTATATTTCTGACAATAAAATGTATATATTTTCAATAATAAATTTTTCAGTCAATTTTTATTCTCTTTAATAATGAAATTTTGGGTATTTAAAATTATTTTTTTTGGGTTTTTTAATTTTTGGGTTCAAAGGTGAAAGTCAAAGGTTAAGTCCTGGGCCCACTTGGGGCTGCGTTGCTTACACAGCCAATGAGAACATTTAATTTAGACACCAGGAGTAATATAACTAATATGTTTATGCGCCCAGCGAACCCACCTATGATCCTAGCCAAGCTAATCATAGACCTGATATACTTTATATCGGGCTTAATAAAGACCTTGATAAGGCCTTAGATTTTGAAGTGCTCCACGAATTGCCTTCGGACGATTACCCTCTCCACTTGTCTTTCCCCGAAGTTGAGACAGAAATACACCAATTCGGAAAAAGTAATATTATAAGCATGCGACCTGGCCTGGTTTTAGGAATTATCTGGACGATTATTAGCACTCCCGAAGAATTAGACTCTGTTGTTGAGTACGTCGCAGAGCTAATTCAGACAGGAATTAGTAATTTTTCTCGGGAAAAACACCACTGACTACCGCAGGTACACTTCCTGAACACATCAGGGGGTTTATCTCGCGCAAAAATAGGCTGCATAGGCGCTATTCTCATATTAAAACTAGGCTACTTAAAGCCCAGATAAATGACTGTAGAGAGCAAATAGATTCTGAAATCTCTGCTTGGCAGACTGATATTTGAAATCATAAATTATCCCGCTTATGCACCGAGGATAATAGTCTGTGACACATGACAACGGCGTTTATCAAGAAGCGAGATCCAATCGCGCCCCTTCAAGGCAATGCAGGCATTGCTTATACGCCCCTGCACAAGTCTGAGGTAATGGTAAATCTATTAGAATAAGCATTACAGCCCAATGCTTATCCAGCTGATCCAGCATTTGTAGCCAGAATATATAGGGTCCACCGAGTGTGTTTACAGCAACCCACTGTGGCTGAAACAGACCCAACGCATGCCGACAAGGTAAAACGCATTATCATACGCATGAAGTCCCGCAAAGCACCCGGGTTCGACTCCCCGAACGCTATAGTTCTTAAGCAACTGCCTGACAGTATGTTTGAAGCTATAGCTGAGTGCATAAAAACAAGTTTTAATCTTGCCCACTTCCTTACTCCCTGGAAATGTGTCACAGTAAGAGCGTTTCCCAAACTGGGCAAAGACCCGGCACAGTTACAGAACTACCGCCCCATCAGTCTGCCCAGCTCGCTCTCTAGGATCCATGAACGAGTTCTATTGCGCCGCCTAAATAATCACATTCGCGAAGCAAATTTATTTCCTAATGAACAGTATGGCTTTAGGAAAAGTCGTTCAACAGTCCATCAATTGGTTCGATTGTCCGAGCATATTTCTACCTCATTTAATTGGCGTCTTTATACGGTTGCGATATTTCTGGACATAGAAAAGGTCTTTGACAGGGTTTTCCACGTAGGGTTACTTTACAAATTATTCCAAACGAATTTCCCAGACTGCTATATCAAGCGTCGTATCTAAACAGACGCTCCTTCTTTGTCCCTATCGAAGGGGAATTTCTGAAAAGAAATTTACTAGGGCCGGAGTCCCCCAGGGCAGCATCCTAGGGCAAGTCCTCTATAATATCTATACCCACGATATTTCGCGTCTCCCTAACTGTCATATTAATTTGGGTATCTACGCTGATGACACGGTCATCCATACCCGGTCCGCAGAGCTGAACTTGTCATTCAGCGTGCCCAGGCACAGCTCACTGAGCCGGAAAATTATTTTCGCCTGTGGAGGATCAAAATAAACATGGGTAAATGTGAGGCGTTGGTCTTCATGCGCTATCTCTTCCCCCTTAAGTTCACTCAGCTCACTCTTTTCTTCAGAGAGAACATCCCTTTCAAAAACGAGGTTAAATACCTAGGCATCATTATGGATAAAACGCTGACATGGCAATGCCATGTGGAGGCCAAGAGAAAACTCGCTTATGGCCGCATGCCAGCTCAATATCTGCTACTAAATCGCAATTTAGGCTTGTCGAGGAACAATGGGATTCATTTATATCATACTATTATCCAGCCCATTATTACTTATGCAGCTCTAGCTTGGGCTTACTGCGTACAAACCCATTTAAATAAATTGCAGGTGGTGCAAAATAAATGCCTGAAAATGGCAGATAATGCATCATGATATGTCCCAATCAGGTATTTGCATGCAGAATTGAAACAAGAGATGCTGCAACACATTATCCGAAAGCAAGCCCAACAGTTCTACGACTCCAATGAGGAACACACCAATCCTGCTATAAGTGCCCTTGGGGACTACAATATCGAAGAGACCCAGCGCTATAAGCTACCCAAATCGCTTCTAGCGCGTAGGTCCCCTTAGCCCTGCATGTACCACACTGCCAAGCCAAACATTTTAGTGAAGGAAAAGGTCAGTCTACATTAAATGTTAATTTTTAGTAGTTTTTAATTAGGTTAGGTTAGGCTTAACCTCCCAGCCACCTGCCATTGCCTATTCCAAGTGGAATCACACTGATTATTATAGACTACGCATTAACCCCAGTGAGAAACTCGAAGTAGTTAAGTATGGTATTGGGATTTGGCGAGGACTACAGACATGTAATAGTAAATGCCAAACAGGAATTATGGTTATTCCATTTAGCAATATGCACGTGAATGCTATACACAATAATGATCTATGAGTATGAAGGTGTAACGTTTGAACTAAGAAGAGTAGAATGGTTGATGCCACATATTGAAATTAACACTTATCGATATATTTATATACTGAAAAAGGGAAGAACTTAGATCTTGTATTTAGATAGTGGAATTTGTAGACGTTTCCTTCAATACCAGCAATCGAGAAAGTCGTATGGAATTTAAAATCAAGTTTCTCAAATGAAAAACTGAGATATGTAATTTTTATGTTTCCAATCAGACGATCAAAACAATTTAAGAGTAGGCAGATCATTGTTCGGCCATTGCAATATAAAAAGAATTACACTATTCCTTAATAGTCAAGTATATCCAACACAGACTTTAAGAAACATTTCTTAAATGGCGAGTACCTTATTTGCTCCAATATGTACGAACAGTTTCAAGAAACGTATTATTCAAAAGACAGTGCACCGATATGAATTGCTGAAACTTTTAAAAATAGGGCTCCTTTATTCCTGTTTGACGTTATTAAAAAAAACTATAGTATAAATGACAATGTTATTGATTCGCACATTCAGATAAATTCAATTGCAAATATGCCCCCAAATACTCAAGCTTACACGTAAATCAGTCACCATAGATTGTCCGATCGTATATATAATGTCTGAGATAAGTTGGTTATGGTATTAACAAAATTTTGTTCTCGGTATATGACGTACTCTCATCGAGTAAACATGTTCTGTAATATTGAAGGTTTCCATGCACCCAATATGTTTATCAGTAAGCACGTGGCTATCACCGAGTTAAACAACATTGCCACTGTGTTCACATTCAAACAACTTTAGTATGGAGAGTGGATGTATGGACTACAACGACATACCATCTCTTTGCAACACATACTTCAAAGATGTGTGGAATAAATCAAAAATATATTCTAGCAAGTGTGTGGAATGATAAAATAATTGATAGATGCGCAGAAAGAATTTAAGTGTCACTCATTAAAAAAGTAATGTGAAATGTACAGTTATAAATCGCTCTTCATCTCCGGAGGCGAGAATTCTAAATTAATGCTTAAATGGACATTACTAACGGATTTGGATGCTGAGGAGGTGGTGGATATTGAAGTATAAATACAGGGACGATTCGCAAAAATAATTCAATATATACTGCGGAGTGCGATGCAGAATTTTAATCTTCAGTTCACATACGCGAGTGTTTTCCCGGGTTATATAGAAGTGTGCTTCCAGGTCGATAACAATACACCACTTCAATTTAAAATGTGTGATGGAGAGGAGCAATGGAGTTTCTCAGAAATTAGTCCAACGATTAAACATACAAAGAGGTAGGTGACTGTAACGGGCGCCATTGTGTGATGTATAATTTGAGGCCGGACACAATATGACCTTGCAGTGTAAATGAAAGAGCTTCTGAAATTCTAGATGAGCATATAAAGAAATGCGTGTCATATAAGCAAATAAAATATAAGTTCCAAAGAGTTTGATGTAGCAATCCTATGATATGGACTGAAAAATGTAATAACATGGAACATGTCACGGAAATTCACAGTGTAAACCGCCATTTTAGTTTGGCTCTGTGGTATGTGGCTATGCAGAGCTTGCGAAAGCAAGCCACCTGACTTTAGTTAAAATAATCTAATGTGGCAGCCAGTCTATATAAAGGTAAGGAGCCTATCAGAGCTTCAGTGTTGTCATGTATCTTCAACCCATCAGTCGAGAACGAGGTGCTGGAAATAGGATACAGAAGAGTGCATTTTAAACCATATGATGGGGTTTTACAGGTGCAAGTATGTAACGATATTGAAAATTGGAATTATACATTCGATTTTTACCAAGGCGTCACATTCGGCGAAGGAATTGCCTGTGAGGATTGTGCTGTCCGGTATCTGAGACCAGACAGTGAATTGCCATGTACACTACAGGACTTAATTCTAAGCAGTTTTAATGAAGAGATCGTGAAAGACGGGCCAATGGAATAATCACTTATAAACTCACTCGCTCCGACTGTGAAATGACCGTTCGTTGGAAGGAAGTCTGCGACGGTGATATTCACACCTTTATCTTCTCAACAAGGAAACCTTTCATTTCCATCTGTATGTAACACTTGGTTGTGTGAAGTGGCCAACTCTCATCCCAAATAAGAAAGTAGTTTCAACCAAATGCAAAGTATTCTCTCATCGAACATAGTTTGTATTCTGTGAGGTATCAATTACCATTTTCATTTTACATGTATAAGGAAATGAGTGTAGACAAAATTCTTTTCTCATTTATACATGGGTCTGGTTTCATGATAAAAAGTAATTAGCCTTCTATATTTGAATCTAGGTTAACTGATTGCAACAGTGCAAATTGTTATGTTAATAAATGTAGGCTATATATGACTGAGAAAACATTGAATATGTAGTGTAAAGGTGGAGGCATTGTCACAACTTATTGTAGTTTAAGTGAAAGTTTGAAATATAACATTTACAAACCAGGTTACACAGAATCATTTAAATACTTTGAAGAATGTGATATGGAAATGCATATTTTTGTGGCTGCAAATGAGTTTGGCTATATATTGGTTACTGGTTGACTAAAATGCTTTGTTCATAGTAAGGTGAAATTAGGAATATTTAAGTTCACCCCACAAACATTTCTTGTATGCAGTTTAGAATGGTAGAGGATGAAGATGAATTGAATTTTTTTGTGCATTGAAAACTCTAAATGTGAAATTAATATTACCAAGTTCTTTAGATGCTTCTTGCTATGCAAACTGATTCATTGTTGTTTGAGAAAAAAAGGTCATATTTGTGTGTCAGTCACAAGTTGGTTTTTCATGCAGTCAGCATCAGCGAGAGAGAAAATGACCTATTTTCGCCCCAGAAATCCGTATGTACTATAAATCCTGGGATGGTAATCGACTGTGTACTATTCATACTGGTCTAGTGGTTTATTGAGACAATTTACTGAAACTTGAGATTCAATATTTATTTTCAGAATCATACATTTCCCATTAGGAATTGAAAAGTCAATGAAATAATGAAATGGTTAGACATAAGTAACTGCTCTGTGTTTAATATGACTCCAAGTAATTTGTTGCCTGTTAGCGTAGACAAGGTGTACTCCCACTTTGTGGAAACGTTTCACAACCCAGTGCAGAATATTGTATTGCACACCAACAGTTGCCCCAAAGATGTGCATACTCAAACTTATGCTGAAAGCTTATAACCAGGGAGAAAAAAGTGGGTGCAATGTGAAACTTTGTAAGAACAGAATATTTTATTTATTGAAAATAATGTGTCAAATCAATATTTACTGAGTTTTTTAACAGTCTGTAAAATTTGTGTAATGTTCGTAAATGTTTAGAAATATTTATTGCCAAATTTTAATGTATGTCATTGTGTATCCAAAATATTTACTGTCAAAGTGTATGTGAAAGTGTAACAGATACATGTTTTGTAATTTTATATATCATAATAAATAGCATGAAAGTATCATTTTTGTTTTTATTTGTCTTAACATTCCCTTTTCCACATGCATACTGTTTAATTTGATGAAAGTGTGTATGAAGTTAATATTATAAAAATACTTACATTACGTTTTAATAAAATGAAATGCTAACACTGTAAATTAGTAAAACAAAAATAGTAACTTGATGTTACAATCAATTTGTTTTGTCACACGTTATTTGGTCATTCAAAAACTAGTAAAATTTGCTTTGTCACACGATTACGTAATGTGGTCATTCAAAATGTAACATTTGTTCTGTGACACGTAATTTGTTCATTCGTAAATAGTAGCATTTGCTTTATGATATGAACATGTAACGTTAAGATTCAAAATGTAACATTTATTATGTTACATGTAATTCGTTCATTAAAAAATAGTAAGTTTGCTTCGTGATATGAACACATGATGTTGACAGTTAGAATGTGTTGCTAGAATTTTGATTTGTGACATGTAATGTTAACATTCGGAAATACTAACATTACATTTTGAATGAAATGAAAATTTAACACTACAAAGTGATATGTGATATGTGATGTTAACATTAAAAAAAGTAACACTTTTTGTGACACATGAAGTTAACATTTAATAATAGTAACATTTATTTCGTGACATGTAGTTGTAACATTCAAAATATTAACGAAACATTTGGTTTGTGCCACATAATGCTAGAAAGTAAGTAGTGTAAGTGTGTAGCAAATTGAAATGGAAGGCATGTACCATTAAAATATTAAAAAATATTAGCATAAAGTTTGAGATATGCTAATGTTTAACACTAAATCTGCGAACTTGATGTTACAATTTATTTATTTTGGCCATTTCGCAAAAGCTTCTTCGCCTGCATCCTGTGTAGTTATTTTAAGCATTGTGTAAAATCCCTTTTCTGAAAGTTTTTTTTTTCAAGTGGGTTAGGTGATCTTTTGAGGCGAGGCGGAGAGTTTATAAGTGGGTGAAATATCTCCTTCCCTCTCAGTTACTCTTCAGACAGCATCGCGAGAGGATGTCTCTGCTCCGCTCTCTCTCTACTATAAACATTACCGGAGCTTAGTCACTGGCCAACCGCTGGAGCAACATCTCTGCACTCTGCTCTTGGCTTTCACGCATAACTCGTTCGCTGGTCGTCAAGGGAAGGGGGGGGGGGGAAGTGCATTTACTGGTGGATCGTCTGTCATCAACTTGGCAAAAGCGATTGCTAACTCACCAGTGATAGGGTAGTGTTATCTACTGTGCAAAGGATTTAAAAACATTTAATGCATGTAAACCCTTTTTTAAGAATTTTGAAATATTTTAATTCTTTCAATATTTTACTAACTCTTTTTTATTACTTTTTTACTTTTTCTGGAACTTTTCAAATATTTTTAAAAGTTTTTTTTAACAGTTCTTAAGTTTTTAGCACTTTCTAATGCCCTTTAAAAAAATTTCTAACTCTTTTTTTTTAACTCTTTTAAATATTTTTGTGAATTGAAAATATACATTTTTAAAACTTTAATACATTTTTAATATAAAAAAAAATAAACTTAAACTATATCTGTCTTTATAGGACACTACAATTTTTTCAGGTATCTTTTTTTATTTTGAATGTTACTATTTTTTTTTTTCTCTTATGTTTTAGATCGAGACATTGGTAGGTGGAATATTTGGTGAGTAGGGAAAATTTACAACATGGCAGGTTCCCCTTCGTATAAACATCAACACATTAGCTCAGGGTCTGAATCCTATTCGCATTCTGACTCATCCAAATCAGAAAGTTATTCAAGTTTCGATTCGTCGTTGATCGATATACATTTCTCTCAAGAGTTGCCATACATTCTTTTGGATACTGCGTTTGGGAGGAGACTAATGGGCTTGCATATTTCTAATGACAAATTTGAAAGTGACACGGACATAGTTTATTTTTCGCGAGATACAGGGCATCTGCTCTGGACATAACTTCCACGGCAGCCAGGCCATTCAAATTTAACATCTCCATAGCAGTAAAGTTTTAAAAAGCACTAGGGCCAAGAACATGTCTACAGAGACTTAGACTAACACTAGTGCTAAGCAAATTTCTACAGATACTTTCTATTTTTAGACTAGCACTAAGGCTAAAAAAATATCTACAGAGACTTTCTATTTTTAGACTAACGCCACATCCATCCTCCATTCGTCCGATGTTGGCGAAATTTACGCAGAACACATCGCCCTTCTAGGGACAGCTGCTGGGTGATGAAACTAATATTGCAAATGAACATTCACATTTCGCAATACAGGCCATTCACTGTAGATGCATCTCACAAACACCTACCTAAGTTCATTGCCAATAGGAACACTTGCATTGATGTGCAGTGCTCATAAGACAAGTCCTTCCTGTATGTCGTAGTAGGATAGATATTTCCTGTCATAACCCATGCCGAGAGATCGTCTTTGTGTCCAGATCCTCGCTGGGTTCTGAATACGAATGTGTTGTTGATTCCTGTGGTGTTACATGAAATCAAACACTTCGAGGAGCTGAAAAATATTTCTATTAATGTATATTCAGTAGTAGACAAAGCTACCAATATTTTTGACAAATCATTTGACAATAGCAAGGAAGGGGCTGTTGTACCGATACACATTTTTCCTATGCATCATGAGCACCATGTTAATGTGTTGACCATTTGTGCCAGTGGCAGAACCGCCCACTTGCATTTTGTATTCATAAAACATTTGCCACGTATGGTTGAAAATCAGTTGAGTAATAACGAACACAAAATATTTGTTTGCGATTGTTGCCTCCAAAATTTAAAAGTGAGGAGAAACTCACAAACCATACTGAATTATGCCAACAACACAGTGATGTGTGGTGTACTTTCCCAACTGAGGAAAAAAAGTACCTTGAATACGAGAATTTTGTCAATCAGCAAAGAATGGGTTTGGTTGCGTACTGTGATACCGAAGTTTATCTGAAACCCATGCCCACTTGTTTTTGTTTGCCATACAATGACACTAGCAACAGCACAACCATGAACAAACATGTTCCATATGCATGTAGCTTTCTGTTCGTGTGTGGTTATGATTCTCAGTTTACCACAGTACTACAAGTTTGTGGGTAACGCTTGTATGTACAGGATGGCTAATAAATTTGTTGAATTGACAAAGTGGGTTGCGGACACATAGAGCATAACTGTCCCAATGAAGCCATTGACAATAGCTGAAAGAGCTAAGCTTATGGTTCAAACAAGTTTTCATACTTGTAATAAGATGCTCGGCAAAGTTTTTGTAGTTTAACATGGCCACTTGACTGATGCAGTGAGAGGCCCAGCATTCAATCATTGTAATTTATTGTTCAAACTTAAGAAAAAACAAGTTGTAGACGTATTTCATAATCTGCAGAATTATGATGCCTAACTAATTTCTAATCCATCGACTCCGAGTCATATCACACAACCCGATGGAACTGTGGTAATCAAAAATCGGGGTGATATCAAGGTTATTGGAACGAGCTTGGAGAGTTACAAATGTACCATTAAATACATTGGAGAAACTTTCAGTGAGATATGGAAGTTCTGAAATTGTGTTTCATTAATTCTAATAATTTTAATAGTGCATCTCTGGAGACGTTGTCAGGTAATTTGTCTTGCACCCAGTTGAGAGTCACCCGCTCACAGTTTCCAAACAATACGCACTTTGATTTGGCACACAGAAAGGGAGCATTTTCTTCTGACTTTGTTAAGTCAATGGAGAGTCTGAACTGTACCTCACTCATAACATAATGAAAGGTGAGGGCGTAAGCGATGTAGATCATGCTCATGCTCAGTCTGCATGGTATTTGTTCTATTTTCAAAATTTATTGGAGTACGGGATTCAGCATTTACGCATGGACACGTGTTTGTAGGCTAATATTTTCAATAATTTCAGGACCATATGTTTGGCAGGTTACAGGTTTTGACCCCGCAATGTTCGTAGCAGTTCCTACCTTCTGAAGGGATGCTTTATTGTTAAGAATTGGTCTGCAGTTGGAAATTATCACTGATGCAGGTATGTACCTTTTTAAAGAGCGCTGGGGTTAGGGGTGGTATTAATCAGGTTTCCAAAGGTGTGCTGAATTCAACAATATTTACATGGATGAAAAGTACTACCCTAGTGTGGCAGACAAATACATTTGTTATTTAGATGTTAATTACCTGTACAGTCATACTATGAAATGCAAGCTACCTATTGGTAATTTTGAGTGGATTGATTCAGATGTGTTTTCGAAGTGTGATTTCGTCAGCACAGACAATGCAGGAGATACCTGATTTTTCGCGGAGGTGGATTTGTCTTTTCCCATATGAATATCACGACACTATATACGATCTGCATCTTGCCCCAGTATGTGACATACTTCCGAATGGCAAAACTGAAAATTACTTTTGACTTTCATGCCGCGGAAGAAGTATGTTATACACGGAGAAACACTGACGCACTACTTCAAATATGGGGCCAAACTCGATGCTGTTCATTGCTTTCTGTGCTTTGAGCAGAAGGTGTGGAAACAATAATAAATAATAAAACAATAAATCCCAGTTAGTAGTGAGAAATGTGATAGGTGGCAGACACTTTCGAAAAGTCGTTTTTTTAAATTAATGATCAATTCAGTCTATGGGAAAACTTTGCAGAATATCCTCCCAAAACGGGATTTGAGAGTCGTATCATGGCATGACCCTATATGCAGAGCAGCAGAACTAATTGGGCGACCTACTTTCAAGTGGAGGCAAATTATCGACACTGGCAAATGACTTTGTTATGTTAAACAAGCCTTTGTACATTGGTGTTGTCATTTCGGACCTTTCAAAATTGTGTCTATATGATTTTAATTATAATTTCACGCAGAAAAAATTTTTTCAGCCTGCTTTACATCTCATATTCCGATACAGATTTTTTGATTTATGAAATTCATGGCCACAACCTATAAAAAGCATTTACCTTGATTTGACTACATGATTTGATACCTCAAAATATGCTCCAGATAATCCACAAAAATGTCTGTTGGTGAATTAAGGCATTACAGGAGTGAAGAATGATTATGCCAGCCATGTCATCTCACATTTTGTAAGCTTACGCCATAAACTTTACACATACATTGTTTTGAATGAACAGCGTGTGTGTAATACGAAGGGGCAAAGTCTAATGTGTTGCAATCACTCTTTTACGAGGACTATTTGGAGTGTTTAATGCAGAATTCACGGGTTATGGGGACCCAGTTTTATCTCTGTTCGCATGCCCACGATGTCTTCACCGAACGTAACCTAGGTTGCGTTGTTGAGTACTGGCGACAAACGTTATATCTGGCAGGATAATGTGTCGACTTTGCCTTTGGGGCACTACAAGATCCTACACTAAATTCTCCTACTCACTTATATCAGCCGACCACATCTACAAACCAGCCACAACATCTTCCAGAAACATATTCTACCAACATCTGAGTGTCAACCACAACTGTCTCAACATGTCAACTACATCTCTGTGAGGGCCTATTCGCAGTCTAAAACTAGCTTAAATAAAAAAACATAATTCCCTGGTTTGAGAGCTGTTTTACTTCAGTACTGCAACTAGTCGCCATGCACCGGCATTGAAGAGCAAACTGCCGCACTGCGAGGCGACATCATCATCTATGTGCTGTCCCACTATGAGGGCGGTTCGCTGCCCATCTGCCTGGTACTCCATATCAAAACACACCCACAGTGACAACCACGCACTGTCCAACTACGAGGGCGGTTCATCACAACTGCTACTTAACAAACAACATTCAACCGCGAAGGCTGTTTTACTGCCTCGCCAAGCAGCCACTCCTTGTCTTTCAATGGAGACTTCCAGCAGCGACGATTGGCCTGCAGCACACGGCAGGTGATCTTCTTTCAATCTGTCAAAAGTGTTTTCCTGATTGTGTCGAAATAAGAAAAGAGACCCTAATAACTGTGCGTGTGTGTACATGAAGAGCGAGCGAGAGAGAGAGAGAGAAGTGTATTTATATAAAGTGTTCTTTCGAATGCGAAGAAAGCGATGCCAATATCTGTGTGTGTGTGTACATAGGAGAAAAGCGAATAGAAGAGAGATGTGTAAATTTTTTTTTTCATGACATATATTTATAGTGTTTAAATAAAATTGTATATATAAAGAATTATTCAGTTACATAAATATTTTTGTGTAAGTTATTTTTTTGTGTGTGTGCGTTCAAAGGATGTATATAATAGGCGAGTAATAAAAAAACCAGTTACATCTAATTGTTTATTTAATTTATTATTATTAACCTAACTTCTTACAACAGGCAGGTACAGGTAAAATCATCGCAAACAATAACACAGTGTGCAAATATAATGAAAACTGTATTTTTTTTTTTAATATTTTAAAAATACTATCTTATCATGAGAAGTAACATATAATGCCTAAGTATAATTCACAGGGGGTTACACGTAGCTTATAAATCGATCACTCGAGGAAATTGTTTTCTGAGGGGGTGGGGAGGGAGGGGTTCCTTTTTGATATTCTACTATGCAAAAACACATTTTTTTGTATTGAATATATAGTTTTTTTTACCAAGACTGACACAAACGTTTGAGAAAAAATTAAAAATAATGAAATAAAACTGGTGAAAACAAAACGATACTAAGATGTGTGCGATATTTTTTCAAAGGTAATCATTCAAGTCGTAGGATAAGTGAAAATATTTAACAGAGGGTTACACGTAAAAGCATATCGCACAGTAACACACAATTATTTAAAATTATTTTTTTCAAATACTAACTTAACACTAATTGTAAAATGGTCAACAGTGGGGTACACATAACTTATAATTCAGTCGCTCTAAAAAAGAGTATCTGTCAGTTACACACTTTGAGGTCAAGTTTTTAACACTAATAACTTACACAAATGTTAGTGTAGTGAGAAGTTTAGACTATGGTAATGTGAGTGACATTTAAGCATAGGTTTGTATATTATGTGAGTAAGGACAACACTATGTATTTTCCATTGCTGGCATGTGCTCACATCTGTGCGGAGAGATCTCCGCGAATTATATCGGCGTACGTGCAAGCCTACGCCCCGTCCACGACAGTAAGCAGTCGGCGGCGAAGTACGACAGGTTTGTCGAGTGATGCCTCCTATCGATGGCGCCCAAAGTTACAACACACAACGCGGGCAGCAGAGTCACAGCTGGCTACAGTCGGCAGTGCTAGGTGTCGGCTTGCGCTTGGAAGCTGGAGCGGCGTGCTGGGGCATGGACCAGCAGTAGCAGTGTAAGAAGCGGCCAGCTGCAGTGGGATGTGAAGGAGCGCATTCAGTCATGGCTGACAAGGGTTATAATGAATGATATTACTTTTCTCAGCTCACTTGACAGTGGACAGTCCTAGCGACCGGACATGTAATTAAAGTTTGTAATTGTGCAATTATGCATGTGCATACTTGGTAATTGTGCAATTACTCTCTGTACATATTGTGCATACTGTATATAGTGTTCGTAATTACTATTGATACTTATTATTCATTGTGCATACATACGGTTTGTAATTACTATCGGTACTTATTATTTATTGCAAATAGTTAATTTGTAATTATGTGTGATATTTATTTCACATATTTACTTCTCGTCAGGTTTCGAACCAAGCACCAACCCTAAACTCCCTCTCACCACTCACCGCACTGTATATCCTGTATTCCCCTTCCAACCTCCTCACTTGGGGTTCGGCAGCCGAAGGATGAATATGTGTGCTTACCACGCAATTGCTAACTATGCCTAATTGTGCAATTGTGTAATTATGCATTATTATACTAAAGTACGCTCAATGGGATTCGAACCAAATACCACTCCACTCTGTGCACTGGTCGCTAGGGGATCCACTCTGGCGGCACATAATCCACCATACAGGATCTTCAGAGCACTGGTGATAGAAAATCGCCAAATGTCTCTTGTGCCAGTATTGCTATTCGGGTACCCAGCCTCAGCCAACAGCCAACCATAGCCCACCTCTCAGAGGAGAGAGAGGAGGGTGTGAAGGGGGAAGCCCTCGGCCAATTACAGCCCATGGGAAGTGGGGAGGAGGATGGGGGAGAGGGGAAACAACCCCAATGAATCTTATAAAAAAATCGCTCGTGCCAATTTTGAATTAATTTGTTCCAAAACCGGCACGGTCATACTACTTATGATTTGTTCATGTCGCCTAATTTTCGTATAGAAGTGGAAAATTGGGTAACAAGTTATCCGGCGTGTCAGCAGGCGAAACCCAACAACCAATCAGTACATTGAAAATATTTTAGTACAATGGCCACTCACCCTTGAGAAAGGATGCATTTCGATGTAATGGGTCCCCTATCCCGCAGTTCTTCTTGTTACATGTATGTTTTAGTTGCAGTATATAGTTTTAGTAGATTTTCTTTTTTCTTCCCCCTCTGCACAGCAAAATATGTAGAAAAACCTAAGGTAACTAAAAAATATTTATTCTCTTTGTATCTCCTTTTAGTAGTTGTTACTGGCAATGCCAGTTCTTTCCTTTCCAGTGAATCTAGAGACCTAATGTTCTCCTAGGGTGTTAAGATGGTTCAGACCACGCCATATTAACCACAAGCAAATCTAGTAGAATGATGCGTTGGTAACACAAAGATTGTCCTGAGAAGTTTCCAGATGTGATGTGAGTTTAAACATCTGAGACTTGGTCTTGGCAAAAGCACATTTTTTGAGTTAAAAAGTGGACAGTTTCAGTGCTATGCTAGCTTCTCAGTGGAGACATCGTTTTAAAATCTGTTGTTTCCTCACACCCGTGACATTGCTAGTAGAAGACCAACAATCTCCCATCATATAGTGGAAAATACATTCATAGTGATTACACACACACACACATATATATACTTTTTAACATTTATATATAATATATTATAGCTACGTCTTACGGCGTGATCTCTTAGAGTACTTTTTTTATCTGAGTGTCTCATGTGTATTTTTAGAATTATTTTTAAAATGTATAACGGGTTAAATTACTCTGTGCATGCGATTCAATAGTCTAATAATTTTGCGAAAAGATATTTGTGAGGTGACTCTATGAGAGTACCTAAGTTTGGATAGGGTGTTTTATGTTCATTTAGATCGTGCCGTCTTGTCTTTAGTTGTGTTGCGACCAGAACTTGAAGGGCGGATCCTGGAAGATGTGTTTTGATTTGCTGTGCTGGTGTGCTCCAGCCTGGAGGCTAGGTTCTGCAGTGAGGGCTGGTCGCCCTTCTCTGCGGGACTTCTTCGCCTGCAATTGCGGGTCTCTGGTGTTCCTTCCGGTGGGAAACATGTTACGGAGTTACGCTGCCTCGTGTCGATCATGGGTCCTTACTATTATGAAGACGTTGGCCATAGATGGTAGCCGAGGAGGCGTTAATACTCCGCGATGTGGGTGCTTGGTGGTCTCGACATACAGTATTTTATACTGAACGCGCGGCATTCCGTTCAACCTAGCGGTGGCTGGGGCGACTGAGAGAGGGTCGCCATGTGGCAACAGCACTACTTTTGAATTGGATTGGACATAGATCTGCTTCCGTTTCGAGGATGTTCCCTACAGCTTTGGGGTGGAAGGCGGTTGCGAAAACTGCACTACAAATACCCTGGCAAACTAAGCGACGGCGGAAGGTTACACCTAGGGGTTTTAGTCTCATTCGAAGAAAGTAAATTTGGGAACATAGCAAACTGTAAATTGGAGCAACTTTTGCTTTTGTACATATTTCTATAACCATGTATTTTCGAAATTGCCATTTTTATTGTAACCCCTAAATTTTATAATTTATTTAAAGCAATTTGGGGAATTTTAATCACTAAATATTTTAATGCAATTTTTGGATTTAATTGGTGAAATTATTGGTTTTGAAAACTGTTTGAATTTTTCTTGGGGCGGAGGAAAACAAAAAAAAAAAAGAGGATAAGTGCCCGGTAATTAAATAAACTATCATAAGGCTGCTACTGAATAATTCAGCTTTTGCTATCATTATTATTCGCCTCCGATGTATGTTCATCATGGATGGCATGGTTGTGGAGTTGGGGGAGAGTTTTATACATGACAGAGTTGTCTCGTGGTCACTGAGAATTCTCTGGTGCCTCTCATGAAACTTAATAAGTATTATAAAGACTCAAGAGTTTTACTGGGTTTATCAGGATGAACAGATTTAACTGAATATCCATTGTCAACTCATTTGTAAAGAAAATTTTCTGATTGTCAACTTAGGTTGGGAAGTATTTATAATCATCTCAGTAGTACCAGAGTTATATACAGTTTCTGTCTTGAAACCATGATTAGATATTTAAAATAAATTCAATATAAGAAGAAAAACTTGGAAGTAATATTTATAGAAGCATATTTACAATAAATACTTTCCTAACTTCTGTAAATAATCTTAACAGTTTTTATTATATAGCAGATAACGAATAATGCTTCGTAGATGGTATAAAATATAGTAAAGAATATAAAATTAGCATAAAACATTAGTAGGTAATAAATTAGATGTACTTATCAAAAGTGTATCCTGATAAACAAATTTCTTGACTTCAGATGCTCGTAGAAACTTTACCAATAAAAGAAAACCTTGAAGTTGTTCATTAAGTAAATATGAAACATTATTTATAATTAAAATTTATGAAAATAAGGTTAACATTAGAATCGAGGAAAATAAAAATGTAATTACGTCTTTAGAAATACATGTGCAAATTTCACCATCATCAAAGTCACATGAAATAATAATGTATACTCCACATCAGTTTCATAATAATTAAATTGGTGATCACCAGGTATTAGACCAATCCAAGATGGTAGTAAAAGAAATTGAATATTTCAAAAAAATTAAGAAAATGATTAACATCTGTGGTTTTACAGTTTGTGATATAAACTTCAATATAAGCGATACTTTGGTAAAATCACATATAAATAAGATAAATATTAAATTACTAATATAGGCTATAACAAATTGATCAACCAAATTAAAATTATGCTCAAATTGTGTTAAATCATAATGCAATGTTACCAAAATTGTATTCCAAATACCGAAATCAATTCTAGCACCTTGTTGGAGATATAAAGATATAATTAATTCTGTATATGAAAAATATTTAGTAAACCCCATATCAAAACCATTACTTAATACTCCAGGTAGATAATCTCAGTGTAGTACATATATTAAAATGTAATCGATTTAAATAAAGAATATATAATTTCATGGCAGATTTTTAGTTGTATGTGGAAAATAATATAGGCGATAGTAGATATAACGAAACGTTAGTTCAAGGTATAAGGTTATATAATAAATTTACTGACTTTGTTGTATAATTATCAAGAGCGAAAGATACGACGAACCAGAAGCAGTTAAAATTTGTTATGGTAGTGAAGACGATGATCCCTCACAATCGCCACGGAGATATCTGAGGTTCGGGGCTAATGAGTCTGCAATTAGTGTTCTACTGGTGGAGAATATAGATGTGAATAACAATTATGTGAATGTTTGTTAGGTAAATAAAAGGGATAATATTCAATGAATTGTAAATCAATTTCATACTATAAAATTTTATTTTATTTGTGTGCTTATGAAGTATAATCATTATTTTTAGAAACAGAAATATATCACTAATATCTTATCTTTGCGCACATAAAACGTACAAAATGTTAAAATTTAAAATTTCGTCTGAAAATTTAAATCTGCTACAGCAGATGATTGACTTGAGCCACAACTTATACGATTTTCAGCTATGGTAGACAAGATCTGTCCGTATCCACTGAACGTCATCCATCACACATTATGCATTTGAAGAGTAGTGTAACGACGCAGTTTTATAAGTGTGATTAAATCACTACTCGAAATTGACGTCGGCCAATGCCAAACCAATAATCGGAGAAAATAGCCACGAAATGTGAAAACTGTAAACTGCAAATTGCAGGAGAATATTACCTGTGGAAGGATTGAAGACATCCAGAAGTGAAGGTTTTGTTATCTTTCTCTATAATATATCATATGACAGTGCAAGCGGTTTTGGTGCCAACTTGTCGTCCAAGTATCGCATGAAGTCACCTGAATTGTTCTTCGAGAAACATGCAAATCATATGAGAAGCTGCTCAGAACATTTAATTACTAACTTTGCATGCACCAATGGAAATGGAGAAACTTTTGATATAATTCCACCTCAGAGACAATAGGAACCGATGGTTGCGTTCACTACAACATCTTCTGTCTTTAATTCTTTGCGATAGTTAATATGAAACTACCACAATCCCCGATTAGAGAGATCCGATACAACTATAGTTGATACCAGACTTGAAACAGGCATGACAGATTCGTATCCACATACCTTCATGAAACAGACTAGGATGTTGCTCTATCGATGTCTTGCTACGTTAGTCAGTCAGTATTTTCAGACTTTCCTGTCTGGACACCCCTGACAGTGTTACCAACTTAGTGGTTTTCTCACTAGATAATGTGAAAATATATTTAGTAGTTATATACTTGTTGCACTTAAATCCTACAAAGTTGGCATAGTAATACTTATGGTAGTATGTTGTTCAAAACATTGAATAGAAAGTTTTCACCAATTCACGACGTCCATTATTTTTTTCAGAGTTTTAGCAAACCATTTTTAAAAATAACTGTGTTAAGGAGGAACGGGGGAGATTTGGTTGATGATTGTGTTTAGTTCGGTTCGTTTCAGGGTTTCTTTAAGTCACATCGATTAGAAAAGTAATGGTATTACTGTGTTTCGGAGTGAGAAAGTGATGGCTTGTTTTTTTTTGTTTCGTTTTTACTATTAGTAAATGTATGGTAGTCAAAAAGTAACCATTAAAAATAAAGTGGTTTAATATATCATTTCTGTTTTCGGTTGTGTTGATCATATGTGTTTTCTATTAGCGAGTTTGGCCGAAATGCCTATCAGGATTAGTGTTTGTGAATTGGAATTCATTTGGCAGTGCTGACACAAAAACAACAAAGAAATTACAAATTTGATCAGTGCTTGGCCAGCGGCCATAGCTGAACTCTATTATATTTTTTGAATTAAAATTAATTGGTGTACTTCCTACATAACGTTTTTCATTTCTCTTATCGCGTAGTAGCCGAAAAGGAGATCGTTATTATCTTTTTATATCCCCTCCTCCACATTTATCCCAATTAAATCTCGTGAACTCTGTTACATAATCAGTTAAATTATATTTTTGTTTTATTTGGGGGGGGGGGCGGTTTAATTTTGAAGAAAGTTAACTAATAATTTATTAGTAATTTTAACCTATCTATCTTTCATGAAAATATTTTTTTTAAATGAGACATGAAAGTAAATACATTTTTGATATAACTAAAATGATTGAGGAGCCACTATCAAGAGAACTATCGTTTGTATGGGTCTCTAATGGGTCCTGAACTCTGATGCTGCTAGTTCAGAAAGGCGGCTGTTCGTCCCGGCATCGGTGATTTTGTTTTAACTATTTTCGAAACTAGTAGCAAATGTCTCTACCGAATCTCTGTGAATAAAGGTTGGCGAGCTGACACAGGCCTGCCAACTCACCTGGTGGTCATCGCCGTCCTTGATGATGTAGGCGGTGATGTTGGAAGCCTCCATTTGGCGCCGCAGTGATGTCAACCTCGCCGTGGTGTTGATACGCGTGGGCGGCGGGGGATCCCCTACCTGGCAGGCGAGCCTCTCCTCAAGGCTCTGGACTTTCTCCAGGTTGGAGCCTGTCATCAAGTCTCCAGATACATCCTCCGCTGGCCAAGCCGCAGCCCTGCCTGCAAAACACCAAGTGTAACCACGAGCTCTAAGTCATTTATATTTTATGGAATGTTGTTGAATCAGTTGCAGAGAGTGGTTAAAGAACTAAATGAAACATACATTATTTAACTACATGGTGATTGTCAAGTAGACCGACAGACTTCGGGAGGTGATTCGTCATGAAAAAGTAAAAGGAAAATATATGTGACACTTTATACCTAAACCGAATATCAAGGGAGGCATGGGCCCTTTAAAACGATATTTTAAGCCGTATTTGTTCAAAATATCGGCTGTTACGTTAACGGTCCCGATAACATATAATAATGTTCCGAGAGTTGTCATTGAATTTTACTTCGTTACCGAAGTTAGATATGCAGCGTGTTTCAGGAAAAGCGTGCGAAAATGAAACTGGGAATAGCGGCCTCGCCTCACAATGCAACGTCTTGAGATTGAGAAAGTCTGGTTCGCAAAGCCAGCGAAAGGAGATTTGGGCGTGAACAGGTGTTAGGATTGGTTTCGTGTGTTGTTGACATTGCATGTGAATGTTATTTGTGCGTGAACAGGTGTTAGGATTGGTTTCGTGTGTTGTTGACATTGCATGTGAATGTTATTTGGGCGTGAACAGGTGTTAGGATTGGTTTCGTGTGTTGTTGACATTGCATGTGAATGTTATTTGTGCGTGAACAGGTGTTAGGATTGGTTTCGTGTGTTGTTGACATTGCATGTGAATGTTATTTGTGCGTGAACAGGTGTTAGGATTGGTTTCGTGTGTTGTTGACATTGCATGTTAATGTTATTTGGGCGTGAACAGGTGTTAGGATTGGTTTCGTGTGTTGTTGACATTGCATGTGAATGTTATTTGGGCGTGAACAGGTGTTAGGATTGGTTTCGTGTGTTGTTGACATTGCATGTGAATGTTATTTGTGCGTGAACAGGTGTTAGGATTGGTTTCGTGTGTTGTTGACATTCCATGTGGACGTTATTGATAGACAGTTTTTGACAGGACCTCTCCATTGACGGACTGATGTTAACGTATGAGTTTGTATCTCACCAGTGTTGCCTAAAGTGCGGCCACGAACTTCAAAGCAAGAGTGACACCGGCATACAAATGATTCTGGCACAACTGTTCAAATATCCCGTTGGTGTTTCATTTGACCTTGATAAAAACACGAACTGTGCAGAATAGGGATGACAGAGCTACCTTGTGGACCATTAGTGAACCACACACATATCATTGGTCGCCCTCATGTTTGCGCCCAAATCTCCTTTAGCTGGTCCTATTCCCAGTTTCAGTTGTGCGAGTTTTTAGTAAAACATTCTGTATATCAACCAGAGGCAGGAGAAAAGTAAAGAATATATCTGTGAGAAGAGAAATCAGGAGAAAAATATAAATTGTGGTGAACTCTTAAAAATTTTGTTTTGGAAATTGAATGGAGGTTAGGTAGCGTTATGAGATCGTTGAACGAATGCAGTAAATATCCTGTTATATTTAATAGTCATTAATTGAAACCACGCGTGTTCCTGAGATTTTATTATTAAAATTATGGGTTGAACTGGATCTATGCTTAGGGACAATTACTCTTTTGTCGCACGAAAACTCCACACACAATCGAACTCACAACTGCCTTGCGTCAGCGGACAAAGCTCTAGCCAACAGTTTCCAGGGTGTCCTACTTGGTGATTTCTGTTTTACATAGAAGTTAACTTCTTATTCCAAATGGGCTAATGTTACCCCACCTTAAGACATGTTGAGCCCATTGATAATTTCACTTGTGTTTTGCAAATATAGTTACGAGACAATGTATAGTTTTTCCTAAATTTTGATTTATTTGTATACAATATAAGTAAGATTTATGCAAGCGTCTTCACATTAGAATTGTATCAATGAAAATAATTTGTATAGGCTGTTCACTGTAAAATGAGCATTTCTGAAAGCCCTGCTTAAGATATACTTATATGCAAGTTGTGTATTCTTCCGCCTTATGTAAAATTAACATTACCTTGGGCCCCATCACTTTATTCATGCGTTGGTCAAGTGAAACGGTGAAATTATTAGAAAAGTACATATTTTTCAAATTTGGTAATTTTTAAACTTCGATGCATTAAAAAAAACAGAAAGCGAATTAAACAATTTGAGTTATTACAAATGGACACCTAACATTTTTATTCGACTTTAAGATATGGAATTACTTTCCATCCATCGTTACCAACGTTATTGGGCGTATGCCATTCAGTGCGCCAGTTGAAATATATGCAGACGGTGGCAGTGACTTTTTTCTAAAGTTGATTTCAAAAGTGCTCACTTTATCGTGAACAGTCTTTATAAGTATGTATTAAAAGGAATAAAGCTGTATTTATGAAACGGCCTGATAATTGCCGTGAAGGGTTGCAATATTATATTTTTTAAAGAAGCGAGACCGACAATGGATGAGGGACAGAACAGTATCTCCTCGTAATTGTTAAAAGCTTCTTTCGTTACAAATTACAGTCATAATTAACTATGTCATATTTCTCTTTAGGCCTTTTCCAAAACTTCATTGATTTTTCCGTGCATATAAACATACATTTTCTTTAAATTTTAATTATATCGTATGGTGCATCTAATAATCTGCTTAAGTATAATTCTTCATTGTAATTGGGGGAGTGGTAGCTGAAAGGTTAGACTTCTCGCCTCACACCAATGAGAACCGGGTTCAACCCCCGGCCGTGTCACTCTTGATTTTCGCAACTGGGAATCGCCCCGGACGATGCATCAGGTTGGCGGGTTTTCTCGGGGATCTCCCATTTCCCCCCCCCCTTTATTTACGGCGCTGCTCCATCCGCACCTCATGCCACATTTATCGGCTCCCAAGTCTTCGTTGTTAAGAGCCGCCCAAATCTCTCTCAACTCAACTCGTTCATTTTAGTTAACTTCAACATTATCATGTCCATTTAGTTCTTCCTCACACCATTTACACATCTCGATTTGAGATCTTAGAAAACTGATTCTCATGTCCACCTCACATATTATCATTACCTACAGAAGTTCAGAAGTAGATAAGTTATATGGATTCCTCAGCAACAGCTGCTAGCTCATGTACCATCTGTCATCTTGGCTGGCATCACAAAATGGTCGTCATGATGTCAAAAAATTTTTATTTCGGCCCCAAACGTCGATTTCCCGCTTTAAAACCACCCAAAATTTCGCAAACATGTGTAAAAAATGCCTGCTGCTCAATGTTGATGGATGACCACCAAAATTCGGAAACACTGCCGCCATAATGAGTAGCCTCGATATGATCACAAATAAGTTATAAATTTGAATTTAACAAAAATTAAAATTATTTGTTTATAACATTTTAAAATCATACTATAGCAAAAATTATTTTAAAATTATCAATTATATCGAATGTACAATATTATATAACACAAGTATTTAGTCTATATCAATATTTTATGAAAAAAATTTAATTAATCCGATTTAAAATTATGCATTTTATAGAATTACTAGCGGAAATTTATTACGCAATAAAGTAACGAAAATACACAGTCAATTTTTAATGATATGCTTCAAACCATCGTATCTTATATATAATCCTAACATTTGCCCGACTTCAGAATTTTTTAAATGTTTGCTAAAATCGAATATAGAATACAACAAACAGAACGACGCACAAATCTATCTCACACTAATCCTCCCTCCTCCTTTGTCTCACCTTAACCATATTCATCAAATGCCTGCATGACGTTCCTCACATTTGTCATGCATCTCATCAAATTGCATTGTCCTCGCCCCTCTTCCCTGTAACCCCTTCCCCCGCACCGGGGCGAGGGGGGGGGGGGGTACGTGGAAATTTCGCAAATGTGTCAGGTGTTAGTATCAAGAATCCAGGACTCTTGTCATCTTGGATTCAGTGTCATGTAAATAACACGTTTTATTTATTTTTTAATTTAGTTAATTCTATGGTAGAAAATCTTAAAAATAAGTTTATAGCGTTCTATATCGTAAATGTAATATTACGGCAAATTCTAATTATATTTTGTTAGGGTGTTAGAGTTTCACTTCACTATCAAAATTGTGAATATTAAAGAAGATAATATTTCTGTGTGAAATACGTGGTTTAAAAGCTTCATCCCTTTGGTTACCACTTGACTACCAGATAATGAACACTATGTTGATTCGCGAAGATTAGATATGGTGCACTAAGCATACAAAGCCATCTCGGGACATTTCTTCTTACATTGCATGCATTATTTTAATTTTCTTGTAAATAGTTTGTATCTAAAATTGTTTTATCAATGTGTTTATAGCTCAGGACATGTTTAATATCGCAATTACACTGTTGTATGTGAAAATTGCATCACCCAGAAATAGTGGCCCGAATTTATCCAAACTCGGAGGGTGTGTAGAACAGTGCACCAGCAATAAGTGATTACGATTGCAGAGAGATGGCGTAAATGTAAGCCCAGGGGCGTCCTCTCTTATGTGGCAGGAAAGGTCAGTGTTACGCCAAGCTCAGTCAGTGAAGAGCCATCAAACAAAGTGAAAGCAAATGCCAGTTTGCCTCATCGACGTTAAAGAGTACCATATCAGCATGTGAGTGAGTCCGAACGGGGCAGAATGATCGGTCTCCGGGAAACGGGTTTGTCGTACAGGGCATGCTGCTACGACAGTGATGTGTGTGTGGCACCAGTGGATAGAGGAGGGTCCTATGCAGCGACGTGACCAGCACGGGATGACCGCCATATTGTCCGCATGGCCGTAACGGACTGTGCTGACTCGTCCACAATGTTGGCTCGACACTGGGGCACTGCAACGGGTGTAGAACTGTCTGTATCGATGGTTCGACGACGTAAGCTGCGGGCTGTACTGGTGGCACGAATTCCATTGCGTCAACTCCCATTGTCCTCAGACTGCAATGCGCACGTGCTGGCGTGCTGAGTGCCAAACATGTGGTGTTTTTGGACGAGTCCCGCTTCAACTTGTCCTACAGCGAGGGCCGCGTATGTCTTAGACGCTACCATGGCGACCGCTATCTGACAGCCTGCATTGCGGAGCAACATAGCGGACAAACACAAAGTGTGATGGTTTGGGGTGCCATTGGATACAACATGCGATCTCGACTCCTACGTATTGAGGGCAATCTGAACAGCAGCCGCTACATCAGGGAGGTTTTAGAGCCCGAGATACTGCCCTTCCTTCAGGCAACTCCACATGCCACATTTCAGCAGGACAATGCCCGGCCACATGCGGTGAGGAATGTGCAAGCCTTCTTCAATAAACGACGGGTACCACTGCTTCCCTCTGGCCTGCACGTTCGCCTGACATGTCACCCATCGAACATGTCTGGGATATGATTGGCCGGCGACTTGTTCGTCACGGACCTCCAGCAACAACTGTTGATGCTTTGTGAACTCGAATACAAACCGCGTGGAGGTAGATTACCCAGGAACCTCTCTAGGTCCTCTTTGATTCAACGCCATGATGTTTAGGTGCTGTGATTGCGGGCAAGGTGGGCGGGAGAGGGGGCGACCCTACCATACTGAATTCTCAATGACAGAGATCATGTACAGTTACGTAATCCTAATCAATTGCGTATTTCCTTGAACCTAATACGTGGCATAAAGTTCATTTATATCACATGTATCCTTATTAATGTTGCATTTTTTTTACAAACGATAGTCTATTTTCAACAACTGCTTCGAATACGATATTTTCTTTATATATAAAAATATTTGGTTTTATTTAAAGTTATTACATTTGTAATTTTAAAACTTTTAAAGATAAAAGTATAGCAAGAGATTTTTGAGGTGAATTTGATATGACATCATTAAGTGAGGAAAATTTTCTTTGTCGAACTCAATATTCGGTTTTATACATACGATTTATATTATTTCAATGTAACTATCCCGAGTTTGTGCAGCCAACCCAAGCCAGTATACAGTCTAGTACTATTTTCTCAAGTCATGCTGTAAGCATAGTAGCTATGAGAATCCAGCATCTCCTAATTCTTATAGACATAGTCCATAAGATTCAGCATGCAATCATCATTTCCGGCCCCGAGAATGTATATATGTCACATTGAACCTAACACCTTTTAGAGGCATAATGGTCCGCTGTTATGTTGGTTTAAAAATATCATTGCTTCACAGTGCCCTTTTATGAGATCCATTTGATATATAAGAGGATATGGTTGGTAAGAGGAAAATAAGTACAAATAGCCAGTTTTTTTTTGAGGAGGGGGGGGGGGGGGGAAGAAATGTGGCCGGCTCTGAACAGCGAGGTCTCTTGAGAGGCGAGGGGCGGGGTAATGGCGTCTACCCCGTTTTTATAGGCACAGTTGAATATACTTTGCGAACCATTAGAGTTAGGTCTTTGAACTCAGTATTTTACTATCATTTCCAATATTTAGAACAGTTATTGAAAAAAATTTGCGATCGTAGCCATATCCTGAGTTATAATTGCATTTGTTATATAAAATTAAACTATATGTAAACATTTAACAAAAAAATATAAAAAATGAATGTTATATATATATATATATATATATATATATATATATATAGCATTTGTACGAAGTAATGTGGGGATTTGGACCTGAATGCTTACTATACCACATTTAAACTTTGCAGAGCACTACTGTATGCGGTGTCTATTGGTTAAGGGACGTGCTGGGTAACCAAGGGTATGAGGGTTAAAAAAGTATATTTCACAGTAAAAAATGCTTTTTTTTCTATTTTTACAACTGGCATGGTATAAAATTTTACGTCCTTGGAAATTTATAATTAGAATTTGCCTTAAAGTTACATTAACGATATGTAAATTTGTATACTCATTTACTTCAAGATTTTCAAATTCGAAATAAAATCAATTAAGTTACGTCACACCGAATCTGACACATCTGATATATGTTACAACACATCTGATATATGTGCCAACACATCTGATATATGTTCCAACACATCTGATATATGTTCCAACACATCTGATATTTGTTCCAACACATCTGATATTTGTTCCAACACATCTGATATATGTTCCAACACATCTGATATATGTGCCAACACATCTGATATATAAATATTCCAACACATCTGATATATGTGCCAACACATCTGATATATGTGCCAACACATCTGATACATGTTCCAACACATCTGATATATGTGCCAACACATCTGATATATGTTCCAACACATCTGATATTTGTACGAAATGGATTCATAGAGGCAATCTGCATTTTGCGTTGGGCTGACTTAGAGAGGGGCAAGGGGAAGTGGGGTCATGGGAAGAGAGGAGGAAGGGCAGAGGGTGGGAAGTGTGGAGGATGTGATGGTAGAGAGGGCGATTTGTGAAGGGGTTAAGTGAGGATGTGAACGATGCATTTTCAGGAGATGCATGGAAGTGATGAGAAGGAATTGTTTGGTGGTCCTAGGTGAGCGAGGTGATGGGTAGAAGGGAAGAAGTTTAAAGAAATTCTTAATGTAAACAAATGAAAATTTTTAAAATGCAAACATTAGTTTAATAAATGTTGAGAATGTTTAATTGGATCGCTTTATTGTGTAAAAAAACTTCCCAGACAATTGTTTTTAAAGTAGACTTTATTTGAATTTATCAAATAAAATATCGGTTTGGTAAGGTTTTTTCAAGCGCGGTATTAGCACTTGACTGAATTGCGTTACGTTGTATTGTATATTTGATTTCGCTAGGCTTAATAATTTGAAAAGTAATTTTTGAAATAATACAATTCTAAAGTTAATGAACATAACATGATATTATATTTTTATGAAAATATTAAATACATGAGTTTTATATGAAATTATACTGTGGCTGCTCATTACGGCTGAAGTTTTCCGAATTTCGGGGCAAGTTAGCTGCAATGAGTAGCTACTCAGTCACATTGGGCAGCAAGCTTATAATTTTCACATTTTTGGGAAATTTCGTATGGTTTTGAGGAATGCGAAATTGTAAAGGAAAACTACAAATTTTAAGGAAAAAATGGGAAATTTGTTATGGGTTGGGGGGGGGGGGGATTTCTATGTCACAGCTGTAATCTTATGACATCCGAAATTGTGGACGGTACGACAACTCCACTGCTCGACATCGCAACGGAGCAGCTTCGTTCGAGGCGAGTGTGAATCAGTGGCAGGCGCCATATAATTAAGGTGCAAGGTAGAGCTGCTAGGGAAGTTACGCGGTTACGAGCAGTCAAGGTAAAGTCTGAGAGATAGTTTGAAATATTGCAGTTATATAGTATAATCAGTAAATAACTAGATACTGTAATATTCAGTTGTGGATGAATTATATGGAATAAAAAGAGTAAATCTTTATAAAAAACTGTGTCACTGATATCTACTAACTGGTACGTCACCCGAGGTATAGTCTTTGTAATATCATTAGTTACAGAAATAGTACTAATTTAAAGAGATTTATAAAGGATTTAAGTAAGAGTGTTGTATATTGGAATAGAGACAAGCACCTAGCCAGTGAGGCGCGATGGAGTCACCGTGTACATGGTAATAGTAGATTATGGTTAGGGCACCAAAACAATATGCCATAACATTTTAAACCCAAGACAAAGTTTTTGTGTTTTGTTCCTTGCTTTAAACAGACACTTTTGCAAGGTTATTGAGCATCTTGGAGACATCTGTGAGCAGATATTTCAGTCGTTCTGAACTATATGTGCCCCACTCATGTAGGTTTCTTCACCACACTGTAGTCAATGGATGACAGAATGCCACATCTCGTAACATTGTCAAATGTGTAGATTCTGGCAACAGTCGGATAAAAATCATGACACATTCTTATTGATGTGATATGCTAAATTATCTTTTATGAATATATTTTCCCCTTTTTATTTTCCTAGTCTTGGAAGGATGTGGTTGGAAAGTCAATTCTCGAATGACCTAGAGTCAAACAAGCCACTTTTTGACAAGGAAAGCATGTACCTTTTGAACCACTTTGCATTTATGTGTCCCAAATCTTTTATACCTTGTAGACAAAATAGACTGACAGAAATTTTCCAGTAGCATTTTTACAAAACGTGACATAGGTGGATGTTTTAGAAGAATTTATCACTTATTCACCAAGCATAATTCCACTTGTTTAAAAACATTTCTTCTGCCCAGGGGCGTCATGCAAGCAAAATAATTCAATTCGTATATCCAAACATTTATTAATTGCAATTAAGACAACTTTTATATTTTATAAATACAATTTTGCTCCGCGACAAGTGTTGCCCAAAATACCCTTCCAATTGATAAAAACTTTTATTTAAAATAAAGACAAGAATATATTAAAATTAATCTCTGTCTTTAATTATTTTTCATGGCAAATGTATAAAAAAAACGAAAACTTTTACTTGCAAATTAACAAAAATTAAATACCTAGCAGCAGTTTGTGATGAAAAACAAATTAGCTTTAAACAACCACAACAGTTCATCATGATATGATTTATGCATAATTTTGAAAAGTGATCTAGTCAGACTTTTAAAGACATTAGCATTTGAGTAACTTCAAAGAGAATAATCGCAACACGACTTTTTATAATCATATGTGTATGTGATAACCCAAATATATGGCTATTTCTTGAATATTTAGATGATACTTAAAAGTATTTTGTAGCATTGTTGACTTTTTAAAGTCCTTTACATAAGGAATAAAAATTCAGGGAAAACTGTGAAACATATACATGAGACAAGTGCAGTGTCATATCCAGAATAATTTGTTTTTGAGGGTGGCTGATCTTGAGAATATTAATATTCACACTAGAAGTGTAGCCGAAATTTTCATTTACGACTTAAGAAAGTAGGGTTCAAGTGAGGTATTAATACTGACATACGAACTGTACTTATGAGCACCCCCTTTGTATTTGTGAGCCCCCTCCACCCCCACAAGGGCATCATTCTGGGCCAGGTCAGTTGAACTATATAAGCCGCGACTTGCCTCTGAGCTGAGAGTCTTGAGCGCCAGGTGTGTGTGATATGCCATGGTAAGGGCATTCATTAGAATTAATATTGACATAAATATTGTGTCCACTGACGAGAATTATAAGTGCTAATAGTGCAGATAGAACAAAGAATATTTTGTAAACTTCTAGATGGTTTTAAATAAAATATAAATATTTAGTCTCGCCAAGGATCGGGGAGACAGTACTGGGTTTCAATGTAGGCAGGAACTGCTGTTTAAGAGGAATTTTAAGGGGGAGGGAGCCTTGATTGTGGGGAAAGGAATATATTATTATACAAATTTATTATTATATACATAGTTTTAATTGTATAGCTGTTGGGGGAAAAGTATTTTTGTAACATGAATTTCGAAACATAAAGAAAGTAACATTTATGTACAACCTTTTTCTGGAACGAACCCAATCCCTTTTTTTGAAAGCATTGGGGGGGGGGGAGGAGGCTCTCGGGTTTTTTCTATATTTCCATCTTCATTAAGGAGACACTGAGACAAAGAACTCCTCCTGTGTGTGTTGGCACAAACCGTCTCACACAGGATAGAGGAAACTGCGCCACTCTGCTTCCTCAATTTAGAGTAATCGAAGCGGTAGTAAAAATAGGAATTCTGAAAATAAGAGAAAATGGTACAAAAAAATTAGAATTATTTTGGTTTTGCTCCAGTGATCGTGGGGTGACATTAATTGTGATGCATCATTGCCATCCACAAATTGACTTCTACAGGTATTGCCAGCATCACTTGAATCCAAAGTTTGACGAAAGATGCACACCCTTCAAAAATTACTTACGGACGCCTGGGTTCCGTTCAAGCCAGACGATGGGATTGAAATTCTACGTCAGAAATTGAGGAAGCTGGTGAGGAAAGGAGGCGTAGCAGCTCAACAAGGGGGTGAGTCCGGCGCAGTTCTTATCTTCAAATCTATGAAATATCAACATCCGCAGTTAGTGGAAAATTTTTAAGTCGTTCACAGATTAAATTTAAAATTTGTCAAACTATTAGTCCAAATGGCTAGAGTCGCATCACTGAACATCTGTGAAATTGTCTTGCTGTATGCGGTCGTAAGGTTAGAAAAGCCAGAGCCTTTGCAAAGTGTAGTAGGGCAGGCGATAAATGAATGTATGCCATTTAGTGAATTCAGTCAGGCAATTTGGCCACATACAGGTTCACCAATAGCTATAGCGGACTAGCGTATGAAAATACTTGAAAGATTTTGGAGTCCGAAATGTGTCAATCCAGTAATTTGTAAGTGAGTCCATTAGATGCGTAGAAGTGTTAGGCTTGCCGTGCGCGGAAGCGGATTTGGTTTAGCTAATGATTTTTAATTTGTTACTAGAAAATAGTAGATATTTTACTTTTGCTTCTAAGCCAAAAATGATAAAATAATTAATAGCGTTAGTAATTCAAGTGGAATTAACGATCGGTGACTGTAAGCAAAGAGCGAAGAGATTTGGATGGCTCTTAACATGGGGCAGTGCCGGAATGAAAGGGCGTTCGAACGGGAGACCCCCTGAGATTACCCACCGACCAACGGCATCGTCCGCCACAATTCCCACATGCGAAAATCTGGAGTGACCCGGCCGGAGATTGAACCCGGATCGCCTTGGTGAGAGGCAAGCAGGCTAACCGCTCAACCACCGTGGTCTCTGTAAGCAACGAGAACAAAACTTTGTAACATCTAAGCGACGATGCCAAATTTGTTTTGGAGCCAACCATCAGACAGCTAAATGAATCTATAAGACACAAAATGTCGAAGGAAATTCGGTTCAGGCAAAAACGGAGCAAAATTGTCAGGTTTACTTTCGAAACTACCCGATATAAAAATGTTGTTACCGGAAAACGGAATGTGACGGGAAAGAAAAATCGCTAGAAAACGGGGCCAATCAGACGTAAAAGTAAAGTCAGATGTTACAGAAAAGTCTGAAGGTCGTAAAACTGTAAGATAAATAATTTGTTACAGATGCGGTAATCCTGGTCACGTCAAGTTTAATTGTCCGTTAAAGGGAGAACCTGGGTGAATAGGCGTCATTGCGAACACAAATTTATGTAATAAAAATGGTCTGCTGTACGTCTAGTTTGTGATTACCAATTTAACGGTGTCAGATCTACTAGACTCGGGAGCTTCATAAAAATAACTTTAAAAAGTAAAATCATGTGTGAAACACCGGTAGGAACCTTACGGTTCTGATAGGGTGAGTAAAGGCTATTCACGATAAAGCGAGCACTAGAAATTTACCTTAGAAAAAGGCCACTGCCCCTGAATGCAAATATTTTAATAGGCGCACTGAGTGACATTCGCCCAGTAAAGTTGGTAAGTAAGGATGGAAAGTAGTTCTATGTCTTAAGGTTCTGATAGGGTGAGTAAAGGCTATTCACGATAAAGTGAGCACTAGAAATTTACCTTAGAAAAAGGCCACTGCCCCTGCATGCAAACATTTTAATAGGCGCACTGAGTGACATTCGCCCAGTAAAGTTGGTAAGTATGGATGGAAAGTAGTTCTATATCTTAATTTTGAATAAAATATGTTAGGTTACCATTTGCGATAACTTAAAATTATTTCTTTCGCTTTTGGTTTATTTTAATGCACAGAAGCGTAAAAATTTGCAGATTTGTAAATTATTTCCGCCTCTAATAATTTCACAGTTTCACTTGAACGACGCACTAATAAAGTGATGAGACCTACGACAATGTTAATTTTACACAAGGCGGAGGAATTCACAATGTGCATACAAGTAGATCATAAGCAGGGCCTTCAAAGTGCTCATTTTGCTATAAACAGCCTATAGGTGGTTTTTTCCTTAGCCGACTGAGGATTGATCAAGTCAAATGTAATAGCAGTAATGAAAATGAAGATAGAACTTTTTCTATGGAAAGTAGCATTATGTGTGTTTGAACATCAGACACATGACGTGATATTAGGTATCAACTATTTGGATCGTACGCGCGAATGCATTGACGTAGCAAAGAAGGCATTAAAATGTTTGCATTTCCCCTGAAACGGTTTTAAATTGACAAGTACCGCCTTCTCATTTTCTGTATAATTCAGTTGTTTCGGCATTCTGACGAAGTAGTTGAAGCGTTCGACCAGCTATAATGATGTGCTTACGTCAAAGTCAGGGCATTGTAAAGAAATGCCAGTATTGCTGAGACACAAAGATAAAGAGACTGTAGTGTGCGCGCCATATCGTGTGTCTGCGCCCAAAATTAAAGCACTTAAACAACTGATCACAGATTAAAAATAACAGGGAATCGTGGAAAATTCCACTAGTCCGTATGAGAGCCTGATATTTTATTGCCCAAGGAAACCCCGAGCCAATATAGTGTCAATTGTAATTATCAAAAAATCAAAAAGAAATAGTATGTAGTACCCGTCATGTAACCGGTATTTCAGCACTAGCAAAGGCGAAGTATTATACCATTTTGGATTTAAATGCAGCGTTATTACAGTGCGATCTACACCCTGATAGTAGGGAACCAGTAGCTTTTTGGACATCATGGGGCTTATATCAGAGGACGCATTTACCTATGGGGGTAAATTCTGGACACCAGTGTATGTCACGAGTGTTAAATCACATATTAGGAAAATATCTGTTTGTTTGGATGGCAATAAAGTAGCACTGAGCAATTATCTTAAAAGCTACATTTAAGATCTGAAGTTAAAGATAATTTAAATAAATTTAACACATTATTTTACTTAATGATTCAATACTCTCTTTCATGAAATAGTTCTCTCTAGCTTGACCACTATCTCTCTAAGGCAGACTGGAGAAACATCAACATAAAAACATTTTGGTTATAATAACTTCTTAGTTATTTACTTTGTTTGGGACTTGCATACTAAAGTGAGATTTTAGTGCCATTATCCTAGCAGCCAGCCCTGGAGATTCATGAAAAGATTTCCTAACCTCTCCCTATTGCCCCTCTGAGTTATTGCCACCCGCTATCCCTTATCCCCCCTTTCCCCCCCCCCCTTTTCCCCTATATTCATCATACGATATTTTTTTTATTATTGTGTATTTCCCTTTGGGACACACAGTGATTATTGGGAAACTGAGAATTTTGAAATATGTGATCTTGAACTATTATTGTTACAACCTAAGCATTTCCAGGCGACCACCGTCATAGATCGTAGTTTATGGTCGTGGTTTTTATTAACAGCCTGGTGGTGGAGGTAGCTGAACATTTAGTGATGTTGTTTTATAGACTAAACTAAATTATTTTCCTTTCCATCTATTTTCCCCCGAGGTTCACTCTTTCCCTCCCCCTTCCTTCATCAAAGTTTGTTTTGAAGCTCTGGGTCATATTATTGGTAATTTGAATTATTTGACAGTTTTTTTAGAGCTCTCCATATCCCATACTCCCCCACCCCCTTTTTTTGTCCTACTCCGTTACAATACGTAATGGGTTCTCTGCCCCAGAGTACTTCGGGTTATGTCTACATCCTAGTAGTAACATGTGGTTTCAGCAAATGTTGTTTATATTTCCCGCTACGCACTATAAAATCAGTAGAAATCTGTAAGGTAGTAATGTAATTATTGTACAGTCTGTTTAGCTCACCCGTATACAGTATGAAGAAACAGACCACGCTACGTATTTTTGTCTCAACAAGTCAGAGATTTGAATTTCATATGAGGGGTAAAAATGGTTCAGACTGCTCCTTATAATCCGCAGGCAACTTTGGTAGAACGGGTGTACCGTAATATTAAGATTGCCTTACGTAGTTTCCAGTCAGATGCACAACGTCACAGGAATGACATATTACACCTATTGTTTTTGTGCTTCAATAATATAACTCATAGTGCACACAAGTATGCACCAGCTGAAGTGTTTTTTTGGAGAGAAACTAGATACACCCTTTAATAAATGTGTGGTCACATATTTGGAAAATATGAACAACAAAAAAAACTGGAAGAAATATGGCGGACATGACACGTAACTTAATTACATATCACCAAAAAAATGGAACAAAAAATTAATATAATATGTTATCTTAAAACCAGGTGATTTAATTTTAGCCGAGGCTCACCACCTCAGTTCTAAGATTTATTTTTTAAATGCTAAGTTGACCGTGAAAAGACGCGGGCCGTTTCAGATTGTGAGGTTATTTTCACCTGAAACAGTATTGATTGACGATCCACATTCTCCGAACAAATAGGAAAAGGTTCAAATCTCCCAACGTAAAGGGTATCATGTACCTGCTACAGAGAGGAGCTGTCCCCTGACACTTTTGGAATTCCAACACTGTCTGCATTAGTGAATGTAAAAGTAATATATAGAGCATTCAAAGTTTTAAAAGTTATTGTATTTTAAAATGAGTAATAGTTTCCCAGTTGTATTTTATGGAAAACTATTTGAGAGAGAGAGAGAGTATAATGGTTTATATAAGGAAGTATACACTACACCATTAATCAATTAAGAACGTATAAAATGCACCAATATATCAAGGTATTTTTGTACTCGTATATGTGTGTAAAATATATTGTTATTGTTAATGTGATTGATTTTTATACATGGGTAAAATGTGTGTAAAAGAAATAACGCAAGCCCTACACAAAATTACAGAAGAAAAGTTAAGTTCATTGCTCTTCGTTTCGTCCAGTTAGACACTGGTGCCTGTCTGTTTGATGGTTGCTACTAACATCAAGACCCTTGTCCCGTGAGGAAAAGAGTTTATGGCCTGGCCAGCCTACGGCTCCAGATACTGAACGCGTGTTCGACACCATTGGTCATCTTCAGGGGAGGAGGGATGTGACGGCTATCCCTGCACATCTTCAGGGGAGGAGGAATGTGACGGCTATCCCTGCACATCTTCAGGGGAGGAGGGATGTGACGACTATATCTGCACACCTTCAGGGGAGGAGGGATGTGACGGCTATCCCTGCACATCTTCAGGGGAGGAGGGATGTGACGACTATATCTGCACACCCTCAGTGGAGAAGGGATGTGACGGCTATCCCTGCACATCTTCAGGGGAGGAGGGATGTGACGACTATATCTGCACACCTTCAGGGGAGGAGAGATGTGACGGCTATCCCTGCACATCTTCAGGGGAGGAGGGATGTGACGGCTATCCCTGCACATCTTCAGGGTAGGAGGGATGTGACGACTATACCTGCACATTTTCATGGGAGGAGGGATGTGACTGCTATCCCTGCACATCTTCAGGGGAGGAAGGATGTGACGGCTATCCATGCACATCGGATGTAAGTTAAAACCTACAGAACCCTCAAATGGAGTGGTTACCAGTGTTGGCCCTATGGTACGGCTTTCCTTCGGTGAGTCGGGGAATGTTTGACGACCACCTCGGCTCACATCCACCTGGTGTGACTTCTGCTTGTCAAGTGTCTGCCGTGGCAGCCGGCGAAGCCTCGCACTCTACTACCATCCCCCTCCACCAACCACCCGCCATGACCACGTGACGTCAGTCTGCCACGTACCACCAGAGCGTACTTCGGACGAAGAAGAACGAAGAATATTTTGTAACCATTATAAGGTTTTGAATAATAAATTATAAATAGATGGTCTCACCCAGGATCGAGGAGACAGCACTAGGTTTCAATGTAGGCAGGAACTGCTGTTCTTGAGTACTTTATGGAGGGGGAGGGGCTTGCCTCCATTTTAATAAGTTAAGTAATTACGTAATCGAATTAACTATTTATTGAAATGTAAATTGTGGGGAAAGGAATATATTTTATACAGATTTATATTTTTATACGTGATTTTAATTGTATAGCGGTTGGGGGAAAAGTAGTTTTGTAACATGATTTTGGAAACATAAAGAAAGTAAAATTTATGTACACTCTTTATCTGGAACAAACGCAATCCTTTTTTATATTTTTTTAACATTGGGGGGGGGGGGGGGGCACTCCGATCTTTTTATATATTTCCATCTTCATGGAGGAGACACAGGTACAAAGACCTCGTCCTGTGTGTGTGTGTTGGCACATCCTCTTGAAATAACTTTACGAAACACATTGTGATTGGAGAAAAATTTGTAGGTATTGCTCTTTTAAGACGCCCGCCTTATTCACCTACAAGTATTTCTGCCATATTTCTTAAATAAAAATATTCGTACCGGGATTCGAATCTTTATTCTCCCGAATGTTAACCACTGAGCCACCTCGCTCGGTGACGTATACGGGATGAAAATAGTTAAATGGAAGATTCATCCGAAGCCAGAGCTGTACAAGCTTAGCAAATACACGAAAACAGAACCATTAAATAGTATAGCCAAGCCAGTATGGAAATCGTTCATGGAAGAGTTTGTGTTTAAGCACTTTAAAAAAAGTAGCAATAAAGTTTGTTAATTATTTTTGTCAACCCCCTGAAGTTGGCCTACCCACCTGATTTGCTAGTAAGTCTTGTACGTATACAAAAGTGCAAGTGTAGTTTTTCCTTCATTTGTGAGAGATTTTTCACTCTCGCAATTTACAAACATGCCATTAGAATGATTCTGCGACCACAGCTTAAGGTAACTCTAATATTGTTACCATACCTAGAGCAGTTCCCGCAAGAATCTTAATTTAACTTCTAAATTTATTCGGAACTTCGGTTATTTCTTTATACGGTACCTCTGTACATTATGGCGATATAGGACGATGGTATACCTCTAATGAAAATACAACATTGCTTTCATTTGTGTAAATTAAAAGTGGCCATAGCGCATTTAAGATGGAGCCGCGTGCTTCTTTCCGGGTAAAATAAACACGAAGGAGTAACAACTGAATCAATTCTATTTCGTTTATTTTGTAAATATACTGAATCCATGCTTACGTCGATTTTATTAAATCATTGGCGCGACCCACACAGTTCTCGTCTGTGCTGACCCCCGAGGTTGATAATCCCGGAACACTACTTTTCTAGCCTTAAAAACAAAAGCAGAGAACGCTTCTCTCTTTTGTGATGCAGATGTGGCAGACGAAAGAAAATGCACAGCACGCATTAAATCATGGGTAATTATATGCACTTAAAAAACAAGAGTTCATGATTGAAATGGACAACATATCTCAAATCCAACGAACTTGAGTCACAGACAGTGGCGCCTCTTCCCAGCAACATATAACACTAACTATAATTTAAATTAAATAATTTTCAATTTATAAAATCTCTTATTAATAAAATAAGTTAAAATTGGCATGAACAATTAATAAGTATCTAGGTTTCCACTGCAAAAGAATAGCGGTCGAGAGTGTAGCCGCAGTATATTGTAATTTTAAGCGTTTATTATTTTCGGGACATTTGCTATCTAGGTGCGTACACCCACGCTGCCTTGGTCTCGTGAAGTACGTTACTTGAATAACAAAATGTTAGCATCGTGGTGTGTGAGCGCAAGGCTTCGTCACTGACATGTCGCAGCCGCCCATATCACAGCTCTGAGATAGCAGTGCAACAACTTGTCACGAAGTTCCAGGACATGCTTATCAGAAGTCGAGTCAGCTCTTAAGTTACACGTCGTGGCAGAGTGCGTGCTGACTATGGTCATAAACGTAGGTCTGACAACTCGCTGTAGGCCTTGGTGTGTGTGAATTGGTGTGGAATGACTAGTGGATTGGTGTTTGGATAGGTGTATGGATTGGTGTGTGGATTGGTCTGGATTGGTGTGTGGATTGGTTTGGATTGGTGTGGATTGGTATGGACTGGTGTGTGGATTGCTGTGGATTGGTGTGTGAATTGGTATGGATTGGTGTGAATTGGTATGGATTGGTGTGAATTGGTATGAATTGGTGTGTCAATTGCTGTGGATTGGTGTGTGTATTGATGTAGATTGGTGCAGATTGGTGTGGATTGGTGTGTGGATTGGTGTGTGGATTGGTAGTGTGAATTGGTGTGTGGATTGTTAGTGTGAATTGGTGTGTGGATTGGTCTGGATTGGTGTGTATATATGTATGAGTGTGTGTATGTATAGGTGTGCTTGGGTGTGTTAAATATTCTACCATATTAAGTTATTGCAAAATAAAGTCAAAACATTTCAACAATCAAATTACTGTTCAGCTAATTTTTAAAAAAGGATAAACTCCAAGAAAAGGTTAAGGTTCACGAGATTATAGAAAATATTAATCTGCGTGACTGAATAAAATATAGAACTATTTAAGTGTATGACTGGTTAAACAGTATAAAGGACTTGATCTCTGTATCAATCCACTCGCTGTTCGTCAGAGCTACTGTACTGCCAGCTCTCCAAGCCATGGCGCACGCCAAGTGATATTACCGATAAGCTTGCAGGGTGCAGGAGTCATGGGGTATAGGTGAAAGTGTGTGTGAGCAGGCACATTGCACCCTCCCTGCCTACTAGATTGTGAAGTGCTGTCTGATGTGTCAAGACGATAGTTGCTGTCCAACTATCAGGACGTTAACACTTATGGCTGTGCGAATGCTCACTTTCTCTCCGACGAGACCGTATGTGAGTTTGCGAAAGTAAATGCAATTCCCCCTTCCCATATCTCTGTTGTGTTATTCAATGCATTAAATATTAAGTGTCTCTCCTGGGAATCGAACCTAGTCAACCAAAAATATTATTACATTAATTGCTCTAAGAAGGAATCCAACCCAAAGATCAATTTTAAGGTTAAATTCCAAAATAGAATACTATAAAGTGTTCAACGGTTTAGTGCTCAAAGGGTTAAGTTTTCAGAAGGTTAAATGCTCAAAGTGTTAACTATCCGAAGAATTAAGTGCCTAAAGGATTAAGTGCCTAAAGGGTAAAGTGTCCAGAAGGTTACATGATCAAAGGGTTAAGTGTTCAAAGAGTAAAATGTCCAAAGGGTTAGGTTATTAAGGGTTAAGTGTCTAAAGGGTAAAGTCCTCAACAGATTAAATGCCGAAGGCTATGCTTATAAGTTCGTGTGGGTCTGATGCAGACATACTACACTTAAAAAATGCCCTGTGGTGAGGCAACTGTTGCATTGTATTTGCTGCTCGGAGTGGTTACATAATTAATTTAAAAATAAAAAGTGATTGCTCTTATGCCTACTAAATTCAATATGGCGATGATTATAGTCACATAATCATACTTTCTCACAACATATTCTTATCTGTCTAAAAAAACAAGTATCTTTAGACACAACACTCGATACTCTCGTTTGTAAAAGCTGTATAAGTATATTTTTGATTTAAACAGATGACTTTTTATTTTATAATATTGTGCTCTGAATATTCGACTGCTGTGATCCGATAATCGAATTCTTCTTAAAAATACGAATTCGTAGACATATCGCTCCATACAATTTATCTCCGAAAATTTTAAGTGTTAAAACAATTTTAATTAAATACATAACTTTTTTTTATAGGATTACACTTTTTACTAATCGATGGCTGTGACATCAAAATCTAATTGTCCTTGTAAATATGAGTTCGTAGATACATTTATGTCTGAAAATTTTATGTGTTATTAAAAAATGTTCAGTAAATACATACAAATCTGTTTCGAATGTATGGGTTCATATATAAATTATTCGTTTTTTATACTTAATTTAAAGCTCCATCGGAAAACATTTCTTAATAGTTCAGATGGATACAGTGTTGCTCTGCCGAGCCAAAGTTTGGCAGTACGATTTCACCCGAGTTCATAGTTTTTTATACTGAATTAAATATAAGACTTCTGCATATAGTATGTATAAATAATGTTGCCTTAGCTTCCAGCCAATACCAGCTTCCCTAGCATCAGATGACCACATTAGCGAAAGTAGAGCTGTCTTGCAGCCAACGCGACTACTCGAACAAATGTGAGTAATAGACTAATAGAACGACTGGCACGCCACCTAGCAAACGATGATAACATCAAACAACGACAGTGGTCCTGACAGCCAATGTTAGAACTAATCACAGCATATCTCGTATAGGAAGGGGGTGTAGTTTTGGTGCAGGCATCTCGAGTACATAACCTATGTGGACGGGGGAGGGGGAGGGAGCGACACGCCTGTAACCACACCTTCACACGTCAAACTCTCAGTGACGATAAGGGCGACCCAGAAAAATTTTCTATCCTGAGAGAGACCTCTCCCAGGCTAATCACATACAGTTGATATCGATAAGGACGAGAATGGTCTCGGAGCTCCATGCTCTCCCTACTTCTACCGGACTCAATAACCTCAATAATGATAAATAACTTTAAGAAATGTATTAAATAACGTCTGCTGAGTAAGGCCTTTTATAGTCAGGATGAATTTTAGCAGTTGTTGACCACACTTAAAACACATTGTCATATTTGTGGATGTGATGACAATGCAATAATATACATTTGTTCTGTTAATATTAATTGTCTTTTTACTTTAATGTAAATAATATTTTATACCATATTTATTGATGCGCCATATATTGTTGTATTGCTAGGCACGATGTACGATATTATTGGGCAAAATAAACTTGATCTTGTCGAAACATAACCTTCCTTACAATAAACAAAAACAATAAAAATTGTGCGAAACAAAATTCGAGGCAGAGGTTTTTACTAACTCGGTATAATGCACCAGCAAAGCATTGACGTAAACGAAACCAACATCAAACGCAATAGCAATAGAATATATGTAAATTGTTTATACCGAACAGACATATGAATATAGAAAGAAGTTAATTAATATTATTTAATAGTTCCGAAATTCCTATATACTGCACTGCTAAAAGCGCGCCAGCCTGCACTAGCGTTGCTAGTTCTCAAGCCCCTGAGAGATTCGTTTAGCGAACGGGATACATGAAGGCAAAAAGAAAGCAGTTTCTAGAACTAACTTATGGCCGTGGTGGCGACGCTGTGACTGCGGCGTAAACCTGTCTTAGCTTTCTACTTGTAATAATTTTTGTCAGCAAGTTATTTTATCACGTAAACATTGAGTTTGACTTTGGGGCAAATTTTTTGAAGCTTCCTTGCATTTCCCCATTGCTATTTTTTGGGCACGTACAGGAATAAAGTAGATATAGGTAAACACTTTGAACCGCTTTAATTAATGGTTTGAGGTGTCGCAAGTAAGAAATGTCTTGAAGTGTGCTCGTTATGTTACACTTGATCACTGGCTACTGCGGCGCCGACAAGAAGTAACCTTCCTAGTAGTGTAGACCGAGTCTACAGCAGGTGAGTAGACGCTGCCGTTTTACAGTATGACGAAAGGCGCCCAAACAAGGTTCTTACTTCAGAGACATTATTTGCAAATGTTCGTTCTAAATACACAAATGGTTTTCAAACATTCTATCGCGACGTGAGAGACGACGGTGGCTTAGCGGCCAGGGCTCTCGCCTCCTACTACGACGGTCAAGGTTCGATTCCCGGCGGGTTCACTGACGGACATTCACGGGTGCGGATCGTGCTGGACTACGCCGTTTGCCGGCGAGTTTTCTCCAGTTACTCGCGTTTCCCTCGGCCTTGTATTCCAGCGCCGCTCCACCCCATGTCATGTCTGGGGATGACGAACACTTAAAGTTCCGTTATTATATCGCCTTGCCCACAGTGCACTCTCTACACTTGGCCTCACCCACGGTGCACTCTCTACACGTCACCTCGCCCACGGTGCACTCTCTACACGACGCCTCGCCCACGGCGCACTCTCTACACATCGCCTCGCCCACGGTGCACTCTCTACACGTCGCCTCAACCACGGTGCACTCTCTACACGTCGCTTCGCCACGGTGCACTCTCTACACGTCGCCTCGCCCACGGTGCACTCTCTACACGTCGCCTCAACCACGGTGCACTCTCTACACTTGGCCTCACCCACGGTGCACTCTCTACACGTCGCCTCGCCCACGGTGCACTCTCTACACTTGGCCTCACCCACGGTGCACTCTCTACACGTCGCCTCGCCCACGGTGCACTCTCTACACGTCGCCTCGATAACGGTGCACTCTCTACACGTCGCCACGTCCACGGTGCACTCTCTACACGTCGCCTCACCCACGGTACACTCTCTACACGTCGCTTCGCCCAGGGTGCACTCTCTACACGTCGCCTCACCCACAGTGCACTCTCTACACGTCGCCTCACCCACGGTGCACTCTCTACACATCGCCTCGTCCACGGTGCACTCTCTACATGTCGCCTCGCCCACGGTGCACTTTCTTCACGTCGCCTCGCCTACGGTGCACTCTCTAAACATAGCTTCACCAACGGTGCACTCTCTAAACGTAGCTTCACCAACGGTGCACACTCTACACGTCGCCTCGCCAACGGTGCACTCTCTACACGTCGCCTCACCCACGGTGCACTCTCTACACGTCACCTCACCCACGGTGCACTCTCTACATGTCGCCTCGCCCACGGTGCACACTCTACACGTCGCCTCAACTACGGTGCACTCTCTACACGTCGCCTCACCCACGGTGAACTCTCTACATGTCGCCTCGCCCACGGTGCACTCTCTACACGTCGCCTCACCCACGGTGCACACTCTACACGTCGCCTAACCCACGGTTCACTCTCTACATGTCGCCTCACCCACGGTGCACTCTCTACATGTCGCCTCGCCCACGGTGCACTCTCTACACATCGCCTCGCCCACGGTGCACTCTCTACACGTCGCTTCACGCACGGTGCACACTCTATACGTCGCCTCGCCAACGGTGCACTTTCTACACGTCGCCTCGCCCACGGTGCACTCTCTACATGTCGCCTCGCCCACGGTGCACTCTCTACACATCGCCTCACCCACGGTGTACTCTCTACACGTCGCCTCACCCACGGTGCACTCTCTACACATCGCCTCGCCCACGGTGCACTCTCTACTCTTCGCTTCACCCACGGTGCACGCTCTACACGTCACCTCGCCAACGGCGCAATCTCTACACGTCGCCTCACCCACGGTGCACTCTCTACATGTCGCCTTGCCCACGGTGCACTCTCTACACGTCGCCTCGCCAACGGTGCACTCTCTACACGTCACCTCACCCACGGTGCACTCTCTACACGTCACCTCGCAACGGCGCAATCTCTACACGTCGCCTCACCCACGGTACACTCTCTACATGTCGCCTTGCCCACGGTGCACTCTCTACATGTCGCCTCGCCAACGGTGCACTCTCTACACGTCGCCTCACCCACGGTGCACTCTCTACACGTCACCTCACCCACGGTGCACTCTCTACACGTCGCTTCACCCACGGTGCACACTCTACACGTCACCTCGCCCACGGCGCACTCTCTACACGTCACCTCACCCACGGTGCACTCTCTACACGTCACCTCATCTAAGGTGCACTCTCTACACGTCACCTCGCCCACGGTGCACTCTCTACATGTCGCCTCACCCACGGTGCACTCTCTACACGTCACCTCACCCACGGTGCACTCTCTACACGTCGCTTCACCCACGGTGCACTCTCGACATGTCGCCTCACCCACGGTGCACTCTCTACACGTCGCCTCGCCAACGGTGCACTCTCTCACATCGCCTCGCCCACGGTGCACTCTCTACATGTCGCTTCACCCACGGTGCACTCTCTACACATCGCCTCGCCCACGGTGCACTCTCTACACGTCGCCTCACCCACGGTACACTCTCTACATGTCGCCTTGCCCACGGTGCACTCTCTACATGTCGCCTCGCCAACGGTGCACTCTCTACACGTCGCCTCACCCACGGTGCACTCTCTACATGTCGCTTCACCCACGGTGCACTCTCGACATGTCGCCTCACCCACGGTGCACTCTCTACACGTCGCCTCGCCAACGGTGCACTCTCTACACATCGCCTCGCCCACGGTGCACTCTCTACATGTCGCTTCACCCACGGTGCACTCTCTACACATCGCCTCGCCCACGGTGCACTCTCTACATGTCGCCTCGCCAACGGTGCACTCTCTACACGTCACCTCATTTACGGTGCACTCTCTACACGTCACCTCGCCCACGGTGCCCTCTCTACATGTCGCCTCACCCACGGTGCACTCTCTACACGTCGCCTCGCCAACGGTGCACTCTCTACACATCGCCTCGCCCACGGTGCACTCTCTACACGTCGCCTCGAAAACGGTGCACTCTCTACACGTCGCCTCGCCAACGGTGCACTCTCTACACGTCACCTCGCCCACGGTGCACTCTCTACACGTCGCCTCGCCAACGGTGCTCTCTCTACACGTCACCTCGCCCACGGTGCACTCTCTACACGTCGCCTCACCCACGGTGCACTCTCTACACGTCGCCTCGCCAACGGTGCACTCTCTACACGTCGCCTCACCCACGGTGCACTCTCTACACGTCGCCTCGCCCACGGGCACTCTCTAGACGACACCTCGCCCACAGTGCACTCTCTACTTGTCGCCTCACTCACGGTGCACTCTCTACATGTCGCCTCACCCACGGTACACTCTCTACACGTCGCCACGTCCACGGTGCACTCTCTACACGTCGCCTCAACCACGGTGCACTCTCTACACGTCGCTTCGCCCACGGTGCACTCTCTACATGTCGCCTCACCCACGGTGCACTCTCTACATGTCGCCTCGCCCACGGTGCACACTCTACACGTCGCCTCAACTACGGTGCACTCTATACACGTCGCCTCACCCACGGTGCACTCTCTACATGTCGCCTCGCCCACGGTGCACTCTCTACACGTCGCCTCACCCACGGTGCACTCTCTACATGTCGCCTCGCCCAGGGTGCACTCTCTACATGTCGCCTCGCCAATGGTGCACTCTCTACACGTCGCCTCACCCACTGTGCACTCTCTACACGTCACCTCACCCACGGTGCACTCTCTACACGTCGCCTCAACTACGGTGCACTCTATACACGTCGCCTCACACACGGTGCACTCTCTACACGTCACTTCGCCCTCGGTGCACACTCTACACGTCGCCTCAACTACGGTGCACTCTCTACACGTCGCCTCACCCACGGTGCACTCGCTACACGTCGCCTCGCCCAGGGTGCACTCTCTACACGTCGCCTCACCCACAGTGCACTCTCTACACGTCGCCTCACCCACGGTGCACTCTCTACACATCGCCTCGTCCACGGTGCACTCTCTACATGTCGCCTCGCCCACGGTGCACTTTCTTCACGTCGCCTCACCTACGGTGCACTCTCTAAACATAGCTTCACCAACTTTGCACTCTCTAAACGTAGCTTCACCAACGGTGCACACTCTACACGTCGCCTCACCCACGGTGAACTCTCTACATGTCGCCTCGCCAATGGTGCACTCTCTACATGTCGCCTCGCCCACGGTGCACTCTCTACACATCGCCTCGCCCACGGTGCACTCTCTACACGTCGCTTCGAAAACGGTGCACTCTCTACACGTCGCCTCGCCAACGGTGCACTCTCTACACGTCGCCTCACCCACGGTGCACTCTCTACACGTCGCCTCGCCCACGGGGCACTCTCTAGACGACACCTCGCCCACAGTGCACTCTCTACTTGTCGCCTCACTCACGGTGCAAGCTCTACATGTCGCCTCACCCACGGTGCACTCTCTACACCTCGCCTCACCCACGGTGCACTCTCTACACGTCGCCTCACCCACGGTGCTCTCTCTTCACGTCGCCTCGCCAACGTTGCACTCTCTACACGTCGCCTCACCCACGGTGCACTCTCTACACGTCGCCTCGCCAACGGTGCAATCTCTACACGTAGCCTCACCCACGGTGCACTCTCTACACGTCGCCTCGCCCACGGTGCACTCTCTACACGTCGCCTCAACCACGGTACACTCTCTACACGTCGCTTCGCCCACAGTGAACTCTTTACACGAAATTTATATATTTATTTATCGCAATGTTAAATCCAATATTTACGAGCATAGTGATCCCATCACATTTGATTATATCTTGCTTTCTTTGAAAGAGCCTTCTTGCTAGGCTTCAGAATATAACAAATTGGCCAATAATAGTTTAACATTAGTTTTAAAAATTATGAAATTGGTACCCTTTAAACTTTTTTCTGGACCTGACTTGAGTTTCGTCCGGAGTTTGTACATGCTATATAGTACGTTTTTCATTCAATAAGCAACGAGACGCGCATTAGTTTTACTTTATAAACAAACTTTGTTACTTTGTTTCATAAGAATTATCCTGAACTCTTTTAACAACGTCCTTTTCGTGCTTATAACAATAATCTATAACAAAGCTGTATGAATCCGAATCTATTATAAACGTATAAAATTCAATTTAAACTCATATTCATATGAAAACACATTACTGGTTATTCTGATAAGTTTATCGATATCTAACCGACTTAAAACTCCTTTCTGACATTACAGTGCAGTGCCTATGTATGAAACTCGTCTAGTTTCGATGTTGATAGTAGCAGAGTCGTGCTCTTACCTATCAACAGGAGAGCTACCAAGGGAAACATGCTTCGTGAGACTACATCTTCCTAAAACGTCTGGGTTCTTAAGTATTGCCCTGTCATCTGTTATCTACTCTAAATACCCTAGTCTGATAAGGTGATCTCCGTCTTGACGAATGTGACTTTTATCTCATGCAATAAAACGGCTTTGAATAAACATTGCGTAAATCAACTATCTGTAAACATTTCTTTGTTCCCAATTGACAAACGTTAAATTTTCTCACTTTATGGACACATCGTTTTATGTAATATTTCTCCTATATGGAGTTGTATTAGGCCTATTAATTTCAGTTAAGCACGTCTAATAATTTAACTTTCATAGTCTATTTTATACACAGCAATGCATTTCTGTAGCTGAAACAGACATATTTGACAGCAACATACTTACAGTAGAGTGAGAAGATTACAACTTGTAAAGCAGCAGTATTAGTTGATCCATTCAGGAAATTCCGCCCATTTTAAGAGTTTCTAAAGTCGCACTGATTACACTTAAGCTGAAGTAAATAGCACTTGTTTTATGTTTTAGTTTCTGATGAATGTTAGGACTGCTGTTACCACATAAGAAATGAATTTAGGCAGGCAGTTAATAATTTCAGATTTCATTGGTTCTTTAAAATATTTTATAACGGGTTGAACACATCCAACTTTTGCAGCATTTTTCCTACACAAGTCGATGGAAAGATTTTGGCAACTACACTCATTTTCAAAAAAATGTATCATTACGATCGAATCAGGCAAGTACAAGGAAGGTTGCCCTGCAGTATCTTCTCTGCGAGATATATGCCTCATTTGCGTTTAGCGTTGTTTGCTTGTGCGGATGTGCTACTGCCTTAGCAGCAGTGTGAGCCACTGAGCAAAGCTCAGTGAACACGCAGCGAGCCCCGATGGCACATCAAACAACAACAAAGAAATTACAAATTTGATCAGTGCTCGGTCATTGGCCATAACTGAAATCTATTATATTTTTAAAAGTTAATTAATGAACTTCCTCTATAACGTTATTCGTTTCTATTATCGGATGGTAGCCGAAAATGAGATCGTTGGACATCTTTTTAATCCACCCTCCCCCACATCGATCACAATTAAAAGTCGTGAACTCTGTTACGTAATCAGTTAATTTAAATTGAAATTTTGTTTTATTTGGGGGGAGGGGGTTTAATTTTAACGGAAGTTATTTAATAATTTATTACTAATTTAAACCTATCTACCTTTTATGAAAATAAGTTTTTAAGAGATAAGAAAGAAAATACATTTTTGATATAACTAAAATGATTGAGGAGCCACTATCAAGAGAACTATCGTTTGTATGGGTTTCTAATGGGTCCTGAACTCTGATGCTGCCAGTTCAGAAAGGCGGCTGTTCGTCCCGGCATCGGTGATTTTGTTTGAACTATTTTCGAAACTAGTAGCAAAGGCACATTCAACAGGATTTTGTCCACCTAAATGAGTCCGAAAGAGGCCACATCACAGGACTCCAAGAGGCAGGTTGGACGTTTCATCGTATTGCTCGCCTGAACGGATCACGTTATGCCTACACTGTGAGTCGACGTTGGACGCTATGGAAACAAGAGGGTACACACGCCCGCCGAGAAGGCTCGGGTCGACCCTGGCGGGAGGAATGTGCAACAGCCCGTGGCATGTTGCGAATTTTTTTTACAGGGTAAGCAATATAATAGCCATATATTTGGGTGTTATAGATAACATTTACCAGTGCCGGACTATGGTTCCATTTTCTATTTATACTAGCAAACGCAACTTCCAACTTTGCTAACCCTCCATAAGTATTTACCGTTGTATAATACCTAAATTTGTTATAAAAACGGAAATGAAATGAATGTAATAATAATTAAAATAAATATTATTTAGAGAGGATATTACGAATGATAAGAAAACTCCTGTTTTCCCGAACACTTTCATCCACTTTCCAAGGGAAGATGTAGGATTGGAGGAAGCAAACAGAACGCATGCTTACCCTGCCGAAGGAACGCGGCAGAGTAATTCGCTTGCGAGTTCGATTCATCGCTAGTCGCTTCCGTTTGTGGAAGTAAATACTAGATAGCAGCACTATGCGTGCACAGTACGGGAGTTACTAAAATTCTCTTTTTCAAATCGGAAACGGAGAAAATCAGATTTAAATGTGTTTGAATTAAAGTTAAGGCGAAAGCTATAAAAATTCAAACATTTCCAATATGTATAGGATAAACATTGCTTACATTGCGTGTATGGAATAAACGTCACTGGTTTAAGCACTCCACAGGCATCGCTACACACTATCCAGGGACATGTCACTGCAGCTGGGAACACGCATTTTTTTTCACCAGTACCGCATCTAGGCGGCCATACTTGCGATTAACGATTTGAACTAACGTTAGGTAACTTTGCAATCGCTTAGAGGCCGAAGATGACAACAAGATACATGCAAATTCAATTAAAACCTTGAAAAACTTGTTCAAAATACACAACGTGTTTGACAGTCGACGAGTTGCACACCACGATATATAGATCGATACACTGACATTATGTACTGAATCGAAGATCATCGTTAGTCACACGCAACGCGATTGTGAGTTAGACGAGATGCCACCATCGCGATATATCGATACAATCTCTCACTATGCGAAAATCACAGTCGCACAGTTAATGGTCTCTCCTCATGTGGCATGCACATTTCGATTGTTTTTGTATTCACTGCACTGGCCTGGTTCGGTACTAAGTTGTGCTATATGATTTTATTTAAGAATGTTTATTTCAAATGGTTTTTTAAAGAGAGTGTTAAATCATCATTCATGTTTTCAGACACCCGTTGAAGTTTGGGCAAGATGTACATGAACAGATACCTTCGAGGTGGATAACAGTGTTATGCCAGGAAAATGTTTCGAAATATTCATTCATTCGATAAGGATGTAGACAAAACAGACAGTGATTGAAGTTTACTTATAGTTGATATTGAAGAAAGTTATATCATGTGGTCATTCCTATTTCGTATTGGACTTCAAGGTGCTACAGCAAAGGCTCGTAGTGGTTTATTGTTCTTTAAAGTTTAATCCGTTCATTTGCATGGATTTTAACTTCTGACTTTAATTAGTCACCGTTTTCTTACTCTAACTTAAACTTTATTCAATTAGATTATTTTGTTAAGTTTGCCAAGCATGCAGGTGGTTAACAGAGAGGGATCTGTTGTCACAGCATCCTTACGGCCTGAGAATCGCCGAACACGTGTGACCATCTGGCAGCTAGCGTGTTTCTGGATACAGACACCTGCCGAGTCTAGAGATATGTTGGCCAACACTGTGCTATACACTTCATTGTATAGCGGCGCACTGCCTCAACGAGAACTGCCATGGTGTGAGGTGCCATTTCTTACGATTACCGCACCCCACTGGTGATGATTGAAGACACTTTGACGGCGCGGTCATACCTCCAGGAAATTCTGCAAACGTATGATCCCCCTTTCTGGTGCAGCTTGGCAACCCCATTTTCCAGTAACGTAATCTCCGACCTCACACAGAATGGGTATCTACGGCCTGCCTGTGATGTAAGCATACTTCTTCGTCAGCAAGATCATCAGACCTCTCGTACATAGAGAACGTTTGGACCAGGTTGGATGGAAACTTCGGCTAGCGGCAAATATTGTTAATTTGGAGGGTCAGTTGTGCTAGCTGTGGCAGGATCATCATCAGGAGAACATTTGGTGTCCGTATGCCTCCATGTCCGGTATCACCGCCTGTTTCTGTTCTATGGGTGATCCAACACAATACTAGGTGCATGCTGCAAGTGTTGGTCCCATGCAATACATTCCTGGTGTGATAAAATATTTCGAAATTTTCTGTGTACATGCTAGCATACCCCGTGCCTGTACGCATATACGTGCCCCTGTGACGTACCTTCAGAGTGATAGATTTTTTTTGCTAACGAGAGTTTAGTTCTCAAGCTTAGGCGTGGCCAGAGTTGGCTAGTGTCCTAGTAACAGGTGGCCCCATTTCGAGGAGCCAGGAGTCAACGTGTACATTTAACATTTAGTCTGGCCAAGTCCAGTATTGGTATATTTGCGCTTGATTTCTTCATTTAGCCGGAAGGGAATTGTATGACATCTTGGATTTACATACGTTTTGCTATTGATAAGGTCAGGGATTAATTTTTAAAAAACGTTTTTTAGGTCATACAACACTATTGAAATATGTTAGTGACATTTATAATGATAAACTTGTACAACTATCGCTTCCGCAGTCATTCTCCGAAGACTTCAAAAGACACAGCATATGTGGCGAAGTTATGTTATACAGTCCTACCACACTGCAGTTCATTGAATGACTACATGTAAAACCTAGTTTACACGTGTTTAGGAGCTCGCCTGGCCAGTGCGTCAGTAACTCCACCGTTACAGTTAGCCACTGAAACACAGTTGGTCGACTTCTTTAGTAATAATTAGTTAGGTTCGTATACATGGGTTGAGCTATACTACCTGTTAAAAGCCGAAAACTAACCTTGTAATTGCATCAGCTATATTCTATTCTATCAACTCGCATTGCTTAGTCTCGCGTACCGATAAGTTGAAAGGAGTATTTATTGTCAGCGTAATCTTATAAACATAATGTCTGAAGAGCACAAGATTTTTTATATTCTTCAGGACCTCTTCTGCAAAAAAAATTAGGAACGGCCATCTCCTGTGCTATGTTTTTGTAGACTGCATTTCAAGTAGTCCTGAATGAGACAATTCCACAAAATTTCACTATCTCGATACAAGGTATACAAAATATTGTACTCTTTTCTTTACTCCAACGACCTGACATAGTTAAACCAGACGTTCCTGATATAACTAATGAATATTATTTCCTCAACATGGGTGCAAATAATTTTTTAATGATTTCTTAAAAGCTGAGTCATAAGGAAGGAATTGACTTGTCTTTGAAATCAATAACTTTAGAAATGAAACCAGACACTTATGCAGCAGTAATGAGACAAATACAAACACACACACATGCATTACCTGGAACTTTCAACATAAAAAAACTCGTAGCGTGCAATCCACTTCATTATAGAGGGCGGATTCGGAGCATCGACTTCAGATTTATTTAGTCACATGTTTCGAATGATAGAGTTTACTAACCTAAAATATTTTCAGTGCCTTTATTTTGAAAATATATGACTGAGCCACTTCAAATATGTAACTTTCCATTTCTCTCTGTAGCAATTATAGTGAGCATAATTTGGTACAAATTTATTTGCAATGTTCAAGTGTTCAACTTGGAAATCGATTAATTGGTCCTCGAGACATAGCATAAAACCTTCAAAATTTTCATGTGGCGATTGCCATAAATGGAGGATAAAAAATTAATGTAGTAGCAATTTCGAAGGTTGTATACTGCCAATTTACTAAGTTAATTTTATAAGATCGCATAGTTTTGTAGATATTGCCGACAAAACAAAAATGATTTTATAGCCACCATTATAAAAATAAGCGTGCCCTACTAAAAAAAATACAGGTATTATTATGGCCTACCACAGTACAACTTCTTCGGGAAATTTTGTAAGAATGGGTTGATTGTTTCCCCAGATACGAGGTAAAATCATTATTTTTATTGTTAGGGCTATCTTATAAAATTACTAAGAAATGAGGCTCTGCATAGACAAATTTGATGGTTGTAATAGGTACTGCCAGCATACAAAGTTATGTTGGAATTTGAGTTAGTAGTAACATATACCGAGCTAAATATTTATATAGCCACCATTTTGAAAATAAGTGCCTGACCTACATAAAACATACGAGTTTACGCCACCTGCTGCAGTACTATTTGTTTGTAAATTTAGAAGGAATCTTTTTGTTGTTTCCATATATATAACCTTTGTTTTCTCAAATGGGGCTATCTTACAAAATGGCGAACAAAAGATGTTCTTTGTACACATAAATGATAGTTACAATACCTACTGCCAGCATACAATGTGTGCCTTCATAAGAACAAATTGTCCTATGAGCTTAAACTGCATGGCATACAGTCTACAGAATTTACTGTGGCTGATTTGCGAAAAGCATTGCATATTGCCCTTCAGACAAATGTACCCATAAATGTAATGAAATTAATGAACATTGAGGTAATTGTTGAGTACCAATTTTGTACCTCAAAGTTGTTTGCGCTAATTTAAATGGTTGAAAACTTGGATGATGACGAAAGTAGTTTTACTTTGGCAAGAGCAATACAAGGACTTGCTCATTTGGATAGATGAACAAGGAATTTGTTGAACCAGTCTCACGAAGCACATTTTGACTCACAGGCTACATCCTTACAGAATGTCACAGAGCACATGGTGGTACTCAGTGACATGGTGAATCAAGCTGAAAGCAAATTGTGTGTGGTTACTACCACACAAGATTAAAGTGCTGCATCATGTCTTACTGAAATATCAGTGTTTTTACACTAGATGATCCTTCCACATCAGAAAACCCAAAGTCCAAAATTTGGCTTACCAAACACAGTTACCTACCTAAGCTTTTACATAATCAGTCCTCAATTCAATACTTCTGCCCCTGGTATTTTTGCAACTATTACTTCAATAGCACAAATGCTTGGTCCCACTTCTAATTCTGTTTTTTTTGTACCCAGAGTGAGCATGTCTCCTGCTGTTTACCCAAGTATGTACCAGGAACTCTCACCTGTCTTTGGAAATATTTCTCACTCTCTTGAGCGAATGCTAAGTGATTTACCTATCACCGATGGTCTGGACGTAGTGAAGTTTTAGAATCTTTGAAAGTAACTTTCGTTTGCACTAAAGTTATACCTATTCTACCTGAACGTCAGTTGTTGGAGGTTATTTTCGATTTTACTCAAGGACCCTTAAGTGAACATACCCAACAGTCAACTGCCCAAGAGTTAAATTTTGATTCTTATCATTAAGGAATTTTGCACTTTTTTTATTTCCACAAAGCTTTCAACAGTGTTGTGTTTGAAATATTTTAATCACTTGCAAGGTCCTTATGAACCACTGTCAGAGTAAATCAGTAGCATTAATGAAGCTGATGTAGTGCTTAGGTTGTCACATCCTGATCAAGAAGTTGTTGATAATACTTTGGAGGAACTTCCAACTTAAGAGTGCATACATATAGTATTCCATGGAAAACCAACAAATTTTGCAAGTTTAGATACAATGTGTATTCATTCTCAAAACATGTGTTATGTTGACCAGAGGCGTGAAAAGCATGATCAAACTTTTTAAAGGAGCATGTTTAAAAATGCCAGTATAATAAATCATGTGCTTCTTCAGTAGACAACAATCCCGTGGAGCTAAGGCAACTGATAATGATTATAAAGATCAGGGTAAAGATTCTAATGATCGGAGTAAACACAGCAAAGATGCCAAACCAGATGATAGAGGTAAACAACCCCCTGCTACTCTGAATCATAAGCGACCCATTTGTTTCTTTTGTGAGAAAGTAGGACACCTTGCAGCCAATTTTTGGTAACTAAAAAACATGGACAGCTAGGAGGACAAGTGAGCGATCGTCCTCGTGTTTTTCTGTAATGACATTGAGGTTTCATACAATGCTCACATTGCATCTAGAGTGGACATTTGTAATATATTTAAACGATTGTTTGGACAGAGGCTCGCAGTGAGCATAAGGATTCTAGTCCTTCGAGCATATGCCGCGTCCATTTTCCCTGTGTTGTTGGCATTCAAAGAGCGGGTACCCCTTGTGTCGAATTGAGTTTATGTTCATTGAGAGCGTTAGCACACTAGTTGATTCAGGTCCTGCTAGCACTATTACTTCAGGAAAACTATTTAAAAATGTGCAAGTGTTACATTTAATAAAATCTGTTGAATACAATAATTTTATTTGTTTACTGCTTCAAATGCTCCCTTGCACATTTCTTGTTATGCTGTGATAAAGATAAGGAGTTCACATTTTACCTCGATGGTAAAATAACCTTGTTGCGGATGAGTTAATTTTAGAGGTTATTATTGAAGCAGATTTTATGAGGAAGACTGGTCTGGTCTTAAATGTTCAAGAAAAACACAGTTTCCTTAATATTGCCCTTAAAAAATACCTTTTGTGGGTATCAATGCTAGTAACACTACCACTGACATAGCAGTAGAATGTTAAAAGTAAACATCAATAAATCCTTTTGACCATTTATCGGCACAAAGACAGAGTAATATTCAGAAACTTTGTGGCATGTTCCCTAATGATTTGATTCCAGAGTTAGGCCTCACCAAACTTCTGAAATAAAATTGCTTGATAAAGAATTGGTTAGTATTTAACTGTGTCATTTGGCCCCGCCTAACATGGAGCTATTGAAACCAAATACAAGACCTGATTGATAAAGATGTGGTAGAGCAATCTACATCACAGTATGCCAGTCCAGCTTTTATTGTACCCAAGCCAAATAGGAAACAATGCATGGTTATCGATTATCATAAAGTAAACAAAAAAAATTGAAATTGAGTCAGAGCCATTGCCTGACTTACATTATTCTTTCAACTGGTGCAGTAAGGGAAACTTTTTACCACAATAGACTTGAATGCAAGTAACCACCAGATACCACTGAGTAAAGAATCCAACCCCATGACCAGTTTTAGTCATGCATAGAACCTCTATCAATTTACTTGTGTGCCTTTCGGTTATGGCCACTTGAGCTCAAGTACTTACTAGACAGCTGGACCAAATATTTCATGACATTAAATTCAAGTTTGTGTATAATTATTTAGACGAACTGGTGGTCTATCCAGAAAATTTAGAGCAACACTTAAGGCGTTTAGAAGAAGTATCTCCCATTCGTAAAATACTGTATTTAATGTAAATCCAGCAAAAGTGTAATTTGCAATGCCTGAAATCTCTTTTCTGGGCCATAAAATTACTAATCAAGGCATTTCCATTGACCCAACAAGAACCAGAGTACTGAGAAATTTCCCCAATCTAGAGATGCTAAGAGCATAGCCTGTTTTGTTGGTATTGTCCCATTGTTTGGCAAATTTATTCCATAATTGGCAAAAAAATCTGTTCCCCTCAACCAATTACGAAATAAAACTGCTAAATTTGAAAGGGGTGCAGACCAACAACAGGCTTTCAAAATGTTGAAACATTAGTGGTAGGAATATGGGAAATCTGGGACAAGGGATTGGGGAATCGGAGCCAGAGCCAAGAAGCTGTCATGTTATGACACTCGACCACCATCTCGGATGTCATTTACCTTTTACCCAGACCCGTGTGACCTTTGACCTTGACCTTGACCTCAAGGACATTTGGCCCAAAAACCTTTTTTAAAAACCTAAAAAAAATCCAAAAATTCCTGCAAATATCCCAAAAAATTCTTAAAAATTCTAACAAAAAAATCCAAAATTATGCGTTATTAAAAATTTTAAAAAATTATAAAAGGATCCTCAGAAATGACCGATTTTCCCCTCGAAAATGGCAAAAGCCCCCATGTGCACAAAAAAGCCCTTAAATCCAATTTTCGTCCATAAAATTAATTTGAGGGGCTTCCTTAGGACCTAGAGAGCAGCGGTTGCCATATTGGTTTTATAGGCATACCCTATGCCAAATCGATACAATGTATAGAGGCCTCACACCTAAGCATCATCCATCTTACATCCATATTCTATGCAGATGACCTATGACTTTTGACCTTGATCTGTGACCTTGAAAATGAAACATAATCGCAAAAGATTCCAAATAATCTCAAAATATAGCAAAAATACCAACAAATTTACTATTAAAATTTAAGTTATTATAAATTATTTTAAAAATTATTTTTTAAATATTTTTTTAAAACTTACATGTCCCAGCGCCTTCATTTTCACGTTGGTATCCCCGGGGGCTGCCCCCTTTTGCCCCCCTTCCCTCACATTAAAAAATTTCCCCAAACTTATTTTTTCTTTTTTATTTTTTTTTCTCTGGGGGGGCCCCTTATTGTTTTTTGTTAGGGGGGCCCCCCATTTTTATTTAAATTTTCCGGGGCCGTTTTTTTGGTTTTTTAGGGGTTTGGGAGGGGGAATATTTTTTTTCCTTTTAATTTTTGGGAACATTCGGAGGTAGCATTTATTTTTCCTTTTTATTTAAAAGGGGCCCCAAAATTTTTTTTTTTTTCTTTTTAATTTTTTTAACTTAAATCTTTGGTGGCCAAAAATTTGTAGGTGGCCTATTGAATTTTTTTTTTTTTTAAAAAAAATTTTTTTCCAAAAACATGTATAGCACTGCGTTGGGATTTGTTTTTCCCTTTTTTGTTTTTTTGGGGGGGAAAAAAAAAAAATGGTTTTTTTTTTTTTTTTTTTTTGTTTTTTGGTTTTTTGTGTTAAGTTTGTCCCCCTTTGGGGTTTTTTGGTTGGTTTGTTGCCTTTTGCTTTTTTGTTTGTTACAAGTTTGTTGGGTTTCTGAAAAATTTTGTGTTTGTTTTCTGTTTTTTTTTGTGGGGGAAATCGTTTGGTTTGGGGGTCTGGGGTTTCGTTTTTCCTTTTTTTGTTTTGTTGTTTTTGGGGGGTTTTCTTCCCGTGTTTTCCCCCAAAGTTTTTTCGGGGGCGGGTTGTGTGTTTTGTTTTGGGCCCCGTTTATTTTGTTTTCGTTCTTGTTTTTGGGTTTTGTTGTTGTTGGGGGGTTTTTTTTTGGGTTTTTGTGGGCCTTTTTTTTGGGGGTTTCGTGTGGGGGTTTGGGGGGTTTTCTGGTTCCCGTGGAATTTGGGGTTTGTGCCTCCTGTTTTTTTTTGGGGGGTCCCAATTGAGTCTTTTTCCTTTTCCCCGAAAAGCCCTTTTTTAAAATCTGATGGGACAATCCTTTTTAAGACCGAAAAGTGCGAAAAATTTTTTTTTCATCCCCGAAAACTTGCTTGGGGAATTTTTTTGGGTTGCGTGTCTTGGGGGGGGTTTTGTGGCTTTGTAACTTAAAAAAGGGTGTTTTAGTTGTTCTGTGGTGTTTCCCCTCCGTTTCCGATGGGGCCTCCAGTTTTGTGGGGTGGGTTTTTTGGGGGGTTTCGGGGCGGTGTTGTGGGGGGGGGGGGGGGTGGGGATTGGGGGGGGGGGGTTTGGTTTGGGGGTGTTTTTTTTAGTTTTTTGTTTTTTTTTTTTTTTTTTTATTTTTTTTTTTTTATTTTTTGGGTTTTTTGGAATTTTTTTGGGTTTTTTGGGGTTTTTTTTTTTTTTTTTTTTTTTTGTTCTAAGGAAAAAGGGGGGTGTCTGGTTTGCTTTTGGGGGTTTTGGGGGGTTTTGTTAGGTTGGGGTTTCCTTTATTGGGGGGGTTTGGGGGGTAGTTGGGTTTGTTGGCCCCTTTGGGTTGGGGTTTTAAAAATTAAAAAATTTCTTGGGTTTGGGGGCTTTTTTTGCCTTGGGGGTTTTTTTTTAAAATAAAAATTTTTTTAATTTTTATTTTTAATTTTAATTTTTTTAAAAATTTAAAATTTTTAATTAATTTTTTTTTTTTTTTAAAATTTTAAATTTTTTTTTTTTTTTTTGGAATTTTTTATTTTTAAAAAAATTTTTTCCCTTTTTAAATTTTTTAAAAATATTAAAATTTATAAAAAAATTTTTTTTTAATCCCTTTAAATTTTATTTTTATTTAAAGATTGTATTTTTTTTTTTAAATTTTTTTTTAAAAAATTAATTTTTTAACCCCTTTTTTTGGTAAAATTTTTATGGGTGCCTCATAGTTGTCCGCCTTCCCGTAAAATTTTTTTTAATTTAATTGATTTTTATTTTTTTTTAAATTTTATTTTAAATTTTTTTTTTATAAATTTTTTTTAATTTTTTTACTAATTCAAATTTTTTAAAATTTTTTTTTTTTTAAATTTTTTAAATTAAAATAAAATCCCAAATTTTATTTTGGGGCCCCTTTTAAAAATTTTTTTTTAATTTTTAAAAATTTTTTTTAAAATTTCATTTTTAATAAAAAATTTAAAAAACTTAGGAATGATTCAGAAACTAAAGATATCTTTAAAAATTTGAGCGGGGTTGAAAAAAAGAAAAATTTTTTTTACCTGGGGGACCCCATATTGCAAATTTTGGGGGAAAAGAAAGTGCTTTTTTTCCCCAGGGGTTTGAAACCTGGTGTTTAAAAATTTTTTCTTCGGGGTTGGGGGGACCCCTTGGGCCAATAAAACAATTGGGGCCATTAAAAAAATTTTTTTTTGAAAAAAAAAATTAATGTTAAAATTGGATGTATTTTAAAAAGTGTATGTTGTGGTATGGGGAACCCTCCAAAAAAAAACCCCCCTTTGGGGGTTTTTAATTCTGATGTACCCCAAAAAGGGAAAAGCAAAATTTTTTTTTTGAAATCTAGGACCCTTTTCCCCCTTTTTTAAAAACGGGAAAAAAAATGTGTGGTTTTTTTTGATGCTTTTTTAAAAACCTTTTTTAGGTTTAAAACCTTCAAAGGGAAAACAAGTGTTTGTTAAAATTTAAAAGACCTTCGGGCAAAAATTTTTTCAAAATTTTGCTTTCCCCCTTCCCCCTTAGTTTCAGATTTAAAGGGTCAAAATTTTTCTTCGAAGCTTTTGGGCATGCGGGGTTTTTTTTTTGGAAAAAGCTAAATTTTTTCCCCCTCCCTCGCTTCGGGGCCATTTCAACAAAAAAACCCCCCATTCGCTCTGAGTTTTCCCTGCGAAGGGGGGTAACAAAATGCGACAAAAAATTTTTTTGGCTCCAGATGACATTTAACTGCACTTATCAAGAGAACACGTGAGCGATACAATGTAATTTTGAAACAATATCCATTTAAGGTAGGCGAGTTAGTTTTGTTGAGACCTCATCCAACCAGTAAGGCAGTAAAGAAGAGAATGGCAAAGACGTCATTATGTTGGGCTGGTCCATATAGGATCCAGCGGTTTTTGACTATGTAACAGCCCGTCTGGCTGACCCTGGAACTGGACCTTATGTTATGTGCGCACACATCTCCCATTTGAAGAAATTTCATCCCCAAGTTCCGACTTAGATCTTTGACAGTGCTAGGGTTCTGCAGGACCTACCTGGCACTCATTGTTTAATTACTTGGAGCGGTCCATATTTATTAATTTGGTCTCGGTAGTGGACTGATCACCCACTTGCCAGAGTCTTCACAGAGTCGTCTTGTTATCAGTGTTATGGCATAGGCCTAAATGCAAAGAAAAACCCATGATGCTAGTAGATGATAAGTTATTAATTTGTCCAAAATGGTAATAAAAGAGTTAAAAGTTTGTTTTGCTGTGTTATTTATGCATAACGTTTTAGTAATTGTTTTTGCTGTTTCTTTGGGGTGATTTATTGGCAGTTTTAGGATTGCTAGTACAGGGATAGTGTGGTAATTAGTTCATTTGGAGGAAATTGTGGTGTTAGTTTTTTTATTTAAAAATGGTAATCTGCTAATAATTTTGGAAGGATCACCATTTCTTAGCCCAAGTATCTTGAGTCTCCAGCACTCTAACATGTTCCCGATTTTCTTGGCCTTCGTGCTTTCACCACTGTACTGGTCGGCAGTACGGTAACAAACCTTAATACTTGTCATGTTTTCGAAAAACTATTACCCAATTGTGTTACATTTTCATTTGCTTGAGCTGGAAGAAAAATCATCACACAGGCCCTGGAATGCGCATTGCAGAGATGGCAAGCGAAGTTGTGGTGTGAACTATTTGCACACAAAACGCTCCTTCGCGATCACACCTTTCGCTCGCGGTGATGCACTGGTGGTGGGCTTTCAATCCACAGCTGTCACAGCACGTCAGCTCAGAGCTCCTCCCTTGGCAGACAGTTTGTTGACATCGCTCTGGCGGTCTTTGGTTGTTGATACCGAAGATTATTGTTTGTTTTGTGGGGAAGAATACAGGCTGTTTAAATTAAGTAAAGTTCTTGGAAGTTACCATGGCAAGTTACCTAGGTGACACACACTTGCCAAAGTACATTAGACGGCATCGAGTGCATGCGAGGGTGGCTTTGTTAAGTCTACCACACCAATGTATCTTACTACATTTCCACACTGTTCTACAGAACTTAGTTGGTGTTGGTGGTAATTTGTTCCGCATGGCGCAATTGCCGTTCGCTGTGTCGCGGACAGGGTCGACGGCACCCCGGCCTGGTGAGGTTTTACACAGCATTTATACAGATCAGCCAGTTAGCCCACGGTTGTAATCGCCACTGACTCAGAACAGAGTTCATTGTTTATGTTGTTAATGTCCTTGCGCTATCGCTGCGCTTCCATGGGATTAGCACATTGACAGGTGCCAGATCTCAGTTGCACTATAGTGAATAAACATGGGTACGGTAGTGGGGGCACACGTTTCAAGCACAAATATTCCACAATACAATAAGAGGTGTGCCAGTCCATCAACCCACTGTTACATCGTGGTTGGTGGGGAAATTCAATTTTTGCCCTGCTGATCTTCGCCAGGGTAAATGTACCACACGGCCGGTGACTACCTCCCCTGCGCCATGTGTGGGAGGGGTACACTACCCAGGCAGATGGAGGGGTGGTCCCGCCATGCACGCACACTGCACCTGCTGTTGGCTGTCACCTCCCGTTCTCGCCCGTAGGGGTGAGGGAGGGGTGGGTAGATATTGCTCCACAAGATGGCGGGGGAAGATTCCTCAGCCTCTTCTTCGCTGTGTAGCTCAACAATGGCGTGGCTAGTTGATGATCACCATGATGCTGGAGAAATTCCCCTCGCTTATGCGAAGTTCCATGGAGTTCATGTTGGCACGACCACTTATGGCGTGTAAAAGGAAAGTTCAAAAGAAAAATTGCCAGGAACTTGAATTTAGCACAAAAGGTTACAGAATTTTGACATGTAATATTGGACTTGCAACAAAAAGGATGGGTACATCTCCAGGTTAGGCATATAGGCAGGTAGTTCGGCAGCAAAATAACATGGGAATGCTTCGGAATTTAGCCAAATGCTTGGACAAGCCATTTGGTGGGTTGACGGGGGCTCAGGAGCAGGTAAAAGACGATGGAAATTTGCTGTGACAGATTTCGGGAAGGTTTTTTAAGGGTCATTACGATCATACGGGCGCCAGCTCGGCCGAGCTGAGACTCTTCTCTAAGGGTGGGCTGTTCGCCTGCATGGCTGCTTCTGGACCCACCCTGTGCCGACGATGACATCGTATTATTGGAATTTTATACCTGTCTGCCTGCCTAGTGATGATGTAGGCCTCCTCACACGCCACTAATTTAATCGTGAAACTGTTAAGTGGCCGTCTCACACGCCAAAACTCTATAAAGCCGTGATCTGGGGTGCGATGCACAAGTGCGTAGAGAACCCACTATGATGTAGCCGTGAAGCAGCTTGCAGTGAAATAGAACACCTTTTACCAAACAGTATTTTTTACTCACCGCAAAAATTACTTCTGGTAGGGTCGTACATTGTTCCAACAATTAAGGTATGTTGGTAGCCTAAGCTGTTAGAAAATAATGGCGCAGAAACGATGCACAAATACGGCGATACGATCTCGGCTTTTTTGAGAAGGTGGTCGGGGCGGGGGGGGGGGGTGCTGCCTCTGGGTAACGAAAAAGATTCTATAGTTCCATACTAAGACTGACTACTGATGCTTGAATGGTATTAATGCAAAAAGTGGCGAAGGCCCAGAGGCACACAACACTTGACCAGCCCCAGCAGCGCTCAAAAACCAATCGAAGAAAACGGCAGAGGTCTGCTAAGACCCAGCCCAAAAGCGCGGGAAAAACACAAGAAATAATCAAACAAATTTTAGATAAAGAATACGCACACTAAAATCTCATGACCCTGAATTACAAAACGAAAGAACACGTATTGATTATCTTTAACAAACAAATTACGTGAAAATATACTAATGTGTTCGCAGTAAACGAGTAACGCAACGTATTGTTAAAAGGTTCTGTGTCTGTCACTCCCAGTCCGTTGCCTCGTTCATTTAATTAAAAGCGCAATTGCACTACAACAAATATATTTAGAAATTAATTATACTCTCAATTTTGATTATGATAAAGTGGCGTTGGGTGGCTCGATCCGGGCGAGTCCACTTTCACTCCAGAAGGGCTGTGGGTAGCCATGCCTGAATGACCGTAAAACAAGAAAAATTCATCAGAATTTTCCTGGCTGAATTAGTTAATGTTTGTACGTTAAAAAAATTGCCTGGGTGTCAGGCCACCCTCTATGTACTAGCACATGCACACGTGTGGACATAACACGTGCGTAACATGCACAAAGGGGTTACTGGAACTCTGTAGCCGTTGTGGCCCCTCGCAGCATTCATTTCCCTGGTGGCAACTTTTACTGAGGGGGTTTTTTGGTGATTGTGGTCGGCCCGAATTAATATGCCCTCAAAAGTTACCTCTTGAGGACATTAATGTGGGACAGTCACCTGACTCCGGCAGTGCCTCGGACGTCGTACAGGTAAGGTGCACTCCTAGTAGACCGCGCCGAGGCAGGAGTCGTGATGTGTAACCACCATGTTCGGGCTGACTTCCCTTAGTAGAGAGCACGTCACAGCTTCGCAGGTAAAGCGGGACGAACGTGCTAAGGAGGAAGGAAGTGGTACTAACTAACATGGTATTACTGTTTGCCCATTTGTTCTCCCCTTTTTTGATATCCATGTCATGATATGTGAAATTAATTGGTATTTGTGCAGATCATATACTGTTCTTGCGACAAGTCATTTGTGAGTCTTTAACTAACTAATTTTCTTAGACTTTTTGCTACTATGTCTCCAATTGCGATGACCTTTCGTTGTCGATATACTCTCAAAACTCTGTCTCCTTTCACTCTCTATTTAAATGGACCAGGATCTATTACTAATGCTAGTCACTGTAATATTGTCACCCCTTTCTTTAAAAGCTTTGGTTCAGTGAATTCGACTATTCATTTAAGTTTACTCTTTCTCATGGTTCATGTACACAATCTTCCTACCAACCTCACTTCCCCAGATTTTCGCCAATTTCCTGAGTTTTCCCCAATTTATATTTTTATTAAATAATCGGATAGCATTTTAAGTTCTCAGTATTGTGGTGCTGGCTTTCATTATGTTCTCATGTTTCACTATTATAAATGCCACAAATCCCCTGAAATGATTCTCCTACTATACAAGGAGACGATCTCTGTCCGTCTTTAATACCTCTAAGTCCCCTGAAACTCAACAAAAGTTCTTCAAATTTTGCAGAGCGAATCCTCAGGGTCTAATACAGATCAAGTTCGAATTTCAGCAAGATCAGATTACGCAATCATGACTTTTGACTCTAAAAACACATTTTTCAATTACTTTTTCATATGAAAGTTTTGTATTAATGCATAGAGATTATTGCATAGAGATATGAAGGTAATGGAATATAATTTTTTTACTCTAAATTTTTGCTTCAATGTTGTGTTAATTTCACATCAAGTGGGGCCTTAGTGACTCAGTGAATAGAGCAATTCCAATTGGGGCTACATTTGCATAGTGGAGAGAACGTTATTCAATGTTGTGTTAATTTCACATAATTTTTTTTTTCAGTCTTTGTATAATAACAAATATTTGTAACATCGTAACTATTCTAGACATATGACCACACTGAAAACATGGTCACGGGCTACTAGCCCCTAGTCTTGAATATTGGTGCACTCAGTCTGGCTATGTGTGTCTATGGTTTGTTTTGAAGTTTAACCACAGACTACACTCAGCTCCTTCCCATAATTATGTCTCTTCCACTAATTTTCCTGAGAGCACTCTATTGGTGACATTACCTCCTCGCACAGCAGAATCTACTCATTAGTTAGTGCCATTAGGGTGTGTTTATTTGTTTGGGTAGGTTGTGTAGAGGTAGTTCTAACCCCATTTAATTTTTAGGAGGATGTAATTTGTTTCGTGAAGTGGTATTTTGATCGTCGTGACAAGGGTAGTTCCGTTTCTAAGAAGGGAGTATATTTCCCTGTTGTAGCATTGCTTTTTAACATAATTTTCATCTGAACTGCTTTTGTTAGAAAGTTCCTCTTTTTGTGACAAATCCCTGTCGCCTTTCCTTAAATATTATGGGAATTAATTTTTGATGGCAATTTCTTTTACTTTTACTTTACTATGTTAAAGACTAATGTAATCTAAGTTGTAATTGTAAGTTCAAAAAGTAGTAAAATTATATGTTGTAATTATCTTATTTTCAGTGTGTTTGTTCTCTGTAGCGGACCATTTCGGCCTGTCTTTACTCAACATGTATTTGTCACACCAGATGACAGAGCTTGCGCTCCTTATTGTTTAATATCTTGATGTTATTCACCCTTATATGTGTATAATGTTTTTATAGTACTAAACATTGAACTCAAACTTAGAAATAATATACGCTACGGTTTGCCCCTTGATAACTATGGACCCCGACAGTGTGATTCGTGATGAGTCTATAGGCCATGTCGTGTGTATCGGAATTATTCAAGTTTTTTTTTTTTTGTTGGTAAAAGAAAAGGGTTGACTCGTCGTCCTTCACAATATTCAAAATACCTTTTCAAGTTGCAAATACGCGTTTATTTTTGCTGCTTGATAATTTCTAATATAATGTTAGAATAAGTTTATAGACTGCTCACAGTAAGAAAATTTGATGCTGTATTGTTTCTGCAATCGGATAATGGTTTGTTTTAAAGGGTATATTATTTACCTCAATATTGTTAAATTAGGGCTGTCCAAGTTTTTCCCTGAACTTCTACAGCTGACCATGTTGTAAAGTACATCTTCCTGGTTTGTTGTGCAATGGCCTAGCTGTGTGATGGGACCATGAGCTGATTTTTCTTTACCTTACTGCATGAACTCTTAGTGGAGCAAGGCTTACATCATGGCTGCAGTGCCTGTTTTGCCGCCTTCTTTGAAAATGTTTTATTTAAATTCTACACCCCTCCCCTCCTCCCCAATTTTTTTTGGAATTTTCATGTGTTAATATTTTTTTTGTAAAAGGTGTTAGTTAAATGTTCTTAAGTATAACTAAACTAATAGTAATTAACTCGTGGGAGCACCCTAGTACCTGTAACTGCACACTCATAATAATGAGTATGTAAAGGGTCGTTGTGTTTATTTTGGTGTTTTTCTAAATGTTTTGTTCCCCCCCCCCCCCCTCTCTATTTGGGCTGTGCGGGTGCTTCGGTGTCCACCTACGAATATAAGAGAAAATATATACAAAAAAAGAAAAAATAGTTTGCAATTTGTTACCTTTTATTTTTGAGGTCAGAAGCGCTTTTCACCGAAGAATAAAAAGAAGGTAAAATAACTTACCATACTAACTTTCTGTGAACTAGGCCAAAGCTTAACATTTGAAATTACTGTTACTCTTTTGCATTGTGCATGCATGTTCGCAATGCCAGATTTTCAAGCTTTAGAGTATTCCCTCGATGATGTGAAAGGTGAGACGTCGTCGTGGGGTTCGGCCCTGTGTTGTAATCTTTCGCTAGCATGAAGGATAGCACATGTCGCTTATTTCATTCCTTGTTCTCCTCTGGGGTACCTTGGTGATTGGGGTGTTTATGTTGGCAAAACCCCTTTCTGGGTATTTATCTACCTGTGTTAGTACCGGTTTTGAGCACCAAGCTGTGAATCATTAGTAGGAAGAGGAAAAAGGTGAACATATTTTGACATGTTATGTAGAAATAATGCTATAATGCATTAATTGGTGGACATTTTAATGGATTTAGTAGTCATTTCAGTAATATTTTAGAGCTCGATGAAAGTGATACTGCAAATACTTAATGCAGTCGAAACATGAAACTCATTAGTCATGCTGAAAATTTTGCACTGACCCTCGTTTTTACATTACGATCTGTAGTAGGCCTAGTTAAGAGTTTAGCTAGGAAATTTAACAAAGAAGGCAATATTTGTTGGGTGGTTTTTATGTTAGTTAATTGTAAATCGTAATTATTTTTTTGGTAAAAGGGTGTGTGAAAGGAAGGAGTTGGGGGGGGGGGGGGGGGGGGGGGTATTATTTGAATTTTTTTGGCTTACATTCTGGCAAGCTACTCATAGTTGCAAATGGATGGAGTATGTAGAAACCTCAAACACAATAACTGTACCTGCAAAAGAATGCATTTTAAAATACATTTAATAGGTGTAAACTATCATTTACTTGAAATTATTATCATAGACAATTTAACAGGACTGTTACGCCACTGAATCTGCAGCTTTAGAGGTACACCCAGTGCCGGGTGGTGAGCCCTCGTCCACTTATCCTACTTCAATAGCACTGCTAGGCCCATCCTGATAGGAGTTTATATAAAACGGGGAAATCCTATTCTTACAGTTATTTACACCCCTAGTAGATAGTTGCTTATTACCAGAAATGATAGTTGAAGTGAGAGTCTGTTGTATGAGACGCACAACTTCATGAAATTTGAACAAGAGTAGGCAAAAAGTACAAGTATGTAACTGATCTCAAGTGACAAAATGTGGTATCTGTGGGTGAAATGTTCCTATTAACTCTTAATTCAGAATCTGGTAGTATAAACAGAACGGTATAGTCACTTTATACTAGCATTAAAAGGTAATTAGTCATTAATACTTCGCCAAGAGTCATGAACATTCTTCGCAGGTATACCTCATGCGTATTTTGAATAGACGCCTATAACGGTTAAAATATACTTGTATCCATTATTGCATTTCAAAAACAATATCATTTCACACAAATCGGCTTGAAAAAGATAATTTAAACCATGAGTATTAACCCTTCTTCTCGGAAACATTATTCTTGCAGGAGCAATGCTGAAATTCCCTTTTCCAGTCAGCTCTTCAATAATAGAAAAAAATGTTTGTATGCGAATTATTTCCAAACTGTCTCGAAGAGATGAGAAGCTTTAATCTGTTCACAAACTCATTAGGATTATTCCAATATATGGGAGAAAACCGATCGCCAACTTCGTCTTTGTATATTCCACTTCTAACAATATCTCCTAAATGTAATTTCGGATTATTTGTATCTCCGGAACGATCATTGGCGTTCGTACGACCGATAAGATCCTTATATTTCTCCAACTCGCTGTCAGGGTATCCATTTGGAAAGTTTTTAAATAATAATTTGAACAATCCTTCACTCACATCAGTTACATAATCACCTATTTGAATTCTATTGTCAGGTGAAAATGTAATGACGGAATCCCCCAGGAACCATACGTTGTCATGTCGATATACACCAAAGGTAGTATCGCACGCAGGCGAAGAATGTTTTAAAGTTTAAATGAGAAAGAAGTTGCTTTTTCTTCTTTAAAGGTTCTTCTGATTTAATTTCCAGCCAGCGGGTTATCAATAGACGTAGGTAAAGTAGAATGTATCGAATCCATTCTACTCGTAACACGTTTAAAACATCCCGTTAATTCGTGCTCGTTTAGCTTGCAATGATTTCTTATTTACAGTAGATATAACGTTATGTAATTCCGAAGCGGAGTCAGACACATTTTTTTTTTATTACGTTACATTGACGTTCCAATATTTATATAATTTAAGGCGGTGGTTTCTAGCTAGTGCACTAGATTATTCTGCATTTCTGTACGTTGTGTTGCAAAAATTGCGTTTTTAATTTATGCTCATTCTAACAATAACATTGAAGTCTATAGTTAACCCATCTAAATCTTCGCCTTTCTAATTTCATTAATCTGCAACACATTCAGAATATTGGCTAAAATTTTCGTATTTACACTCGTGTTCTTATAAAAATTATCATTCCCATCAATGAACTTAATTAATTTCTCTTGTATATTGGTCCAATGCGATATAAATACTTTTAGTGGAATAATGTTTAAGTCTTCCACATATCCTTTATTTACTGTATTACTGTCTTTCACAGCCATACCCACATTACATAATATATGTCCGTTCAAAAAACAAGTCATATCGCGATTTTTGGTTAAACAGGTATTGTAATATTGTCCAAACTTAGAAATACTCATTATAATTTTTTCATCTGGAAGTATAAAACTGGCAAATCCACATCGATATCTGACTTTATATAGGGGAAGAGCGGACATAATAGCCAGAAAACCATACTTGTTTTTCCAATAGTAAAAACAAATATCTTTAAACTTTGTAAATGACATATCACCCAAAACATAGCCATTATAAATATGTTGTAGATTAATATTGTCCATTTTTAACACAGTTAACATATTTGCATTATCGCGCAAATTATGTTTTGAAATACGTGCGGATAGATAAAAACAATGAACGTTTGAATGTCTACCTAAACTAAAATACTGTTGTATTTCACCCTGCGGTTAGCACCAAACATCGTCAAATATAAATACGGAATTGGGTAATGTTTCATTCGGGGGCACTATATCGCCTTTATTAGTAAAAGGTAAATATCCCATTCCTTCAATTAAAAACAAAATGTTCGCTAATCGTTGATATTTCTCTTGCTGTATTGTTTTAGAAAACACATGTACGTTTTCAAACTTAAGTCCATTTGGATGTCCACACATCGACATAATAACACAAGTTTTTCCACATGAAGAAGGATCATTTATTATTCAACATATATTTCGTGGTAAAAGAATTCCATGTTTCTTTCAATTATATTATTTTTAAAAATTAATTTTTTCTAGGGAAGTGAAATTGTGCATTATTTATTTAAATCATGGAAATGGGGTACGTTTTGTGGTATTTCGTCTACTTTTGGGTGTGATTAGGTGAATTCGCTTGTTTGTGATTTAATGCAAGTCGTCAGGGGAAATTGTGAGCAGCTAGTACTTCGGTCCCGGAATTTTTATATTTCCGAGATATAATTGATTTGTGACAAATTATATGGGATAGTCAAATAACTTGTGTGTAATTCAAACGTTGCATATTGTAGGAGACTTAGTATATTGATAGGATATTAATATAATATTGTAAGTGGAATTGTTTCGTAGATGTTAGTGTATTCAGTCAATTCGTTCCTAGTTTGCTTCAGGTGGCAAGTGAGTTGTAATTCTGGACGTAAGCGTTTTTCGTGTAATTTTCAGTAAGTCATTTCATTCCTAAGTTTTTATGACACCTAGATGGCTGGGCTGTAAAATACCTTTTTGGCTTTATTAATTATTTCCTGGCATCATAAGTACAATTCAGGACGTGTTGTTCTTGTGTTAATGGCTAGTGTGTGTATTTGAACGTGTGTTTTTCGTGTGATTTAAGGCAAGTCGTTTGGTTCCATGGAAACTATATGTTGGATATTTCTGAGTTATAATTGATTGTGATAACTGAAATTAGTTGGGAAATAGCTTTGAGAGTGCTTAATATTTTGAATTTGTGGCATATTAGTAACGTGCATCTTAAACAGGCTTAATAATTTTTACCGATTTTTTAAGTGCTTCAATACGTATTAACTCGTTCCTTTTATGCAATTCGAGGAGTGATTATGTCAGGTATTTGTCTCTCTGCGTTCAATTGTCTTCGAATAAAATATGCCCTCTTTCAATTGGTATTTAAATTGCGAATTTGCTCTTAATTTAATGTTTAGGGTTAAATTCACGCATATACTTTGTTATTTTTAAATAGTTATTTAGAATTCAGCCGTTACACGTAATACAGTATACTGTCTGACACAGACCCAGGCGGGCATGTTTTGATGTTCTCGACAACCCCACCACCACCTCAGTCGCCTGTCAGACGGCAAACAGGAAGGAAGTCCTACGCCCGCCCCGACAACACCCTCCTCACCCTCCTTAATACGAAACTTAACCGTAAAAAACACACACACACACACACACACACACACACCGACACCTCACACCTCATCGAGCGACAGTCATCCAAGAGACAACATCGATTCTGCTACTGCTCTTCAAAAATTAAAAAATAAATACCCATGACCCTTATTACACTCTTACACATACATACTTAACATAAAATCACACAAGTTTTACAATTTAATTTTTTTATTATTTTATCAATAAATCAGTATAATTAATCTTAACCGATCAATTTCATCGTATTAAAATTATCTTAATACGGTCAAACAATATGATTAATTAGTGAATTAATTAGCCTTTTAATCCAATCAATCAAATAGATAATCCAATTAATCAACGGTGGGTTTGGAAACCCCCCCTCCCGGCCCTTCTACCTGCAGGCCATGTAAATTGAATGTTTTCATAATTTACATCTTCGAAACAATGTAAATAATTTCAAACTTAAATTTGGTTGGAGATAGTACCTACTACAAAAAAAAAATTGCCAACACAAAATATCTTTTGTATACCATTTTGTAAGATCGCGCCACATGAAAAAATAAAGTTCTTATATCATATCTCAAGAGCAGAGAAACAATCAACCTATTCCTATCAAATTTGGCAAAAAAAAATAGTATTTTGGCAGCCCACAAAGCTTATATGACTCGGGGTATCACATATTTTTAACAGCCGCAATGAATATATTTTATGTTTAATATACCACAGCCCGAAATAATTCCATCCGAATAACACATACAATTGTTGTCCATCATGTATGAAAATGGAAGTACATCAACTAATTCCCTCCAAATTTTGCACACAAGTAAATTTACCAGCAAATTTTGCACAGAAGGCCATGTAAACTTACATGACATAAGTGACTGACAGACTTGTTTTGAAAATAATGGCCTGTAAATATTTCAGTTTAGTAAACCCTACCAACAGATCTATTTTGGAAGCAGAATGGAGATTGTGGAAGATGAGCTGCAGGACACCAGACCACCAAACTCAAGCAATGAAAGTCATGACTGTCTGTGAAGTGCTAAAAATAATCGACAAGGATTCCTTTCCTAACATGGCAGTGATTTTGGCTGTTATTCCAGTGACGACACCTTCTGTTGAGAGCAGTTTTTCCACTCTCGAGATACTCAGAACTTGTCTACGAAACAAAACGGGCGCAGAAATACTTACCCCACTAACTTTAATGACAGTTCATAGAGATGTTAAAAGTACTAGTAGAAGATATTGTTCAACAATATGGACATATTTCTACAAGATTGCCATTATCTTGAGGTTCTCTCTTCTATAAAAGTTGTTATTTTTATTATTTAAAAGTAAAAAAATAATGTACATATAATGTCTGTTATGGTAGTTAGGGCATGCATAATATTTTGTGAACTAAATTTTGCTTCCTTTTTTTTAACTTTGTTTAAGGGATCAAGACCTAGTGGTAACTCATTTTTAACTGTTTGTTACTTTGTTTATAAGCCCATAGGCCCGATTATGTATTTGTCATTTAATTCAAAGTAATATGTTTCTGTAATATTCAACCAGTTATGTTTTCAATATTTTGAAATCGTATAATCCAAGTTAAGTAACAGGTGTTATCATGTTATGTGCAACATGAAATATTATATTCTAGCCATTCAAATCATGCCTACGGTTTCTTACTATTTGATAGTTCTAGAAGGAAAGAAGAATGTCCGCTTTCTCATAATTCTCATTATTTTATAATAACTCGTATCTCCTATCTACTGATATTTGAAATTTAAGAAATGGTCATCTTTGTTTCTTAAGCTTGAGATACTAAACACTTTTCTAGAATTCGTCAACAAAGTTGAGGACCAAGTGAAGTATGTGTACAAACTTTGCCCCTTGTCATGTAATGAGATTCATTTCTGAACTTAGTCGAAATCTAAAAGAATTTTTGTTAAATTTTCTTCAGCCCTAACTATGATTTTCTATATACCGAATGAAAAAGTTCCGCAAACAATTTCAATAGTCTCATGTATTTTCAGGTTTTCAGGCATAAAAAACACGCTGGGCAGGCTGACTTTACAAAAAATTCTTGGGTACCCATACTTAACCATTTCCTCGAAAAATGCCAAAGAGGCATCATTTTCTTGAAATACACCGATCTTTGTTAAATTCGTACCTTCATCAAAGTTTATGTTTAAAAAGTTTTTTTAATATTTCTGCCAGGAAAACTGCTAAAATAGCCTTATTCTGCACCTTGAAATCCAAATTTTCCCCGGAGAGAGCCCCCGGACCTCCTACTTTAATGTGGGGGGGGGGGGGGAATGGGATAATGTCCCCCTCCCCAACTGAAATACTGGCTATGCTACTGATACAAATTATTTGAATTTATGTAGATAAAAGTAGGCTCATTAGTTATGTTGGTAACATCTTGTTTAATATTACAAACCTAGGCTACAGTCTGATTGCTGCAGAGTTTCAGTACATTAGTTATGTTGGTAACATCTTGTTTAATATTACAAACCTAGGCTACAGTCTGATTTCTGCAGAGTTTCAGTACATTAGTTATGTTGGTAACATCTTGTTTAATATTACAAACCTAGGCTACAGTCTGATTGCTGCAGAGTTTCAGTACATTAGTTATGTTGGTAACATCTTGTTTAATATTACAAACCTAGGTTACACTCTGATTGCTGCAGAGTTTCAGTACATTAGTTATGTTGGTAACATCTTGTTTAATATTACAAACCTAGGCTACAGTCTGATTGCTGCAGAGTCTCAGTACATTAGTTATGTTGGTAACATCTTGTTTAATATTACAAACCTAGGTTACACTCTGATTGCTGCAGAGTTTCAGTACATTGATGAGTAGAATAGAAAGAAGATTCATTTACGAAAATTCAGCTTATGGCTGATTATTACTTTAAGTAATGAAATTTGGCTTGACTGGACTGGATTATTACTGCTATCGAAACTAATATACCTTGCTTCAAATATTGCTATAGTCTGGTGGCAAAACTAATGGCTATATTCTGTGAACAGCCAGTTTCTCGTCAAAAGCGCCAGATCATATTGTCTTGGCGCACTCGCTACCCTACATCTTCAGGGCCATCCATTAAATTTATTCACGATTCTCACCAAGCGATAACTTTCTCATCATCCCTTTATGAAACCCCCTTCCACTTCCGCTGTACTTGTTATGTGAATTTCATCGTTTCTCCCTTCATAATTGTTAAGTTTTGAAAAGCCATTCCTTGTGTACATTTTATACCATGAAAAATACGAAAAGGCTGTGACAAAAGTAATCCCACTCTTATATATGAAAATGTTCCACTTATACAATGGAAATTAATTACTACAGGCAGGTTACTGAATGTAAACATATTTAATGATTCCACTCAGGTTTATTATATACAAATTCACATATATCTCAACACATTTATGTACACACAGAACTAAACATTTATTTAAGCAGTCTTAAAACTTACATTAAGTGCAAATGTACAAATTGTATTTACATATTGATACATAATATAAAAATATACCTGAAAGTACAACAGGAAGCATAGAATCAACAGCCCCTCAAAATCTTTAATTAAATGGGTTGATATTTTTGTAACATATTTTGTCCTGTATTCGGATAAGCTACGAATTGGCCCTTAGAAACAACTTATAAACAAGCTTAAAGTAGCTTATAGCTTACTCCATGCAAAAAATCCAAGGTACGCACTGCATTGTGCTGGTCGTATTTCAAGGACGTGAATTGTGGTGCATAACGATATCATGCGAATATTTTTTAAGTAGTTCTTTTCAGACGTAAATTTTAGACATAAATACAGGTAAAGTAATTAAAATGTAAAATAAATAATGAATTTACAAGCTACCAAGCTTTATAACTATAATACAAAATGCCTTAATTTACATTAAACATTAAATCAGATACATTTTTTAATGAAACTATACGTCTTATTGTGACACTTCAACGTACAGAAAAATATAAACACGTGTTTTAATTGCACTCTAGAACACTGTCGATTTGGCGGAATTGTTATTGCTTGTTTACAGGCAGTGTTGCTATGTTTTCCAAATTTTGCCGGAAAATCTTCGGATTTCTTTATTTTAGTCAAAATTACGGGGTTTTCTTCTAAATATTTATATTTTTACATTCCGTCTTCTAGTTGTTCATGTGCCTTTCGCAAAAATACCTAAGTGCCAGTATTTATTATATTTCCCATTATAGTTTTAACCTAAAACGCATACTTAAATAAGATTCTTAAAGTTTGTGTTTGAAAACTGCTGATTCAGTGCATTAGTAACTGTTTGTTTGAATTTTCAGTGATATAAAACTTTGTTGTCACTGACAAGATTGTTTATAACTATTATATATAGGCCCTTATAATTGAATATGCATTTTCCTTATTTGATAGCAAATTTTTCCCTGCAAAGCGACCGATATTACATTTGAATGTGGCAACTCTGATCCACGAGTGTATTATGGCCGTGAGGGTCATCATCTTTAATAACTGGGTGAATGTGTAGAGTTTGGAACTGATTGAGTGCTCTGACGAACAATGCATTATAGCAGTCAAATGTTAGTTTGCTCTATTCAAGTAAGTGACTCTAAATCGGAATCAGTGGATATCAACTGATAGCCAGTGAAAACTGCTCCATCCGGAATCAGTAGAAAAAGAAAACTATTAATCTCATCAGTTCAAATAAACCCACTAATTCAAACAGTAGAAAATTAGTTATTTATAGTTGACTAATTAATATGCACAAGGAATTTAAAAAAATATATCCATTACGCTGTAAGTAAGTACAATTATCTTGTTGCAAAAAAATATTTCCTGTACAAAAAAATGTTGGATGTGGCTAGGCTCTAACATCCGCACAAAATGCAACGGATAATCCAGTCTTAATTTCTATCGTCTTACCAACTTCGCTTCTTTGCCACTGTACTCATCATTCTCGTATTCTGTGTAGAAAGAGCAACATACTATGGCAAACGGCTATATTTTTCGTAATGTGAAAGTACCTTATGCCGTCGAAATGTAAAGATCGACATGAAGTACTTAAACATAATAAAACATAGAGCCATTTGCCATGATATAATACAAGAAGGGCTTATTATGAGTGGCAAAGTAGGACAGTGTGTAAGATGGCTAGCCATTAACAATTTTGTAGCATAGTTTACTTTTTGGGCGGGGGTTCGATCCCAACCACATCCACAAATATTTTTGTTTTCACAAAATTTATGTTTTACGACAAAACAATCGTGCTAACCTAGTCTCACGGAGGAACGTTTTTTTTTCCTCCAGGCGCTTATTCGTTAGCCAACTATAACTAACTAATATTATACTGTTTGAATTAGTGGATTTCTATTAACTGATGAATTAGTGGAATTTTTTCTACTGATTCCGGATGGAGCCGTTTTCACTGGCAACCAGCACGCTAAATATTCGCTATTATACTGTCTCATAGCAGCTTGAATTTGTTAAACGGTATAAATACACATTTAAAATGAGTTATTAATTTTACATTTGAAAATAATATCCTCATTAAATTCGAAGCCTTGCTACGCTTACAATTTATCTACAAAAATCTCCAATAAGTTTCATTATTTGAATGATATGTTCGTCTAAAGGCGCCAGGCGAATCACTCAGTGAATCTGAATCATCCGCGGGAAATAAACCCGTGAGTTTTATTTGGACGACAAATGGATGTCATAAGGAAACCATTCGTTATTTCCTTTCAACGATTGGTTAAGTATTTCACATTGCAAAACGAAAGCTACAAGCATAATTCAGTCTGAGTTAGTACATTATTTTACAACCACTTTACTTCACACCCTGGTGGATGCTGCAGGCATTGTTTTTTTTTTTTTTTTTTGTTTGTGGTTGCTCCTCAGCCCATCTCGCCCACAGCGGAGGAGTGCTTCAGTAAAATACAACTTGCAGACATTGTTTGTTTTTTTGTTTGTGGTTCCTCCTTAGCCCATCTCGCCCACAGCGCAGGAGTGCTTCAGTAAAATACAACTTGCAGACATTGTTTGTTTTTTTGTTTGTGGTTGCTCCTCAGCCCATCTCGCCCACAGCGGAGGAGTGCTTCAGTAAAATACAACTTGCAGACATTGTTTGTTTTTTTGTTTGTGGTTCCTCCTCAGCCCATCTCGCCCACAGCGCAGGAGTGCTTCAGTAAAATACAACGCGTACTAATTTAATTTCGTTTAAATTAACACAGTCATCTCTGCTCCTTGACAGTGCCCAGTAATATTCTAACAATGAACAGAAAAATATTCCTTTGTAATGTAATGTGACGTTAGTTAAACCACACATTTGTATCCATAAATGAAAATTCTCATTGTTTTTAAAGAAGCCACTGATGCTCGTTTCTCTGATAGGAAAAAGTTTATATTTTCAAACATTTTCATAGCATCAGATATGCCATTTCACTGTCTTAGTTATCTCGGAATTGTACTAGGCTGCAGCTGGAAGTTTGAGTATCCTAGAAAAAGTCGCTTTGCCATTTACAGTGACCTTCATAACTTAAGTAAGTCAAAAACCACTTGTAATACCGACTCAGTGCCCGTAGTATTTCTCGGCGGAGGTTGGAAGGTGGTGTAATATCTCAGCGTGCTCAGCTACCGAGGGTCCTAACAGCAAGTTAAGATTCTTCATCAGCATCATTACACTATCACAGTCAGCCCTGAGTGATGTGGTTTCCTCCATCCCCGTCCTAAATGCCTCAAAAATAGAGGCTTCTATAGGAAATGCTAAGTACAAATCAACACTTATTTCTCGTGTGTCCACAAACATATCCTCTCTCTCTCTCTCTCTCTCTCTCTCTCTCTCTCTCTCTCTCTCTCTCTCTCTCTCTCTCTCTGCTCTGAATCATGTGGTACTACTTTACTTCCTCCAAAGCAATACGCCGCTACCTGTTTTATGTATTCCGCTGCGAAGTCGCAATATTCTGTCGCCGAGAAAGGATGCGCAATTGCCCAACACTATATTCGCTTTTGGGAGACCCCGGTGTAACCAGCGAATTTTGTCCCCAGGTGAATTTTACCCCCAGGTAGAAAAGAACGTACGAAGTACATCATTATACCATTGATGAGACGTCGGCACAGTTGGGTGCCGTACGGCAAGTAAAGGGGTGTTCTGAATAGGGGCTTTTCTCAAAAATTAATTATTTTCTCGTAAAGTGGTACAATTCCACTCTACTAATTACACAGAACACGAAATTACTTCGCTTGAAAATCATTTCTGGGGAAACTCCAAGCTTCTCTGATGCATGACCGCTTCGTGGTCCCCACCTACAAAAAAACATCCGGCGTGCCTTGAATCACTGTTTTGTGTATTAACTCCCCTGCTGGCGCTGAGGACTCTGGTTCGGTGAGTAATTTTCGGCTACGCTTAAACAGTAATGTTATTTGCGAGTGGGCACTGCTTGTTCCTTAGATTGTTATCATACCAACGGAGACGTTCTGGCGAGAAAGTGACAAGGGCAATGCTCTCAGGGATTAGTGTCAACCTAATGAATTGCGGTCAGCCAAGGTTTGTAAACAGTATTGTACTGTTGTCTCGGTTATCAGTGGACCGCCAAGCTGCTTCGGCAAGTACCGCCACTCAGACATTCAGGGAGTAAAATCCTCCTGCTACACCAGCCCAGCTCGGTTTTCCGAAGTCACTTCAATGTCGGAATGATTTCTCAACTCAGGCAATGACGTATTATTCCTCCACACGTGGTTTTCCAAGCCACTGACGCCATCTGTAATGAGCCGTGGTCCACGACACGTTCAGCTGTACTAATATAACTGCGGTATTACATAACTTTTTACAAGACATTCTAACATCCTCAGCGAAATTAAAATAGTGTTGATTGTTTGCTGCAAAACAGTCGTACCTAGCTAGCATTTTGCTAAAAGGAAAACTTTACGCGTTTATAGCAACGTAATTTATATTTCACTGGTTCAAATCATTAACATTACCAACCACATCATCTTACGTTAGATTCCAGTTAATTGCTTTCCAGCATAAACACTCTGTTCTACCAGCTTTGCCATAGAAATCGAAGACCTTCAAAACGATTAGCAGAAGAGAAATATGAGACTTATGAGAGAACAGTAAATGTGTAAGTATGGAAGGTTAAACTGTGAAATGCTATATAGCTTGGTTTTGGCCAACAGGCTTAAGAATATGACTACAGCGATTTTAACCACTCGACTACAATCTCGACGCTCATAAATTGAGCCACGTAACAGACCGAGGACGAACCTCATCGACCTGGCCTCTTTAATACTACAGAAAATACGATGCTGCACCAAGAAATAATTAAAATATAAAAAATATACGTAAATATTTTCAAACAATAACTTGACTTCAGTGAAGAAATGGTAAATAAATTAAAACAATTACTACTAAGCTCTTGCGTATGCTCCAAAATTATGACTTACAATTTTTTGAATTATATATATATATAAATCCTGTGAACTCTTATACAAAAATCTAATGAATTCAAAAACAGTATTTCGCTGAAACAAAAATTGTTCCCTTTAGTTAATTTGGTTGAATGTTTTGTATATGTAACACTCCTACACGCCATACTCTGATTTATACAGCTGATGAATACATAATTTGCTACTGCGTGACACAGCGGCAGCGTTCGCCACGCCCGGTGGGCGGTGGAACATCTGAAGTTGGAGTAAGGTCTATGCTGTGCTGGTATAGTCTATTCACGGTAAAGTGAGCACTTTTTAAGGCCCTGCAAAAATTTTCCTTTTAGCCACTTTCTACCTTTCCGTCACTTTTTAATATTAACATTGACTGTGACCAATAAACACATTAAATGTATACATTCCACCACTCCCAAAAGTTAACCCCTGAAGCTGTCATAATATATATTTATTAGTGGTTAATGCCTATTGGCGGGGCCTTAAAAATGCTCACTTTACCATGAAGAGCGTATATCAACAAGCTAGCGGTAACAGCATATGGCAGAGGCATGGCAGCTTGCTTCCGGTCGGCATATTGTGGCGTCAATCGTCGGCGAGAAGGCTACTGGTGAAACATCTGGTGCACATATTGATATAGGCACAGATGGGCTCAGCATCACCAGTGACGTAAATGTGACAGCAGTAACAGGTAGATGCCACTAGAGCGTAGTACTGTTGGCTAGCAGCGTGCCTGGCGGCCACGGACCGGAGCTACTGGAGCGACATCTCGTTGGCGAGCAGGGTGGCGCCAGTGGCCCGTGAGTGGTGGAAGAGGTAGTACGAGATGAGTAGAAGTGCCGTGGCTAGCACGAGGCTGAGCAGGGCGAGCGGCACAGACGCGGTCGGCCCGCATGGCGTCGCAGGAGGAGAAGTGTCTGCGTGACTACGGCCGTGAGAGAAGGTGCGATGTGTGTGCCTGACAAGGCGCGGCACCACGCCGCCCCAGAAGTCCACATCACGCGACAGGAACTCCGTCGACTTGACTGTGTCTTGGGGCGTCGCGAACACATACATCTGCCGCGACGTGTCCAGGAACTGTGGCCACGTATGTCCGCTGCCATCCACCGGGTTGGGGTCTCTGTGCCAACAACATCACACTAGTAAGTACTCCACCAATCGCACAAGGAAACTAGCACAACATGCACAACACAACCAGCTTTAAAAATTGAAAAAGGTTAACTACAGGCTGTTCACGGTAAAGTGAGCACTTTTTGAGACCATGCTAAATTTCTACTTGCAGGCTAATTTCTATGTTTCCGGCACGCTTTAATGAGAACATTGCCTTGTGACTAATAACCACATTATGTACATTTTACCACTATCGAAAGTAAATGCCTGACGCTGTAACAACATAAATTTATTAGTTGTTAATGTCTGGCAAGAGGGCCTTAAAAAGTGCTCACTTTACCGTGAACAGCCTATATCACGTGTTACCCTTGCAGCTCTTCAGAATTGGAACAACACTGAAAGTGAGTGAGTGAGCGAAGAGATTTATGGGGCTCTTAATGACGAGGTCTTAACAGCCGATGAGAGTGAAGTGAGGTGAATATGGAGCAGCGCCGGAATACAATGGCGGGGGAAAACCGGGGTTCCCCGAGAAATCCCGCTGACCAGCGACATCGTTTGGCACGATTCCCACATGCTAAAATCCATGGGTTACCATGCCGGGAATCAAACCCGGTTCGCTTGGGGGAGGGGAGGAAGTAAACGAGTAGTAGAACCACTACACCACCGCGGTGTAGTGGTTCAACTATAACACTATAACCTAACACTATAAGTTAGTTACCACTTACACACTACTACTGTAGAGAACATTAATAACATACACCACTGATTAATAACTCGTTACTGATATCCTGATTTGCTTTTGGCATGTACATATAAGTTAAACAGTCAATTAAATGTCATCAAACATCTCTTCACCCCTAGGACCATCAAGTTTGTTGTTAGCGATTCTTAATAAAATGTGTCTACAAATATGACGTGTTATAACAGAGTTGGTGCGATCGGCATTTTTATTTACATCCAGTTCTATAAATTAATGTATGACATGCACATCAGTAAACTGTAAAACGGAAATACATGTATCCTCCTTGGTGATGCATTTTTCACAAACATTAGTATATGACCTTCATGGGTCATACACATTCTATGGTATATGAGGAGTCCGAACACATACCTGTTGAATACACCAAGTTGCCACCACGAGCCAGTAAAATCTTCGTTGTTCGCTAGAACCCACTGATTCGTGGGTGTTTCTCTGCATTGATAGACTCTTCCGTCTGCCTTAATCACTTTAAAATGTGACTCATACTAAGCTATAGGTTTCCATTTTCAAGTGTAACATGGCAGAGTTGCTGAGCCCAGACGATGCGACCTTGGGGTAAGCAATAGTATTTTGGTTGAACTTAGGCTCCTAAAGCCCATGCATGCAGCAGCACCGGCCCAACCGCCTAAAACCACCCTGAACCATTAATTTAATAGCATTATGTTTTTTAACACCCTTTTAAACATAAAGTTATATATTTTATAATTTTTATGACAAGTGTAATTCGTAATCTCCAAATAAGATTTTTAAGGGACGGATCACTTGTCCAGCTAATTTTCATAGGATGTATTAAAGGGATTATTTAGAGGCTGTGACAGTACTTTTCTAACGTAATCAATTATGCTGGTTACGAATATGCCCTTATCTTTTATGTACGTGCATAAGTTTCAAAGTTATTAATTTTTAAAGGATGGAGTACCTCCAAAATGGCGACTATAACCTACAAAATAGATTGGTTACAATGCCAATGTTAAACTGGTAAAGATGTAAACTCTGTGGCCAGCGCTCCGTAGTTCTAAGCTACACACAACACACACACATACAAATTTCAGCTTTCACTAAATAGAGAAAAGGAGTTGTAAATAGAGGTCGAACCTTGAGTTCGAGGCTTTAACAAACACTCAAACTCACATGCACATCCTTTCATCAATAACTTTAACAATAATGATGGTATTGCATAGAAAATTGTCAATAAGCAAACTTTGCTTTATGTGAAATGAAATGACGTCTGCGCCAAAAAAAAAAAAAAAAAAAAAAAATTCTACACTACATATTGAAGATATTGCAAAGACATTCGTGAAATTCGCGCGGGACTGTGTAATTCCATTTTAGATTGGGGCAAGATGTGCCTGCCTGCAGTTGTTTTCCTCGTGACCGCCAGGGTACCGCCAGTCGGTGCATAATGGCGCGGATATCTGTAGGCAGTACCTCGTGGCCGGAAGTGGATGTTTAATCATGTGTGGTAACAGTGTAAGGATGACTGATAAAAAAATAAGGAAAATATGTCTTGGAATACAGTAAAGCAGCATGCCTTCCTTCTTCGGACATAATGGAAAACATACTTGATTATGGCATATTCCGGGTAAAGTTGGAGACAGAGTAAGCCCATGCGAAGAAACTCTAAACTAAGGCGACATAATTGGACATGAATGAAGGCGGTCGTCAAAGGATGCCTAGGGAATCTGCGGAGGAAGTAATTCTACGATTACTGTCTGCTCCAAAGATGTCACTGCGGCACCTTTCTCAGGAAACAGGAATGCCGAAAAGTACTTGTCGCGCAGGCACTTGAAATAGTGCAAAATAAAATGCCAAGCTCTATGTGCACTCTATTTCTGTCGTTTACAAACTCAAGGAGTCTAACAAAGTGAAACGTGTGCCTTACTGTCGCTGGTTGCAGACACTCGTCCATGACAATCCAAGTATTCTGGATAATTCATTTTCTTTCCTATGAAGCTTGGTTTAACCTATATTAATTCTCAAAACTCCTTTCTTTGGGCCAGGAAAATCCCCATGCGGTGCATTAAGAACCTCTCGATTCAGAAAAGTGTTGTGTTGTTTGCCGCTGGTGAATAGTTGGTCTTATTTTCTTCGAGTCCCAATCACGACTGCTGTATACATGGACATATTCAAAGTGTTTGTTAACCAATTAGACCTGTTATAATTTTATCATTTTTCACAGAAAGTAAAAATAATTTTCTAGAAAATTTATTTAAAATATCATTATTTATTGCTATAGTTATTAACAAGAACCTGTGTTCTGCTTCGAGTGGGACATTCTGTATTTTCTACCTCTACTTAGAATTTCAACAAACTCAATCCGCATGACCTTTGTTGTTTGAAACAAATCGAATAATAATTTTCGAATTGGCAGTTTTGCAAATGATTTGTGATGTATCATGTCTCAGTAATTATACGACCGATAGTGTAATTGAAAGTGGAAAACTGGTAAAACTTATTGTAATAATTACATGCAGGCGTTCGTTCGTTGTTTTATGAACATTTTGGAACGTTGCAACACCTGAGATTCTAATATTTTGTCAGTGACCAATCGAACGATTCTTTCCAAAGTGCCATAAAATAAATGATAGGAAAGAAAACTTAGTCGTGTAGAATTTCGTTAGGTCACTTCAAATTGATAGGTTTATAAAATGTTACACCCGTTTTACTAAATTTTAATATCTCACATACAGCATTAAATTTTGTAATTTATAAACCCCTTAGCTCAACATTTTACGAGAGAATACAAACAATTAAAACTACTTGTACAATTTTGAAGACGATCAAACCGATTCGAGTTAAATTTGTTACACAATAAAGGAGACTGACTGAAGTTCTTGAGTATTTTTTATGGGCTAGACACTTATTTTCAAAATTAGAGACCTACGAATATGTAAATTGATATATTTATAACACTTATGAATCATACACACAAACACATCTCTTCTGGTAGTAGCTCCATGAAGCGAAGTATTCTTAAGTGATGTTTCTAACACTCGGATAAACACCACAAATCGAGAAATAATACTTTTTTACTAGACACTTTAAATATTACGTAGATCACTCCCCCTACTTCGCTTATCTTCAGTGTCAAATATTGCAAAAGCACAGGAATAGCCATATCTCTAAACTAGTTGAGCCAAACATTTCTATGTGTATTTTGATCTTCGTCGATGCTTCAATTTTTTTATTTTTTGTATTAGTCTTTCCTGATCTTTCTAGTGAAACACAGTGAAAAAACTGAGTATTGGCTTTTTGCTAAGAAGTACTTCCCTTGCTTTATACACCTTACAAAACAAACTTATTTTAGTTTAGGATTGGATGGTTATTATGAAGAAGAGGGGCTCACAGATAAATTGGAGAAGCATAACATATAATTGTGGGTTCTGACAATACTAATGATTGTGAACTACAATGGAATAGGCGTATTGTTATAGCTCCATGATATAATTTGAATCGCTTTTGTGGGGAGAGCTGAGAAAATGAGGGAATCATAAAACGGGAAAAATAACCACCCAAGAGATTCCGAAAGAGACGAAAATTGTTAACAACGTCCACAAATATCTCTAGAAATACGAATTCACGGAAAATCTGCATCACTTTGTCCCTGGAGCAACAGCATTAGAAAGCATGGAGTGTTGCACGGGTTTACCTGCTTCATATCTTTCCACCGGATTCATATGCTAATACCAGTATAAGAAGTTGCTATAAGTTTATTAAATAGGGAAATCAGCGCGGTTCTCCACGATCGCTCTCGTTTGCTTCCCGGAAAGCAGACTCGGTTGAATTCACTTTCCTGTAGCTGTGACAAAGTTCTGCAACCGCCGCCATTTTAATAATGTTACGTTTCTCATTTTACTTACAGATGTAGATAGCAAATACAAATAATCGAAGTTATGAATATGCACGCATTCGTCAGGGAACCGATTGCGAAACAAACTCCGAAAGAAATGGCCAAAAGAGCATACTTTCTGCAAATTCGTAAGCGTTCAGGCGACACTCTGAATAGCTACTTACAACCCCCGAAGAACTAGTACATATACCCTCCACTCCATTTGTAAATCACAAGACTTTATAGGATGAGAAAGCGAATATACAGCTAGCGAATACATAACAATTTACACTTCACCTACCATTAACTGTGAAAAATTCAATTTTTTACGCAAACTACACAATATCATACATTTTCAAACATATACGCTTTATGAAAGTCAAATGTAGTACATTCAACATGCTCAGACGTTTCCTTCGGATTAGCCCATATTTTTCATAATCACCATCAGGACCTACATAGTTGGAAACAATAAATATTCAGCAACCTGTGTAATAATTTGATTCAACTGTCTCACGCAAATGGCACGAACTTTGTTACCCAGGTGCTGTCAAAATATCATTAAATTATTAGAACGACTTTATAGTTTACAAATAAACTTTAAAGAAACATATTGTTCACCTAGTATGAGAATTTAAGTGAATAATGTAGACCTCAAAAACATGAGTTTGGTAAAATTCAATTAATTTGATTTGGGTATATTGTTTCTGAGAGTATGATTATCTTAACTCCAGAATCTATGGCTCCAACGGCAAGTTTACAATGTGAAGAAATATAAATGATATATTATATATATATAACTCCTAATATATGTGATGTCACCAAAACATTAAAGGTGTTGAAATATGTTTAAAAGAGGAATTTTGGAACCCTGGCCAAGAAATGGAGCGCTTAAATACGAAGGCAAGCTTGTTTCTGCTCCCGCTCACCGAGTGCATTTTTGTTGTTAAGGTTTTCATCCATGCTTTGACCTTTCGTTTTGTTCAGGATCAATTTGTTAAGTGGATCATGAATCTGGGGATTATTTCCGAATGTCTTCTCGCCGACTCCGAGCAGTGGCTTAGTGCGAATGGAAAGGAATATTTTCCACGTTTATTTGGCCAGGAGAAGGGATAAATTCCTACTGAAATTCGGTCCCTTAGTATGAATTTTAAATAAATTTGCCATGTAAGGTACATTAGATCGCTAGGTTTGAAGACTTTCAAATTGTTATTCGTATTGGGCCTTTATGATCCTGGCGCAAATGTCAGTAGGCTAGTAGGCAGTGGCTCACTTACACCTACATATTACACACACATGTAACTCACCTGGGATTCTAAACCTGATATACCAAGTGCGAAGGCACCTTACGAATAACTATCAGTCTTTATTTTTAGTTTCAACTTATTATTCCTCATGCTTAGAGTTAGCGACTTTTCGCGAAAGAATATGAGTAGACTTCGATATTATATGCACCCAACAGCTTTTTGTCTATTGCCATTGTTTGCTATCTGCTTCAGAAGGCATTTTCATATTTGACCAGGCCACTGAGAATTCGGCAACATCGGCACTGCTCCTACGTGATTCGTGTGTAGACAGTTAACACGTGTCAATAAGTTATTCAGCCAATCAAGATAGGTAAACGACCCTACTGTGTTTTGAAATATAACTTGTCTTGAAATCTCTTTGCGAAATTTCACTACCCCTTCTCATGCTAATAACTTCGAATTTACCAATGTTTAAATTCAGTCTAATTATTTTTTTATTCCATATACCACTTGCAGGGAAATCGACTATGGAACATTTTGGCATAAATTATACACCATCTGAGGGAATAATTAGTAAAACTTGAAGGCAGATACGTTCACTGGAATATCCTGTATTATTGATAGTAATGTATCTTCTACTTAAGTATACCACAAATACATTACATACATCATTAGGTGGTTATCGCAGAGTACTTTATGTCTTTCATGATCAATTCCCCCCAAGTTAATGTTCCATGGAAGGTATGGAAGTGGGGGAAAAACATGAAGAATTTTGGCTTCAGTTTCTTTTGTACACTTATGAAGATTGAGTCTATTCAATTTAATAATGTCATTGAGGGCTGTCAATACGCACCATGTAAATAAGAATATGGGTTCCATATTATGAATATTATTCCCATTTACATGAAACTTTCTATTTCTAGTAAGGTATATTGGTCTTCTCATTACTTCCAAATGTATGACAGTTGATTCCTCAGCATTCTCTATACTTTTATAGTTTATTTTTTGTGTTAGCCCAGTAAATGCCTGAGTTTGTTTGCGTGTATACAACAAGGTGTATCAACATATAAGAAACCGAGTAATTTTAATGATCATAACCATATGAAGATAATTTTAACGTAATTTCTCAGGAACATAAAGATGATCCAAAATTTTATACAATTGTACACTAGTTTCGAAGTTTTTCTGAGTATATCGCCAGTGGTCTCTATTATAATTTAACAGCAACATCGTATTTTCGTTACGGAAATCAAGTCGAATGAACATATATAACTTTATAAATATCGCATTTACTAGGCAGAAAAATGGCCCAAGTTTCTCTCTGCCTTACATCCTGTCTCTAGATATATTATTTTTCCAGGATATTTAGCAGGACCTATTGAAGGCTAAGGAAGATATTGATTTATATTATCAATCTCACTTGATTCTCATTCAAAGGCGAACAAATTATTTTGGTACTGCAACAAGATATATTTTTTAAGTCCTATGATTGCCTAATTTCTTAACAATAAATATAAAAAAAAAAAGAAAATAGTTCATCACGAACTAATTTTGTGACAACCACAAAATGATGTAAATAACGAGAATACTGGCTGGTATACCCTAGCCATTTTTGGCACATTTGCATTTAACCGCACACCCGGGAGTGACACTAAAAACACCGTCTAGTGGTCGTAGAAACTGACTTGTAGTCGAAGCCATATTAACGGGAGAAACACAATACGATGCCAACAAAGCATACAGAGTGAATTAAAATGCCTGGAAGTTGCCAAAGTCGTCGTTTCCTGCAACTCATGGCCTTTGAGAAAGGACTTATAATCGGGCTGAAAACAGCAGGGTTGTCGTATCGCTGTATGGTCCACCATGTGGAACATACGGACCATATTACCCGATGCTGTTGGATACGTGATGACAACACATGGAGGACCACTTCAGAGCAGACGAGGAGGAATACCAGTCGAGAGGATCGACGGATCATGCACCAGGCGTGTATGCATCCTGTGGCGACCCGGTCCACGACACTTGCTAGTGTTGGGACTCCTGTGTGCACGCTAACCATTACGTGACGCCTCGCGGAGGCGAATCTGCTACGTGTGCTGCCACTCTACAGAAGTTTGCAGTAATGCCAGACTAGAGTAATGTGGCTCTTTGGAATTACTAACTCGTCTGAAAAAGCAAAACTCTAACAAACCACTTCCTGATTTTCCTGCAACATCTTGGAGTCCAAAACAAAATAAGAGCAACAACATGATATAACATCCTTCTACTTCCACAATACGGACACTCCATTCTGTGTCTGCTTTATCAACCCCCTTCTCAATGGAATGAAGATTACGATACACCTTCTTGCGATAGTAATAACTTCCACCTCTACGATATTTGTTAGCATACATCTTGATCATACTTCACCTAAATTCACGCAATGGCTGAAAACAAAATGAAACTAAATTACAACCATAATCCACCGCAAGGGTGCTTTGTCCCTAACTTCACCCTTCAGGTGAATATATTCTCTGTCAATGGTCACAGTAAGTACACATTAATTATTTTTATTTGTATCAATATAGCAAGCAATACGTATTTTTTGCATGCGCCACATGGGTACGCTGTAAATCACTATGCCTTGGTTTGCAGCAGAGTGGCATTCGGTCTGACTCGCTTCGCTCGCCAGACCCTCACCAGCTGGTAAGTATTGAAGCCGGTAAAACTTATAATGCCAGAATCAAAATATAAGTTGCGAAAGTAACAAACCACATGTATGGTGTTTAGTGATGAGTGCCCCTTCGTTATGAGGACTGGTGTTCATCGCGCCCGAGTGTGGAATGCCCCTGGTGATTGCTCGCTTTTGAGCAGCGTGGCAGACATTATGATCTGGGGAGCCATAGTCTACGATAGCCAATCCGCTATCGACGTGTTACATGGAACATTGTAGTACGTGGATGAGGCATTACGTCCCCACCTGGTCTCATTTATGGCCAGGATTCCCGGTACGATATTCCATCAGGATAACGCCCAACCACTCGTGGCATGGATCACCTAGAACGACCTCTATTATGTTCAAACACTACTATGGCCTGCCAGCTCTCCTGTCATATCTCCAATCGAGCATGTGTGCGAACAGTTCTATTGAAGGTGACTAGATGGAATAGGAGAGATCAATTTCCAATTATTCTGATGCTCTGTTTTTGTGTCCATGTGTATTATTTATCTGTATCACCAGGTACCTTTATAAAGTTTCAGTACCATCCGATGCATCCTTCTGTGTACATTAATTTTATTGTTTGGTAGTGTATTTTGAAAAAGAATCACAAACAGTGAGTTGCTTAAGCTAGTGACTCAGTCGTTACTTTAAAAAGCTAATTATTATGATTATTTTTAACTATGTCTTGTTACTGTAATCGGTATTCCAGTTCGCCTTATTATTGACTCAATTTTTCTTCTTCAAGTTCTGTCTTTAAATATTTCATCCATTCTATTGCATTATTTCCTTTCTCCCTTAAAAGCCTTGAGTTTCAGTGCGGTAGAGGAAGAGTACAAAAAATTTCTCGGCTTCGGATTTGGAGGAATGAAATAAATACTCTTGTACTATTTAACTGGTTGTGAATGCTGAATATTATTCCCTAATCCTCATAAAAAGGCTGCAGATACCAACTTGTGTGGAACATTTCGTTCATATTACATGCTTCGTCCCCAGTAACAACGTTTTTGGCCCAACATCTGACTCTGACGTTGGGCCAATGTTGGAAAACGTAAGATGGCCCAACATCAAAATGTCACTCGGGGCAATGTTGGCCCAACGTGAATTTATGCATTGGCTGCCAACTGAAATATGATGCTCAACCTGCTGTATTGGGCCAATGCAGATTTATGGTTTTCTACATGCTTTCTTGAACTTTCTTTCTTTCAAACATATTCCATATCAACAAATACGAAAATGCTGTTTGTTGGCTTTGCCTTTATTTTTCATATACATATTAAAGATCACCAATCTAATATGGCAAAAACTCAACCACTAACGAACGTAGTTATTTTGTTGGTTATTCGTAGTTTTTTTTTTTTTCATTTGCTAAATAATATTCTTTTCTCTTTCAGCAAGGCATCCACACAGTCACTTATCCACAGTTGAGAATGTTTTGCGAAGATGTGTTATTTATTTCATACGTAATGCAATCTAATAAACATCATTCTGCCAAAATTGGCTACCAGTGTTTTAAATCAATTGTAAACATTAACAAAAAAAATAAAAAACCCATTAACCATATTATTACTCATCACATACCATTTTACATTACGACCTCAAAATTAAAGTAGAAAATTACGGATTCGAACACACGCCCTTTGAATTAGCAGACTCACTGGTGAAGATATAGGTACATATCATTGCATTCCAGTTCGAGTATACTGTGTTATAGGATTTGTTATATTAAATCAGATGTTACTACTCTGAAACTAAATATAAGACCTTCCAGTTGCCAGAACATATTTTTCAACTAATAGCTAAAACACAGCCAAATAGATCCAGTTTATTTATAAAGAATCCCCGTGATAAAATACTTAAAATATTAATTAAATTAAATGAATTATATATGTATTTATTTTGAAGAAAAAAAGCAATAATATCCTATGATAGCATGTGTTAAATGAACATTATTATTGCTGAATGGCCCTTGTAAGAAATATTCAAACTTTTACGTTCTGAAACAAAAAAGAGAAAAATTACGAACTCGCCAAACACAAATATGTGCTCAGAAATATTTTACAGTAAAAACTCGCAAATATTTCTTTACTACTCTTAACAGCAGTAGCACTCTGAACTCGTGTTCTTAAAGCGGGAATGGCGGTATGCATGCAGGCATGTAGGATATCTACGAACAGAGGACAGATGGAAATGTGCATTTACAGCAATGGGTATATTATAAAAACATTTTAAGATTCAAAATGTGCGTGAGTGTGTTAAAAGTTGGAAATATCATTTATAATAGTATTGTATATTTTGATCACAATTTATGCCTTTGTACATAAGAAATACATGCCAATTACCAACTGTATGTATATCAACGTGCTGCCAACAATCGGCCAACCACGACCATCAAAATATGTTTTAAATACTATTGGTTTATGTATTTAAAAAATAAATTTGAATCAAACATGAACAATAATGTTTGTTTTCATCCCAAGCTTTGTTGAACTTATGTTATTTACACATATTTGGCCCAATTAAAGAAAAAGTACCAAACACCGACCATCCGGTTCCCGATAATGTTCCAACATAAAACCAACTAAACACATCTCATAGAAAAATGGCCAGTATCGTGAACGACATATGCAACTCATAAAATACAGAAAATAAGCATAGTTTTCATTAAGGATAAATATTCCTTAACTTCGACATAAAAATGTTGGTTGTACAACGTTGGTCCATTATCAACTACCAACTTTATATCTACCAACTTGTTGCCAACGTTTAACCAACCTCGAATATCAAAACCAATTTGAAACAAAAATATGTATATATTAAAATACATAAATGTTAAGTAAACATTAGAAACTAGGATTTTTTTTTCATTCCAAATATAATATCGAGATAATTTGAAAAATATGTTAGTTACACAATGTTGGCCCAAGTACGAAAAGTACCAATCACCAACTGTTTGGTTTCGAACATTATCCCAACATATACCAACTAAACATATTTCAAAGAAAAATGGCCAGCACCGTGAAAAAGATCTGTATTTCATAAATTGCAGGAAATGGGAATTGTTTTAATTAATAATATATTTTCTCTCACTTTTCATAAAATGTTGATTTTGCAATGTTGGCCCAACATAAAAATACCTATACATTAACAACAGTATGTCTACTAACTTGTTGCCAACGATTAGCAAAAAAAAATTAAAATCTTACAAAATTGCTCTTGAGATATGTTCTGGCACTTTTTGATATAGTGACGTGTTGATATATGTTTTTTCTAAAGTACCTCATTAACAATATCGAGTATAAATTAATGGTTGGCGTATTACATTGGGCCAATGTGGTATTTCTGTCTATTGTCTAACCCAACATATTGCCAACCTTTCCAACCAAATGCCAAGTGTTGGGCGAACGTATTTTGCTTCTTGGGTACTTATCCGTTTTTGTCTATAGGCTTTGTGATCTCACTGTTTTTACATAACAATACTTAAATAATTTTATCTGAACTGTAAGAATTTCAGTAAAACAGTCATCATATTCAGTTTTTAATTGACTATGATATAGTAACTTACGCAAGTACGTAGGAAGACTTTGTACCATGTATTTTGTTATTCCTGATCTACTCGTCTCGTGGTGTCGAAACTAACATTGTACAGTCAGCCGCGTGCCCTAACCTTTCCATGCCCTCTTTCCTTGTGGCCTAAATATTTGCTACTCGACTTCTAAATGCCGAGTTGGAGTGCGCTCGAGGGATTGATAATACCTCTGGCTATGGACTAGTATAACAGAGCTCGTACATGCCTGTCATCCTTGGAGGACAAGGCAGAATGAAAACCTAAAATGAAGCGGTGGAGGGATGAAAAGGTGGGGAAGTGGGAATATCGTGAGAAAATCCACTTGTTAATATAAACATTTGCCATATATAACGAGAAACAAAAATGGATAGGCTTGGGGGTTGGGAAACAGTGCAATAAGAACATGTATACCATCGTCGGTAGGCTAATTCACCTCCCACTCTGTACGTGTGCATTGATCCAACTGTCTGACCAGAGCATAGTCTCAATGAGGAGCAAGGCTTTAAAAGTGGTTACTTGGCTGGAGAATGTTGAGGGAAGTACATGAAGAGTTGTGGAACAGTTGTGTGGTAAGATAGTACGAGGAAGCAAGTGCTACCCATATATAGGTGAGTCCTTTAAAAGAGGCCCCGTGGGACATGTGTGAAACGGAAAGAGGGAATGAGGAAATCCAGACCAGTGTTACAACAAAATACCTAGAGTAGGTGCTGGAAGTGGCCGCCATTGACCTCGAGGCAGGTGTGCAGACGACACCAAAAGTTGTGAAAGGCTCGAGCGAGGACGTGCTACAGGATAGCATCGATAGCTGTGATAATGTTGATTTATCCGTTTGTGGTTCCTTCTTGTAGGGCGCTCTAAAGGGACGGGTCTACAGCGACAACTCGCACACACTCGAAGAACTCCAGGCCAACATTATCACAGCTATCGATGCCATCCCGCAGCATGTCCTCGCCCGTGCCTTTCACAACTTTTGGTGTCGTCTGCACACCTGCCTCGATGTCAATGGCGGCCACTTCCAGCACCAACTGTAAGTATTTTGTTGTCACAATGGACTGTATTTCCTCATTCCCTCGCTCCTTTACACACATGTCCCACAGGGCCTCTTTTAAACGACTCTCCGTGTAGTTTTGGCAAAAAATTGACTGAAAAAGGAAATAAGTGATCAGCTGCCAGAGAAGAACGTGGAGAGAAGAGCTTGAAAGACGGCGGAAGAGCTGTGTTATGGGAAGGGAAGGGAAGGGCTACCCACCCAGTCTTGGCGAAGTTGGTCCAAGCTGAGAGCACGCGGGACTGCAGTTGCAGCTCGAGTTGGTTGGCGGCCTGATCTAGCAGGCCGAATACGAACAGCACCTCGTCACCGTGTGCGGCGCCCATGAACGGCGGGTGAGGCGAGGCGGCAGGCCGGTGCGAGAACTCGTAGCGCCAGATGTTGGTGCCAGAGCGAGCCAGCCATCGTGCCAGCTGCTCGGAGGTTACCCGCGTGTAGAGGGCGCCGCACATGCGCAGGAAGTGGTCCCGGTAGCTGGCGGAGCCTGGTGGCCAGGGCCTGTACTCATGTACTGTCGCCTCCCACACCGCCGGGTCGCGGATCTGCAACACAGACCCCTCACTTCTGCCAACCTGGGTGGGCTCTGGTCAACTGGCCATGTAACTGGGGATGTCCTCCAACAGAACATTGTACGCAACTCTACAACATGCAGAACTCATTAAAGATTGCTACATGCACTACTCAAATTGTTAGATTGTACTCTTTATGTTGTATGTACAAAGAAGGCATATATTTTAGGCCTGCTATTTTAACATATTTTATCCCTTTTTACGAAGTTTTAACACACTAGAAAAATCCAAACAAGTTTTACTTTTTTTTTTTTTTGCTCAAAGTGGCTGCTGCATACATGCGACACTAGCGCCCACAGCGATGTATGTCAGTTTCACTTATGCATTTGTTTTGATAGATTCTTACAACGGAGGTGAATAATCAAGCGAAATATTTTGGACAAACGTTATTGCTTCAATAGTGTGTGTTCAAAATAGTTTGCTTAATTATTCACTGGCGTGGGTATACAATTATCTACATAGTTCTGTTCCTGGCTGTATGGTCACATGCAAAGTCCAAGGGCATGATTGAAAATAACCTTTGCCATGCGAATTGCCATTTTTACGCATGCAATCCGAATTTGGTGACTGTGTGTTGCGTTTGGCATTGATATCACAATGGCGAGGAAACGAAAATCATCGCTGATACAGTCGTTGTATAAACGAAAGTATAACTGCGAGTACAGAAAAGAATTACCGTGGTTTTTACATTCCAAACCAAAACAAATACATTAAATATGTAAACGTCTTTCATGTCCACTCTTTTTTCCTGCAATTTTCAATTTTTTTTTAACTATAAGGATTTTACAAGATATGACACAATGATTTCATGATTTTACAGGATTTTTTATATACATGAACCAGGATTTTAGCTTCAGGGCAGGTGGCAGCCCTGATTTATTTTGAAATGCCGTAATATAAATATAGTTTAAAATAAGTAAATTACAGAATCACACAGGAGGTGTTGGAAACATCCTGTTAATATAAAGACGTGACTCTCCGGAGCATGTGGGTTAATTCCTGCATATCGTTGAAGTATAGCGCGTGCTGTCGGTGAGGACTGACGATGGTCACCTACTATTTAATGTTTAATGGCAGTTGTGAGTTTCACACCGGAATATTCAATGCAGTGGCCGAGACATTTCCTTAACACAATGGCGTGAACGCTCAATAATCCAGCACTTCATCTATTGGTCGCAATTAGGGTCCATCTCGCAGCCCAAGCTAGCAAGGCAATTACCTAACAATAACTAACGACGAGCCTGAACATGACCTTGATGGTGAGAGGTTATGTATGACATTACATCGAGCCTTTCTCAAGTCACACATGACATACCACGATCGGATACTAGGCAATGTAGTATGTCAATACCTCAAGAATGTCGACTCCTTCCTCCCAATCAGGGCTTGTTCATAGGATATGGAAAACAGGCCACTTATTTTGTCACGCATACCCTCGTTATAGTGAAATCTTTTCATACCAATTAAAGCAATTACAAATTGTTTCCTAGTTGTTACACTGCGAGAGTTGAAGTATTTTATATATTTTTAAAAAATTATGCATTCTCACAGATTTACCCAAAAAAAATTGCCTCTTAATTTTTATGTTGTCTGGCCATATTGTTGTTGATGACAATAGCGTAACGCCAGGGTAAGTTTGAATTTCTGAAATGCGTTGCAATTCTTGGCAGAACATCGTAATCTTCTGATCCCATCCATGATTCATTTTATTCCTCTGTTGAAGGTGGTCCACAAGAATTCAAATTTCCTAAAGATATTGAACGGTACGTGCGATTATAATAACATTTGTACTGCAGTTTTAAGAAGTTCGAGGTATATCCACCAGAAGCGCTGTAAGTACTCAGTAGCGCCAACTTCGTTGTTCGAAGTGCTGCAGTAGTTGTGCCGACTAAGTTGGTATGCGTGGAGATGGCCATAAAAATAACGACCGCTAAATATCATTGCCACTCTGATATACATCTTATTTACTCTATGCTCCCAATTGTCCAAAGTCTGTGGCTCCTCCCCCTCCCCCTTACCCCCATTAAACAGGCATATCAGTACCTACAGCAGTCACATAGACAGTTATAAAATTATAAGGTGACTGTTTATCGGTTTATTTACTTCCTCTTTTCAGTTTTCCATTATTGGGAAATATTTATGTTTAGTACTGAAAAGGCACATATTCAAAATGACTTTTTCAAAGCAAAATTGTAGGTATTTTTTAACACTTAGCCACAAGAATTTTAGCATCTTGACGGAAAATTTAGATTCAAAGGAAATTTTGATGTTATAGGGAAAAAAATAAAGTCGTGAATACAATAGCGTTGTATGAGGACAATGCTCTGCACTCCGATGGCACACGACAGAACCTTTAGTAGCTCATCAGATCGCATCGTTACTGGATACAAGGGTCAATGCGATAGGGAATGGAATAAAGAATGACACATTTTTTGAGGAATATTTACCTCAAGTTGGTTCAAAATAATGCTGCGAATTCCAAACACCTTTATGTAAAGGAATCTGAGTCATGCGTAATGTACAAATGTTCGATGAGCGACTAATTATCGGGCAGACCATGGCAGCATTGAAACATCACATAAACTCCCCCAGCAGTCCGGAGTTGTGGGCATTTTGTTGCTAAATACTGATTCCAGCAAGGCAGTCAGTGTCAATAATGTAATTTATCCGAGAAATTTGATATTTTTTTAAATTTTTTCACAGTATTTTAGAATTCGAGTTTCCCTGGGATTAAGTACAAGGTTATAAAAGCGGTTGGGATCAGTAGTATACACAAACATGGCCGCTGTTCCACCTGAGAACTTGACTTGGGAGTCTTGAATCCACCTGGCCGATTTGCGGACTCTTTGGCTCAGGCATCAAAGAGCCGAAATCCGCCTTGTCAATTTTCGGACCAAACGGGGCTGCGACATGGTTATTTGTGGTTCTTCTGAGTGCGAAAAACGGGAAATTTCGAAGCGAGAAAAGTGAATTTTGTCTACCAACTTGGCTGTCGTAATAACCCTATGTTCCCGTGTTCTCCTCTTCATTCCACTGAGGGGGCCGCGAAGGTGTTAGTGGTTAGACTACTCGCCTACCAGCACGACGAACCTCGTAGACTCCCGAGTTTCTCACATGGGGAAAGCAGCTTACGTTTCTGTTGGTTCGTGGATTTTGCAGTGGTACTCCCGTTTCCGCCAATACTGTCATTCGCCTCTGCTCCATGTTCATCACACTTCGCAGTCATCTTCTCTGAGGATCTCACCTCTCACTGTTACGAATGTTGATAACAGAAATATATCGATCTATTTATATGTTTGTTTTTATCATATAATAGTTTTATGTAGCAGTACATCGAAAGAAAGATATCGATTTTTGGTATATCGGAATTGGATATTTTTAGTAATAAAGGACTTGACAAATCTAAAATTTCTCGGAATGTAACATAATGTGGACACGAAGCATTGCAGAAAAATTTGGCGCAGTTTTTTGTGCATGTTGCCAACATAAACATGGTAATTTTTAAATTCAATTTTTGTATTCAAAACAGAGCTTATTAAAAGATCATTTTAAAAATATATATTTCAGATACCTAGAAGAAGATATCGATTGCGCACTCAGTTATAATTATATTTTGTATAAGAACTGTTTCTCACTAGACGTTACCAATATACACATTTTCTCCCTGTTTTTTATTCAAATGATTTATTAATGAAGCATTATAATTTATAGATAAGATATTAATACATTTCAATTTAACAGGAAAAAAAGTAACTTTTATGAACACAAGTATAAAACGCTTGTGATACAGGGCATATTTAGGAAATAACTAACTACGTCATACATAGGGAGATTTTTCAAAGGTTTCATTCAAAAAGGCCGAAGAAACAGTGAATGGACTACATAGGCTGTTCACGGTAAAATGAGCACTTTTGAAAGCCCTTCTCAAGATTTACTTGTATGCACGTAGTGTATTCTTTCGCCTTACGTAAGATTAACATTGTCACAGGCTTCATCACTTTCATGTCACTCAGGACGCCCGTTAAAACATATGCAGGTAGGAGCAGTGATATTTTTCAAAGGTTGATTTCAACAGTGGTCACTTTATCGTGAATGGACTATAGCGAGTGTGTTGTAGAATAGGCTAGTTAGAGTGTTATAGGAGATATTCTTTCAAGGCTTTCACTCGGCTAAGTTGTTCGCAGACCAATCACGAAATATTCTGCCTTATAGTATCAGAATCCTCATTGGTCCAGTGAAATGGAGTAGCATCTTCATACATGTATGACAGCCAATAAGGAAAGAAAACTGTCGGACATGTGTACAGTACGTTGAATCCTAGCAAACGACCATTTTTCCCGCGATAAACCATCATCTCTAGTCATAGTATAGGCTGTTTACGGTAAAGTGAGCAATTTTTAAGGCCCTTCTAAATTGTTCATTTCATCCAATTTCTATCTTACTGCTACTCTTTAATATAAGCATTGCAATGCGACCAATAAACACAGTTTATATCTTTCAAGACCCTCAAAACTTAATGCCCGAGGCTGCAATAAGATATATTTATTAGTGGTTAGTGACTGTTGGGAGGGCCCTAAAAAGTGCCCACTTTACCGTGAACAAGCTATACCAGATATATATTTTTTTGTAAAATACAAGAATTGGAAGGTGGAATTTGATTTCTCCTGTCTGGCAACAGTGGGTTAGCGCGCTTGTGAAGGAGATGCACATACCTTGAGGTAGTCACGTACGTGCTCGCGCACGAGCCTGGAGAACTCGTGGCGTGTGAGGTTGTCGGCGAGGATGGGCCTCGCGAACACCGTCTCCAGGAAGTAGTGCTGAAGTAGGCAGATGGCGCCCTCGCCGCTGGTCTCCCCCAGGAGGACGCTCACTTGGCGGTCGTGGGAGCGACGACGCACAGCGTGCAGGGGGTCGACGGGTACCAGGTCGCCGTCGACGTGGGGTCGCCACAGCTCCGGCACACCCCACGACAGCTCGTCCAGCCGGCCAGCGTCCAGCTCTCTCAGGCACCGCACCACCTGCCCCCCCACACACTCACTAACTAAAGCCTGTTCGCGATCAAGTGAGCACTTTTGGATTCAACCTTGGAAAAAAGTCACTGCCCCTGCAATAATATATTTTAACGGGCGCACTGAGTGACATGCTCCCCGTCAAGTTGGTAACGATGGGTGGAAAGTAGTTCCATATCTTAACATCAAATAAAAAGTGTTAGTTAACAATTTGTGATAACTTAAATTATTTCCTTCGCTTTCTTTTTTTTTTTTAACGTACCGAAGTGTAAAAATAAGCAGATTTTTAAAGAATTAACTTTTCCAATAATCCCTCAGTTGTACTTGACCGGCGCATGAATAAAGTGGTAAGGCCCATGGCAACGTTAATTTTACATAAGGCGGAGGAATACACAACGTGCATACAAGTAGATCTTTAGCAGGGCTTTCAGTCAACTCCCGCTTTCTCCACGCTATTTTTAAGGCCACGATCCTTCATTTCTACAGCTTTTGCGAGAATTAATTTTTTGTACCCAAACGGGAGCCGATGTTGTAAAATCCTCTTACAATTTTGTTACTAATCGTTCTTATTATGTAGTATTAAATTTTTTTAACACAAAAATCTGCAGAATTTTTAATAATTATTAAATAAACATAATTTTCATTATTTAATTAACTGGGTCAAGGTATACACTTTTTGTGTTGGAAAAATTCTACTACATAATAAAACAATTTGTAACAACATTGAGAGAGGATTTTACAAAATCCGCTCCCGTTTGGGCACAAAACATTAATTCTCTCAAAAGCTGTAGAAATGAAGGATCGTGGCCTTAATAACACCTTTGAAAATTCACCCCATTTATGACGAGTTTGGTTGTTTCCTAAATATGCCATGTCTCACAAGCGATATTACTTGTGTCAACATAACAGTACCTTATTTTCGATTAAATTGAACTCTCGCTTATAATTTATCTATGAATTATAATATTACATTTATAAATAATATTAATGAAAACAGAGAGAAAATAGGCGTCTTGTTAATACCTAGTTCTTATGCAAAATATTGTTTCATTGTGTGCTCACGAATGCAGTGCGTTGGCCCTCTGGTGTATTTTTCTAAGTTTGGTTTGTATGAGTTGGACAGAACTTAATGAGGACTTCAGAAGAGCTGGAAGTTACCGCGACTCTTTGATCTGTTGCCGCTAAAGCCCCTCTCACGCTGTTAATTTGGTCAAATACAATTGCGCAGTTGTGAGTTCATCTAGACGTCATAAATGCTTACATATTTGTCTGGAAAAGTTGATCTGGTTCCAGTTTACATCAAACATTTGAAGGTTGAACCTGTTCTTGAATCTCAATGATGTTTGACGATTGAACCTGTTCTTGAATCTCAATGATGTTTGACGATTGAACCTGTTCTTGAATCTCAATAATGTTTGACGATTGAAATTGTTCTTGAATCTCAATGATGTTTGACGATTGAACCTGTTCTTGAATCTCAATGATGTTTGAAGATTGAACCTGTTCTTGAATCTCAATAATGTTTGACGATTGAACCTGTTCTTGAATCTCAATGATGTTTGACGATTGAACCTGTTCTTGAATCTCAATAATGTTTGACCATTGTAATTGTTCTTGAATCTCAATGATGTTTTACGCTTGAACCTGTTCTTGAATCTCAATGATGTTTGAAGATTGAACCTGTTCTTGAATCTCAATGATGTTTGACGATTGAACCTGTTCTTGAATCTCAATTATGTTTGACGGGCTCATCCGATCATAATCGTGCATGACAAAAATGGACACCACGAAACTTTAAATCAACAAGTAATTACTGAAAACGAAATAGGTTATAAAGATAGTTAATTTATGCAGAAACTGGCTGAACACGAGAGATGTTTTAAGCTTATTTTCACAAAATATTTAGAATGCAGAGGCATTAAATTGTTATGTGAATTCAACTTCTCTGATAAATTAAGTCTGAATTTAGTAAGAAGAGAAAATAAATCACAACATTCGTTTTCTTTCTGTATTTGAATGCACGGAGAAAAAACAATAGTTTCTTAATTTGAATGCACGGAGAAAGAACAATAGTTTCTTAATTTGAATGTACGGAGACAGAACAATAGTTTCTTAATTTGAATGCACGGAGAAAGAACAATAGTTTCTTAATTTGAATGTACGGAGAAAGAACAATAGTTTTCTTAATTTGAATGCACGGAGAAAGAACAATAGTTTCTTAATTTGAATGCACGGAGAAAGAACAATAGTATCTTAATTTGAATGTACGGAGAAAGAACAATAGTTTCTTAATTTGAATGCACGGAGAAAGAACAATAGTATCTTAATTTGAATGCACGGAGAAAGAACAATAGTTTCTTAATTTGAATGCACGGAGAAAGATCAATAGTTTCTTAATTTGAATGCTCGGAGAAAGAACAATTGTATCTTAATTTGAATGCACGGAGAAAGAACAATAGTTTCTTAATTTGAATGCACGGAGAAAGAACAATAGTATCTTAATTTGTATGTACGGAGAAAGAACAATAGTTTCTTAATTTGAATGCACGGAGAAAGAACAATAGTTTTTTAATTTGAATGCACGGAGAAAGAACAATAGTTTCTTAATTTGAATGCACGGAGAAAGAACAATAGTTTCTTAATTTGAATGTACGGAGAAAGAACAATAGTATCTTAATTTGAATGTACGGAGAAAGAACAATAGTTTCTTAATTTGAATGCACGGAGAAAGAACAATAGTATCTTAATTATAATGCACGGAGAAAGAACAATAGTATCTTAATTTGAATGTACGGAGAAAGAACAATAGTTTCTAAATTTGAATGCACGGAGAAAGAACAATAGTTTCTTAATTTGAATGCACGGAGAAAGAACAATAGTTTCTTAATTTGAATGCATGGCGAAAGGACAATAGTTTCTTAATTTGAATGCATGGCGAAAGAACAATAGTTTCTTAATTTGAAAATAGTTTTTGTATAAATATTGAGATTAAATCCTTTTGATTAAAAAAATTTACAATGTGCCACATTTTCAAACACATTCAAGATTATTTGATACAATTTGTTGGAAGAAAAAAATGGATCGCCAAATTCTACCTTTAGATTTTATTGCCAAATATATTTTAAGGGAAAATTCGATAGTGCGACAGGGGCTTAAGAACTGTGTGCTCAAATACCAACCACTGCCAATTAGATTTGTCAACGAAATTTCTCTTTGGTCTATATGTTATTGATAATGATCATTGTCGTTACAATCGTCCAGCAGTCTTCGATCTGATAAAGTGAGTTACCGTATTGAGAGTGTGAAACCACTGTGCGATCTCCCAACCAATTTTTTGCTTATTAAAACAAATTTAATAAGATTCATCAATTACTAAAATCTAAAATGTCTGATATAAATGTGTTAATATTACATATATATGTCCCTTGATATACGGAAAGATTTCTTTACTGTAAAATTACTAGCTAAAATAATTTTTTCCTATATCTAAAGAAAGATAACGTTGCCATAAATGAAAAATTATTAAAATAAAAATGTAATAGCACAGCAATTAAGATTCTTTAACTTTCCCTTTGAATTAAAACTACATTTCTTAACAATAAAGTGACAGTGTCCAATAAATGCTTTCCATTTTTGCTATGACTTATGGAAGGCATTTAAAGTATTTTGTTACAGTGTAATGCACTTTGACCATTCTGAAGGTTGTGTTGTGTACAGTCATTTTCTTGGGGATATATATCCCGTTGACACACTGGGCCGGTTGAGTGTGTAGGATGTAAACATCATCTGTAGTAGGGGGAGGGGGGAGACACATGGCTGTATCGATGGAAACAGCTGTGAACAGGGCTGCCTTCACAACACATTAAAAATACTTTGTAATTTCTACTGAGAAATCCTTTGTAATTTGACAAATGCTTGTAACAGTACAAAGATTTTTCTTGTAAAACTACAAGATCCGTGTTTGTAATAGACCCTGGGAAATGTTTGTACTATACTGAGCTGTATCCACGAGCTTCAGCCAAATTGCGAACACTCGACAACGTAAAACCGTATAAAGCTGTTTGTGCAAAAGCTATGGGTGATAAAGTGTAGCTGCATGCAAAAAGAAATGTATTGCAAGTCTGAATTACGTAAAACACTTAAAACTACTCAAATAATCGTAATAAAACGACAATTTTAATACAACGTGACCGTATTATTCATTATTTGTTAGTGTTTCCTGGCTACACAGAACTCTTACATCGGCTCTTAATACCCCGTTCTTAAGATGCGTCCAAATTTCTTTACTCAACAACTGAACTCTTAAAAAAAGTACGTATTCTTTTTAACCTTGTAACTTCAATATTATTTTGTATGTACTTGCACGTATATTTAATGTAGAAATAAGCGTTAACATTGTAAGTCAAATGGGTGTTGAGGTTGGAGGTGCGCGCTGGTAATACAAGAGGTGCGAGTTCTAATTCATGTGCTAGCGCGGTACTTTTTTTTTCGTATGTTATATTTTGATTTTTTTTAGTTATTATCTGTTACAAATTCATCACACTTGTTTTTAGAAAAAAAAAGAAATTTGAGTACACTTCTCAATAATGTCTGTTGTAATACAAGGCTACCATTTATAGTATTAAAAAGAAAAGTTTCGCAGATTTTACAAGAAAACTGTTTGTAGTTTGAGAAAGGATTTTCTTGGCAACTGGATTTTCAAGGTTTTTCTTGTAAAAGTACAAAACATTTTTCAGAGTGGTGTCGGAAACGTACACCTGTTCGTGAGAAACAATTTACAGTTTGATAGATGTATTTTGAGGTTTATTGTACATTCTTCCGCCAAAACTAAACTTAACAGTACCATGGTCCCGATAATTTTAATTCATACATCGTTCCACTTTATTATAAGAAATATTTGACATTTACGTTTCCTTTCCTCTGACGAAACCACCACTACACAATAGAACTGTAAAGTCAGACGTCAGACAATTGAACATCGGTTCTGCGAGCTTCGTAAAAATGTGTGTATCTTGTTAGGTAAATAATTATATTAACAAGGAATGCATTTTATACACATTTTTTAAAAATTGGCTTAAAATTTATATTAAAAGTTTATTTCGAAACAAAATACTCATTTGTTTACTTTATTACAATATGTCAATTCATATATTTCCTCTTCGCATTATATTTGTTTGCCATTTATTCAATTTAAGACGAGCTCTGTTTAATATACCGAAATTAAAATTTCCCTACGATAAAATAACGCACTTTCCACAGAACCTCTGTTAGATTCTCGGCAAAATAATTGCTTGACTTTGACTTTAAATTTCAACTTTTCGAAATCGTAAAGTCAAGAGTGCTTTACTTCACCTTTGACAGTTCCATTGTGTCAAGCTCAATAAGAAACAACATGTCGGAAAGGAAACGTAAAGTCAAATGGTAAAGTCAAATGTTAAAGTTTTCAATTGTGTAAGGGCCTTAAAGGTGCTGGCGTGCACACGGCACCATTGCTGGTTCTCAAGTGGTACCACTGGACTAGCCATACTCTGTATATAACTAGGCCAGGTTTGGTGAGCACAAAAGGTCCAAGCAAGGCCCATATTCTTCCAACACCGATGGACAACCAATGTTCCACTTCACAGCCATCAGATGGCCTACTAATGGTTAGCAATGCTTTCGCCTTATGTTAAATATTATCTCTTTAAAAAAAATGTGGACTCACTCTTGACTAATGCTTGCTTTCAATTTTCGTTTAATACGCTATTATACACATGATACAATATGATTGTGAGGGAGAGAACTCGCGCCTCTGGCAGTTGTAGTCCAGCATGCTCATATGAACGGATGAAGTAATTAAGAATATATTAGTACTTCAGATATGAACAAACATTAACATGTTATAAATTGCACCAGTTATTCCGTAGCCTTAAAATTCGCCATGCGAACAATTCAGTATTTGAAAAATTGCAGCTAAACAAAAAATCTGTGTGGTCAAGAGAAAACTTCCTACATGAATCGCGACATTAACCCATAAAAAACTTGCCTTTAATGTAGTTTCTCGCAGTATATATGTTACGTGGATGTAATTTGTCTGTTTTGAAATACAGTAGACATAATATATCCATATTTTCGTGGCGTGAAATTACAAAAAAAAAAACCCTTAAATGTTAATTTGCTCAAGGTAATATATTTACTTTTTACCTCACATTTTATTTATATGCATTCGTACATGTCACAAGGATACGTCAAGTTATTCGATACCAATCATGACGTCACACGAATACGGTATTTATATAATTTTGACATAAATATTTCCATCGCTAGATATTTCCACATAATCTACTCAATATATCTCGAGATCTATATAACTTATATAAGACAAATATGTATTGTATTGAAGTGTTCACACACGAAGAATGTAAGTAATTAAAATAATTGCACAAGTAATGATCCGTCAATGTACCACTTCATAGCCATTAATCGGCCTACAGATGGCTACCCATGCTTTCATCAACAATATGCGCACTTGATTTGGGTTATATTTCTCAAACCATTGAAAACCTCCGTGGACTCTTGAGATCGCAACGAGGCTGCGAATATTTCCTCAAAGGCGAAATTCTTTAGATTTCCATTTGTTGGAGCTCGGTCTCCTAGGTATACTTTCGAGGAAACAGATCAAATAGCTGTGGCTGAATGATCGCTACGAGTTCACAGATACTGGTTATTCTGCGGTGTCAATATTTAATAATCTACTCCAAGAATCAGGTGCTGAGAAACAGAATCAACCACCTGAGACTTAAGGTCGTGTCCCAATTCGTCGAGAGAGTACTCTCTCGCTCACTATTTACGTCACAGAGTGCTCTCTGCTCTCCCCAACTCCCATGAGAGAGCGCGAGAGGGAGAGTGAACGACAATGTACACTCGGTGCTCACTCTCGCACTCTCTCTGTCAGCCATATTTTTTTTTGAAAGTCCAACCTCAAATATCCAGATTTATTTGTTGTTTCTAAAGCAGTGTTAGAAATATTTTATCGACTTAACTTAATCATTGCGATTGTGAAATGTGTAATAGCAGCAATATTTCGTTTGATTTGGAACGTAACAAATTATGATGTTATTATGTTCACGTTTCATTTAGGTTAATTGTGTGCATATTATTAAATACTGCGATTTTCACATAACAATTATGTTTTTAATCATACAAAAAAGGAACAAATTAAAATAAGTAACTATTTAATAAAATACTGTGTATTTATTCGAGGAAAGTGAAAGGCCCGCTATATATATATATATATATATATATATATATATATATATATATATATATATATATATATATATATATATATCACTATTTACTACTTTTTCTGTCAGATAAATAATGCCGAAGGCTTACAGAGGGCACAAGTCTCAATTCGCTAAAGTGAGCCAGAGTGTGCCAGAGTGAGAGTGGCGAGTGAGAGTGAGCACACTTTCTAGTTGAGACACGGCCTAAGCCTATAATACTACATGTGATAATGTATTGGCAACGTACAACAGTCTAATGTTTTTTACTTACAAGAAATAAACACACCTGAAACTTCTAGAAACATTGCTAATGATTCAATATTGTTCATGGCTCACCTACAACAAGTTACTTGTGTGGATGAAGTAAGCAGTAATCATTGCCAGAGCAGCAAAACGAAAGTTATTTCCAACATATGCCATGCATATCATGCGTTTTATACTTGTGTCCATAAAAGTTACTTGTTTCACTATTAAATTGAAATGTTATTAATATTTTATCTATAAATTGTAATGCTTGATTTATAAATCATTAGAGAAAATATGTGTGTTGGTATCGCCTAGTAATAAATAGCACTTATACAAAATATTATTACAACTGCGAGTGCGGACGGATGTGGTGCATTGTCCCTCTGGTGTAGTTCTGCAGGCTTAGTTTGTTAGAGGGGGAGGAATAGCTTGCAAGTAGAACTTTAGCAGGGCTTCAGATAAGGATGAAGTAACCGTGAATGGATTATACATCCTGCTCTGCTGGCCACCTGGATATAGCACTGGTGGACACAGGCTTATCCCCAGCGAGATTTCAGGCATATTGCTGACGTCATCACCACATACGAATATCTAGTAAATATTTCTGTGCCACATACAGAATGGTATTGATAGAAGAGAATTTGAATTCTTGCCCTAGAGAAAAAAAATCTGTCGCATCAATTGGGTAAAATGGTATTAAAAACATAATGTTGCGGGGAATGTATAACTTAGATTTAAAAATAAATATACGGAAGTTCGTGTTTTTCAAAAATTTAAATATATTTGTAAAAAGTTTGAATTATGTGATTTAGGGTACCTACTACACTGTAAACTGATTTTCTCGTAAACTTAAATTAAAACATCACATTTTTGCGATAGTAAAATTATTTGGAAATTTGTAAAAAAAAAAATTTTAAGAATGAGACAAAATTGTAGCTAGAGACAATGCGGTGATTAAAGACAAGGTTGACGACAGATAAGAATTTCAAAATATGGCAGATCTAAGATTGTGGCAGTTTTGAACCCGAATCCACTGCCTGACAGCTGCAGCCGCGTCAACCATTTCTTTCTAATATGGACTACGAAAACCTTCCAGCTGATTGGTTTTCCAAATGACGAACACGCCAATGCTTCAAATGTTGAAAATATTCATGAAGAAACTGGACTGACGTCACACTGTACTGGCCGTCAGAAGTCGTGGATATAAGTAAGGAAGGCGAGCCTATAAAATAAAAGTTTTCTTGAATGAATATCCCAAAGTCTGCAACAATCATTCTTTTCGTGCAGTTCGGTATAGACTGTTCACGGTAAAATGATCACTTTGAAAGCCCTGGTTAAGTTCTACTTGTATACACGTTGTGTATTCCTCCGCCTTATGCAAAATTAACATTACTATGGGCTTCATCACTTTATTCATACGTCAGTCAAATGAAATTATGAAATTATTTAGAAAGCAAATACTTTACAAATCTCATATTTTTACACTTCCGTGCATTAAAAAAAAAAACAGAAAAGAAATCACTGATTTTAAGTAATCACAACTGTTTACCTAACACTTTATATTCGATGTTAACTACATTACATCCATCATTGCCAAGTTTGCTGGGTGAATGCCACTCAATGCGCCCATTAAAATATATGCATGCAGGGCCAGTGATATTTTTCTAAGGTTCATTTCTAAAGTGCTCACTTTATCGTGAACAGCCTTTACAAACAGTTCAAGGGGATCCAATATTCATTGCTCAAAGATGCTGCGCTTTGTTATGTGTGCCGACAGTTCAACCCAAGAGGAACAAAGGAAATGGCCTGCACAGTGTCTGGATTGAGAAACTGGAATAATGTAACTGAGAAGTCTGAAGCACACATTCAGCCGCCATGATGATGTGGGAAGAAAGGCGGCTTCGCACTTTAACAGGTCTGTCCTTGCGAAGAACCGTTATTACAAAAAGTTGGTAGGCGGCTCAAGTTATTCAGTTCGTTGTTGCCTGTGAACTTTCTTTACGAGACATTTTCGTAATTGAAAAACTATGTGAAAGAGCATAAGCGTTTCCAGAAATGTTTTCGTTGCGAAGGGGGGGAAGGGGGGGCTGGTAAGTAATAGTATTGTCACTAGTAGTACATCGTTCACAAGTCACAGTGGAAGGATTGAAACTATTTATGCAACCTTGCTCACATTTTTAGGAACTATGTACATGACTATTTCTTCCCCCTGTTTTTTTTAGAAAACGAAGTTTTGATGTATAATATGTAATCACATGTGTGGTTAATAACACATAACTATAATGATTGCCATTAAATATAGGGTGTAAAAATGTGTGTCACGTGGGTAATAACGAATATATAAATATAATTATTAACATTGTGATAATAGGGTTTTTAAAATGTGTCATTGGGGGGGGGGCTGCAGCCCCCTCAGCCCCCCCCCCCCCCCCCATGGATACGCCCCTGTAAAAGAGTTTAGTTCATGAGAATTCGTTAGTATACAATGAAGAGAGACAAAGAGTTGGCTGAGTGCTCTTTACATATTCCAATAAATGCTACATACACTTCTCCTGAGATAAAAAATTAGTTAATTGGAATTATGGAATCAGTCGTCCATGAGGGTGTGGCAGACAATATAAGAAATTCAGACGCAACCATGTATAGAGTATTAGTAGATGTGACTGGGGCAAGAATAACAGAGATAATATTGCAATTGCCATTCAGTATGTTGAAGGAAGGAAAAGTTAGAGAATCTGTACTTGATGTTATTACAACCGAGAAGATAGATTCAACCATAAAAACTCTGAACGACAATCAGCTGGAAGAAAAAACATCTTCTCAGCCAGGGGCAGGGCTATAATGGTACGAGTGTAATGAATAAGAAGATAGGTGGTATAGCTGCATACATACAAGCAATACTGGGCAGGAAGATACTATATATGCATTGCTACAATCATCGTCTCCATTTATTGGTCTTCAGGATGGTGTCAGATGTTACTGCGATTAGGCATTTTCTGACCTGTGCATTATGCTGCGTGGATTATTTCACCATGGGAAAGTTGCAGCATTGTATGAAGGAAATGCAATTGTTCTACTTGTGGAACAGCGATGATCTGGTCACTTAACCATCACTCAAATTTTTCTTTCAAACTACAAAGAAATTCTACACGTATTACATACCATAAAAGAGAGCAACGCCAATGGAAATTATATCGCTAAAAGAAGAACTGGCATTAAATCTGTCATGGTGACTCCTATTTTTGACGTGAATACGTCTTTAAATTTGCAACCATAGTGGGAGGTAATCCAGAAAACCCGACGATAACAAAATCGAGGGATACAGTTTGGCATTACATCTCCAAATCTATCGTCTACATTCAAAATTACATTACACCACTCGATTACCAAAGTATCAAAGAATTACGTTGAGTGAGGACTATGAAGCATCGCGTGCGTCGTGAGGCGGGTTGGGGGGAGGAAGTGATGGCCACCGCTATTTTGTGTTCGTTTCGCCGCATCTCATAACTTCCGCGTAGTATAACTTTTGACAAGGAGAAGCTACGACGCTCGTTTAGGTTTCAATCGACAGCGCTCGTCAAGATCAATCGATTGCTTGTATAAAAACATTTGTGTGGCGTGGTTATGGTGAAATGGTATGAGTTTAGTGAAAATATTAAGAAAACCCAACACATTACCGGCTTATACTCATAAAAGCCAAGTCGAAATACAGAAATCGTATACGGTTGGAAAGAGCATCTCAAGAACAATTCAGTGATACTCATAAAACCCCATATGATCGAGTGAAGCTGTGCCGGGAACGTAAAAAAACCTCAAGGCGTCCGAGCGCGTCAACCTAGACGTATTCACGCAAAACAAACGGCCGTGTCCCCAACACAGCCACACCCCATTTTTTTTCTCGGGTTTCTCCTGTCTTGTGTAAAAAACTACTTCAACCAGTAGATTCTACGCTACTGAATTGTCTGACAGGTTTGAGAGCTCCACTTGGATATTGTTAGTTCTGTGAACAGTGATTGTGTTTTGGTTAGGAACGATTTAGAATTATATACTTGTTTTTAATAAAAATGAAGAGATTCTCCCTGAAGAATTTGAAGACTATGGAATTAATAAAAGGGTAATAAAAATTAAGAAAATGCTTGCTTAATATTCACTGAACAGTTGCCAACTCATGCTAGAGCGCATGCTTTCGATAATCATACAACTAAAGAGTATTTTATAAAACATTATACATCATAATTGCAGATTTTCAAGAGCAATTATCAGATAACGTAGAGTTATTGACTGCAGTATCTAGTGTAGTAGAGCTTAACTTGAAACAGCTGGATTTTCTAACTAAACAAGGTAAGTTAATTAAATTAACAAAGTGTTTTAATGGCCATTGAACAACCCGTACCTTGTTAGTAAAATAATTATTGTAAATTTTACAATTAACTACAAATCATAATTTCAATATCTAAAATATTATATGTTTAATGCATTTGTGGTTTCATCAATTTATTTAATATTAAATTAATTAACTTTTATTATCAGTATGTAACTGCATATACGTATCTAAAGAGACGACATTCAACGTTATAAAAATAATAATTTTTTTCCCATACAATTGAGGGCGAATTGCTGGCTATTATTTTCTAGTGCCATTTTTTTTTCAGTTTTATGTGAAAGTTTCATTAAGCATTATGTCTATTCGCATTTTCTTAGCAGAATGTCAGCTGAAGGTGAAAAAGGTTGTGGTTTCTGTTCCTAGGAATGTAATGGATGTTTATGATGTCATGTAAAGTGAGGTTTTGTTGAACATGTAAGACACCCATTAAAATAATAACATTAACTAGAAAAATGATATTAGTTGGTTTTGGTCATTATATTATGTTATATACTGCATATGTTATATGTGCATATATAATGTACATACAACTCCTGTGTGTGTATTTACATAGGTTTAAAACTCCCCTCAGAAGAGGAACTGGAATTTGTGAAGAGATTTGTTTCTTCAATACCAGAGGAAGGCAAATCAGATGTTCTTTGCTAATACAGATAGGCTGTGTGACGGTTTGAGTTTGTCACGGGTAAGACAAGTGTGATGTGAGCTAACCATGATGTGTGATTTTCAGCTAATGAATCCTGTGGTGTGGCTGCCTGCCGGGCAGTAATGTGCAGCGCGTTGCGGAGCAAAATCGTTAAGGGGTTCGTGAGCTAACCTTTGTCGGATTGGCTAAGGTTTCCCACCACGGGAATGATGTAATATATGAAAGTTCCCAGTAAAAGGTATGCGTCAAGCATATAGAGGGCGCGCCGAGCATATGGAGAACGTTCGGGAGGGGATACCCAAGGTTGTAGAGAAGCTGCCCAGGAATATATAGAGGATCGGCGCTGTGTTTCGGCAGACATTTCCCTGCCGGCGAAAGTGTAACTAATGGGTGAATGGTTCCGCCCTTGATTGAAAGAGAGCTTCAGGATTGCAGAGATAGAAGTTAAGTATGACGTTGCGAATCAGTAACGCCAGTTTTTGGACTTGGAAAATCTAATGACTCTCGAAGTAGTGTTTACTCATGAAAGCAACTTAGCATGAGAAACTGTAACTACTGGAACTTAGTCTCTGCACAAGAATAACGAACTTAGAAATTTTACATGACTATCCCAAGTGGGACTTCGAAAAAAATTAAGTAATGTGGTGTAGTGGACTCTGGCATTTTTTTACTACTAGCGGGACTTAGTGTTTCCTTTTGTTGTGGCGAGGACTCGGACAGGAGAATATAAAAGGTACTTTGAGAGCTGGGCTTTGTTGAATTTGGTTTCTTTGGACATATGAAAAGGCATTTTTGAAAAAAAAAAAAAAAATTAAATGAGTATGGCGGTAAAAACTGGAACAGTGAGATATTGAGTTTCCTGGAAGAGGCACCAGAATGGAAGGGAATTGGGGTGAGATTGCGCAAGCTCGTGTTACCCATGTTTTTCAAGACCGATACTCTGTATTTAGCCTATTTCAGTATTGTGGGATGCAAATTGGGGTAGTGTGATGCTGATCGAAGGAGTACAAGAGTGGGCTGCCGGATAACGGAGATCTGGAACACAGTGCTGCGGTAATGGTGCGCAAGTTCCAGTTGCTGAGATTTTCTCGAGGCCTGGACTCTGGATTAACCTTTCTCAGCAAATGATGACGCGATTGGGGTAGCGTACAACTGATTGGGGTACCGTACAACTGATTGGGGAGGATGAGAGAGTAATGCCGGATAGAAGAAAACTGTATCTCGAGTGATGCGGAAAGATGATATTGTAGGAAATTTGGTGCCACCAATGGGTGATTTTACCTTACTCATCGGGTAGTGTTTGAGGTAGTGTTTGAGGACTCTTGGAATGGAACTTATATTGTAGTTTGTGTGAAAGAAATTGTGGATGAGTGCGTGAGGAACAGTACTATAGCCACATTCATGTGTCTCGTACGGCGAATATGCCTGGGTGCTGGTCCTGTGATTGACTGATGCATTTTGTGAATGGATATGAAAATGTGGAGGGATTGAAGGTGTCTCTGCTGAAGAGTGAAGCTTGTAGAAAAGTATTTTTCGTGAAACCATCTTCTCACTCGTTGGGATTAAAATTTTGATTAAGTAGGGCAAAGGGCCGTGTTTTGTGATAAATGGAAATTGTAAATCCTCTGAGATTGTACTAAGGTGTAAATTGTATAACAATGTAAAAGGGATGTGTAAAATTGGGCAAAAGGATTTTGTTGTAATGAATAGAGACTGCCGAGAAAAGTAAAAATATGTAAGTGATGTTACAAAAGTTTAAGAGGATTTTACTAGCCACATTTTGATTTTGTGTTGGAAAGGTTATTATTGAAAGTAAATTTTAAAGGAGATACATTTGAAGAGCCTGGGATTTAGGATTATCAAGGAGTAGTGATAATCAAGGACTGTTTGTTATAGCTCATCTGAAGAAATTAAAGTAAAGGTATGACAAGAGGGAAAATGAGAAAATCATACATTGGAAAGTTAGTAGTGTGTAAAAGTAGGTTCTAAGTCTCTTGAAAATGTAAATTTTTACGCAGGTTTTAATGATTAGTGTATTTTACAGGAAGAAACATGAAAAAATTTTCTTGTGGACAAAAGTTTGTAAAGGAATTGGTATACTGATATTGCTTAGGTGTTATTGTTTGTGAAAACGTGTCAATATACTTAGACATAAATAGTATTTTGTAAAGAAAAAATTATGTTTGGTAAAGGCAATATAATTAGACTGAAAAAACTGTTTTGTAAAGGTAATATACTTAGATAAAAATACTGTATTGTAAAAATTTGGGTTTTGGTAACCTGTAGAAATCATGCAGGATTACCTGGTATATAAAGTTGGGAGTGAGTTATGAAACAAATAATTTACTTACTGGGTTGAATTTCATGCTGCCATTTTGGCTAGTTTGAATACGTTTCATTGGGGAGCTCAGTAAGAAGGATCACAGGGAATTTGTCTTTTTCAATCATAGTGTAAGTACCTATTCCCATCTTAGACGTAAGCGCTCGCCTCTCAGTTTAACACAATGAACTTTGTCGCTGTTCTCTGTTATTCTGGTATTTTGAGATTGATGTGATTTTCTTGTAACCCTACCCCTTTTCCTGATGTTTTAAAGTGTGAGCTTGGTGACAAGGAGGGTTGGCGAGAATTGTGGTTCGGCGCAGAGGCACAGGCGGCAAGGTTTTGAAGGAAAGTTATGAACGGTTTGCAACAGTTTAGACATTTGGCCTCAGTGCTGCATCTTGTGAATATATACAATATTCGCCTACAGCAATCGTCCTCGTACAGTTTCTGTGAGTTATTATTGGATGGCAGAATTGATATTTATAGTTTTTGAGAAACAATGGACTGAGAATTTGGATATTTATATAGTTTCAAGAAAGTTTAATGAAAAAAGAGAGAGAAAATTACTGTTGTATTAAACTAGAAAGGTTTTAAAATATAGAATTTCAAAGTTTGATCATTTGCAAAGCAGACTATGAGGTTAGATACAGAATAACTTTAATCCAGCGTCAACAAAAATACTGCAAATAATGATATATGTGAAAAAGCATATTTCTGTTTCTTATTTCAATCAAAGCAGAAAGATGCGAATTTGAGGAACATGGTGGTTATATTACTGAGATCTTTACTTGTAATGCATGTGTAACATTTTTTTCTTTAAATGTGTGTGTACAGAAATAAACGACTTTATGAATATGAAATGGAACTAATGGAATAAATTTTATGGACATGTTACTAAGAATTATAACCAAACATAGATACAATCCTAGAGGTAGTAAAATTCTTTTGTATCAATAATTTAGATTTATTGAATTTAAATAATGCAATTTTTTGTACGAAATATTTTGCCACCCTTATAAAACATTGCCCCCCCCCCCCAAAAAAAAACTCTTCAAAATATAATTAGTCTAGATAGCTATGGCCCTGCTTGTGAGTGATAATACCGAATAGAATATTTTATGTAGAGGACTACAGCAGTGATGATACCAAGGGCAGAAAGCATTATCACCTTTTGGAAATGTGCTTAGTAATACCCTCCACAATTAATCTAAATGTGAATACAAGCTCCACACGTTTGAATCATTTCTATGCGACATGAAACAACGACTTCGAATTCTTTCTCAGTGAAAGAGATTGAATGTTTTCAAAGAAGCTAAACTATTGTTTTAGATGACATTGTTATGCACAACAAAGCTAGAAATGAAATGAGGTTTAAAGCATACTCTGAGCCGCTTTCAATGCCCTTGGTACTCAGGCTTTTTGCGTCATGCGAGAATTAGGCTTCGAACAGTCGCTATTTTCGGTCAACCCCTTAGTGATCATTACCACAAAGTATCTTTATTAAATGGGAATGGTTTCTATTGCAATGAGCACTCTAAATCTGAATCAGTCATTTCAATTAGTAGAACTATTTTACTCAATATTCAGTCAATGCGCTGTTATCTACTAGAGCGTCAGTCGAATGCCCTGAGGTTTTACTACCAGACCATTGGTATTCACTGGGAATCAGTAGAGATCGCCTTTTGATCAATGAATACCAGAAACTAAATTTATCAGTAAAATTCTAATGATTCAACTGGAGCAGTTTCAACAGATCTGCAGTTAATCTCCCTGATTTGTAGTATCTTTAACTATTACAATCTTAGAGTGTATTTGCAGCATGCTGTCAAGGAAGGTCAAGCAACTATTGGTGGGAGGAGATGGGAGGAGAGAGAAATGAACTAGTATTGAGGGTAAGAAAGTGAGAAAGAGGTAATTTGAGATGAAAGATGGTAAAGGCTGTTCACGATAAAGTGAGCACTTTCGAAATCAACTTTAGAAAAAAAGTCACTGCCCATGCCTGCATATACTTCAACAGGCGCATTTAGTTACACGCGCCCGGTAAAGTTGGTAACGATAGATAGAAAGTCGTTCCATATTTTAACGTTGAATAAAAAGTGTTAGGTAACCATTTGTGATCATTTAAATTACTTATGTCGGTTTCTGGTATTTTAATGGATCAGATGTGTAAAAATGAGCACATTTTGAAATGTTTACTTTTATAATAATTTCAGAGTTTCACTTGACCGAAGCATGAATAAAGTGATGAGGTGCATGCCAATGTTAATTAAAACATAAGGCGCAAGTAGATCTTAAGCAGGGCTTTCAAAAGCGCTCAACGTATCGTGAACAGCCTATACCTGGTAGTAAGAGCATGTAGAGAGTGGTAGGGATAAACTGGTGGGAGATGTGCCTGCTGTTGGCAGAGGTGGCTGATAGTGGGAGCAGCAACACGCCGGTAGGGGCAGATACCTAGTATTGGGGATAGGTGCCAGGTGACGGCTAGTGAGTGTATGTGCAGAGTGGTGAGATATGTATGTGGTAGGGGCTAGGACTGTTAGATATCATAAAAAATTTTCAGAACAGTTATTCTGTATTTTCTATATATCGGTAATTTCGGTATTATCGATAATGCCGAAATTATCGATGATAACGAAATTATCAATAATACCCGAATTATTCATAATACCGAAATTATCTATACCACCGAACATTTCGATAATTCAAAACATATCGATAATACCGAACATTTCGATGGTACCGATAATTGCGATAATACTGAAAATTTCTCTAATACAGACAATTTTGATAATACCGAAAATTTCGATAATACCGAAAACTTCGATGATATCAAAACATCGATATACCGATATTTTTCAAAGTCACATATCGTTAGATAAACAATTTTTATATATCGATAATTGTCGATACATCGATATTTCAAACAGCCCTAGTGTGAGCAGGTACCTGGTGATGGTTGCCGGAGCAGTCCGCCAGCCCGGCGAGAGTGGCCGTCCTGTTGACAGGGTCTGGGTCGAGTACATAGCCGAGAGAGGCTACGCCGCTCTGCAGTACGACCCTAGTGGCGAGAGGCCGAGGCTCCTGGCCTACCTCGCGCTGCAGGAGGCGCGGGCTGGCGAGCAGCAGGGATGCCACCATGGCGCCCGTGAAGCGGCCGAAGAGCGTCACCCGGGCGGGGTCGGCGCCCAATACCGCCGCGTTGCGTCGTACCCAGCGCAGCGCCTCCAGGCAGTCCCACAGCCCTGCGTTGCCAGGCGCTGCGCTGTCGCCTATGCTCAGGAAACCGAACACGCCTGCAAACACACCAACATCCTCACTCATCTTGTTAACAGCTGCAAACTCGGCTTCTTAAGGCGCCCGTCTACCTGGGGCTTCAAGTGCGTTGCAGGGTGTTCGAAATACACATTTCTCTACGAAACTATTAAACTTCCCTCCGTCCATTGTACTGACCTACGACAAGAACACACATTTCAGATGAAGGCTGTTGAGTGTTTTAAATACTTCACGTTAATTAGAAACACCTATTTCAGAGCACTCCAAAATGGCTACACACCGCTTTTTCAAAGCACTGTATCTCAAAATGTACGTGTCAGATCCATACAAAACTAGTTAAGGGGCATACATTGAACCTTCCTATACACTTTCCACCAATAAAATAATAGGGTCGCCACTGAAAGTCCCATAGGTACACGCAGCATGACGAGAACACTGCACGTCAGTTCAGAGCCTTGCGCTTAGCGGCGATGGGGGACTTGATGCGCGTGGCAATGTCGCCTTTAACGCTCCCTCGCCTCTAGGCTTCAAACGCGGAAAAAAGCTCCAGGTAGACGGGCGTCTTAACAGACTTGGCTGGGTACTCTGGTTCCCCGTATGTTTTGCATTCCGTCCAGGCTCCATACTAGAGTGTCATTCCACATCACATTTGAAGGAGGAGAGGCACGTGTGGTTCTCACCTTGAAATCCCGTCTCTCTGTGGTTGCTACCTACTCTACGCCAACTCATCTATGCACTTTATCAGCAGGTTTTACGACCTGCAGGCTACACATTGCCGTATTCTAATCACTACAGCCTGGTTATATATGGAAACATTAGGAATAATCAAAGTTATTTTATTTTCGTATATTGATACATGATTGTGTCTGTTGCTTATGGATTAATATTAATTGGATGACCTCCAGGGAGTGTATAAACTTTTGGTCGCATAATAAACATGATAAGAATATGGCTGTAAATTAAACATGTTACTAAATGGCTTCGCAATTTTTCCAGTCTCTTCCTGTTGCAAGATACATAATATTCTGCAAAATTATTTGACAAATAAGAAATCTTTAACACATGAGTGCAATTTGCAGCTAGGCCATAATTATTTAGTCTGAATATTGTTTCTGGCATGATCTACTACCGAGCTTTGTAGTACGTCGTGGAATTAAAAAAAATGTTATACAGCAAGGACTCGGGAAATATATAAAAGAAAGATAAAAACACATAAAAAAAAGAATTTATGTGTCTACATACAATGGAGTATACATTGGAGACAACACAGATGAGCCTTATACCACAATGATTGCTACATTTTAGGACTTGGATCTGCCCTTTTATCTGTGCTTAAATAAAGGCTACATGGCACCTACATACATTATATGGATTATCATTACGTAGTCCAAAAGTAATTTTCTTATATCTTTGGAAGACGTGCAACCACAGTAAAGAATATATGGGATCAGAGGATCGAGGAGGGACCGACTAATGCCTGGTTACACCAAAATCTTCCCCGATCAGAGATCAAATGATCCTAGTTCCAAACCAGGATCCAGATTGATCTTGGTTACAATGTGAAAGTGTTCCACCAACGAAATTTCATGATTCTGGATCTCCGATTTGTCGATCTCGGTTCCAAAGTGAGAGATCGATATTAAGTATGAGACAAATTTTGCTATTGGTCCGTAATGTATAACGTCATGGAAGTAACACCTACTTTTTCACTATAGATAGAACTAGATATGCGATGTTTTATTCTTTTTAAGTGAATTGTTGTTGTACGAATTTTACTGAATAATACTCAAGTGTGTATAATGTTGTTTTTAGGCTGTAGGTGCGTTTTGCTCTTGATAGATGCATGTAGGGTAAAGTAGGAGAATTCCGATCGTCGGGGTAAGTCCGACCACCACATGAGCTCTAAAATCCCGCCGTGGTTGGGTCGCCTGTAAGGTGCTACGCTCTAGCGGAGGACTAGTGAAGAACGTTCTGTAAGTGAGGTGACGCTGGCTCTGTAGATACCAGAAGGAGTGTAGTTTGTTAGTTCCGTCGGTAATTCTTCTAAGAAAGCCGGAATATATTATGTGCGGTAGGTAACAATGCATGGTCTTAATGTCCATAATAGTTTGTGCACATGGACACATGATATTTTAAGAATTAAAAAATCTGAGGAAGAAATTTTTAACTTAACGTCAATTTTAAAGATGCTAGTTTTGTTTCAACATGGCCATTTGGGGTGATCAGATGATCGAAACTACCCCGAGTGATCGAAATTACCCCAATTTTTTATTTCCCCATTGTTACCCTGTTCAAAAATTTAAATAAGAAAAAATTTTTATAACTAAATATTTTTAAAAAAATATTTAAATAACCTTCTATTTCCAATAATGTAAGAGAACCGTATATTGTATTTACAAACCATTAATTTTATTTTGTAAAATGCATATAAGAATACTGCCACAGAAGGAGTTAATAACTGTTTTGTAATCCATTGTTTACAAATGCCTCGGCATAGACCTCGAACAACACAAAAAGCATCATGGAATGCTGGAACACTGGCTGCAGCTGTTAAATCCACACAAGAAGACGAAACTAAGTTTTGGAAGACTACCAATATTCAACACAGCCCAGGAAAAGGAGATTGCAGATAATGTAATTCTTCTGGCAAATTTGTTTTATGGTGTTACGATGACAGACTTAAGAAAACTAGCTTTTTCTTTTTGCTGACAATCTGCAGATTCCACACTATCTCTGTAGGGTAAGTAAATTGGCTGGAAGGGATTGGCTGGAAGGGATTGGCTGGAAGGGATTGGCTGGAAGGTATTGGCTGGAAGGTTTTATGAAGCGACATCCTAGAATATCACTCAGACAACCACAGGCATCCAGCATCAACCGAATCACAGCTTTCAATAAAGATGAAGTCAGGCATTTGTATGACAATTTGGAAGGTCTGATGGTCAAGTACAAATTTTCGCCTGACAAAATATTCAATGTAGACGAGACTCGTATAAGTACCGTCCAAAATTCAGGCAAGATAGTAGCCAAGAAGGGGTAGAAGAGAGTTGAAACTGTTGTCAGCTGGGAAGGGGACGAAATGTGACTGCTGTATGTGCAATGAGTGCTAGTGGTTCATTCGCGCCACTAATGTTCATATATCCACAGCAACGGCTCAGCAAGATAATGAAGAGAGATGCCCCCCCCCCCCTGGTTCACCATATCAGTGCCCTAAGTCAGGCTGGATAAATGAGCAACTCTTTTTAGCATGGCTGCAACATTTCAGTGCATTTTGCAAACCAGATCCTAAAAATCATGTATTGCTTGTTCTGGACAACCTCTCCAGTCATTTTTCCCTAGAGTCATATGACTTTTGTCATCAGAATGGAATAATCATGCTATCGTTGCCTCCACGCACATCACGCCGAATGCAGCCTTTAGATGTTGCTTTCTATGCACCGCTGAAGAAGGTTATCATGAAGCATGCAGAAGATGGATGGTAAATCATTCTCACGAAAAGCTTGCCCAGATGAACTTTCAGGACTTTTTAACATTGCGTTTCTAAAGGTAGCGACAATTAAGAAGGCTCTCAACGGGTTTCCGAAAACCGGAATTTTCCCTATGGATTCTGACACTTTTGCTGAAGAGGAATTCCTTCCCTGTAGCGTACAAGCAGTGGATATCACAGAACAAGGAATGGAAAATGTTACATCTGCCACTTCTCCAGTTATGCCAAGTTACACTACCATAAACAGAAGTGTCTCACCTAATATGGATTTGATACCATCTATCTGTACAGGTCCTTCATGTTCTTTGCAGGATGTGACACCAGTTCCAAAAATAAACTCTCCGAACACCACAGTGTCAAAGACTAGGTGTGGAAGGAAAATGCATTCTCAGGTCCTCACTTCAACTCCACAAAAGAAATGTCTTGAAGATGCTAAGCAAAAGAAAGCTGACACGAAAAAGAAAGAAAGAAGAACGAGGAAGCCAGAAAAAATACACAACATGGTAGCTTAGGCCTTGATTCCCGGCCGAAAAAGAAACTGTGTGCCAAGAAGAACTTTTCGGGAAGTTCCTCAGAAGATGATTCAGCTGTTGATCTTTGTGGTGACGATAATGAACCAACAATATCCAATACCGAAGACATTTGCATCCTTTGTGGCGATGAAGGGCAGGACAATGAACTCTGGTATAGGGTACAGGTGCACTTTGTGTTCAGAGTGGGTTCCTGCAGAGTGCACTGGTTTTGATTCACCCAACAATTATGTTTGCTATTATTGTCAGTGATAGGGTAATCATCAGTCATGTAGCAATTAGTTTATTTCCTTTGCAATAATTTATGCCTAGCTACCCTACTTGTTTTATGACTTTTCTCAATGATTTCTGTTTTATGAACAAGGAAAATTGTTGCATTTGCTTCTACAGTACTCCGTGATTTTTAAATGCCATTATAATCAGGGTTGTGAGAGCAATGTGTCCGAATTCACCGAATATAAGTGGTAAATGTCAATGATCAGAATTACACACAAGTTCGATCAATCGTATGACTTAGAGAAACATATATTTTCTGTTAAAGCAAGAGTATTTTCTTAATTGTTAATGTCCACGAAAAATGACAAAAGGTGGTAAAGTATATATTCTCTTATACACCAGCAGGTTTTATTTTAATGAGCATTATTGATCGGTATTCCCCCAGTTTACCCTAATAATTCGCTCACAGCTTTGGTTTTCCTGATCCCGCCCAATCGTTTTGTTTCCCTGGCGTTGTCGCTACCTCTGCCCACCATCCCTTCTTTGCCCTTAAATATACTCTGCGTCATTTATATTTCTCTCCTATTATTATCTAGTTTTTTCTATCTCTGAGCATTATATAAATATGTCGTGCATTTTGAACCAAATGTACGTAACATGAAATCATAACAATTTTTTTTTCTATTTTCCACAAATAAATTTGTCATGCTGAACGCAAAATTCTGCATTACGAACATACATGGAATTTACACGTACATTAGCATGTATATTGGACGCGGCTATGATTTTAGGAAAACTACCAAACCTAATCCGTCAAGTCACCATTTGTAGATAATGTAGGGAGAATTTTTTGTTAGTACTATGCACGTTAGTGCAGCCAAATGTAAAAAAGCTGTTCTCTCGTTTGTAATGTTCGGTGTTGGGCACTTCACTAATGTGTTGGCAATTTACACAATACGTACTAGCTCGTTACTTAGACCGTGTCTCAAATGGCTCAGAGAGCGTTCTCTCTGACGTCAATGGCATGGTCGCGAGAGTAAGAGCACGAGAGAGCGCTCTCTGGTTGTCTCAGTTCGTCGGAGAGAGCGCGGAAGAGCGAGAACACGAATTTGTTTACGCGTTGACGCTCTCTCTGATCATACGCCATATTTGTTCACATTATTTCCGTATTTGAATAAGGTTATAGAAGCTTTCTGGGCCAAAACAACGTTGCAGTTTAACTGTAACTGTTTCAGTTAACGTAATAACTTACGTACCACGTTTTCATTAAAAAAAATAAAAATAAGGATTTTTCACAAAGTCTCTTATTTTTTGTCACTTTGCTGCAACATGACGGTAATATGTGACAAAAAAGATGGTATTTGATGCACTAATAATTATTCCAGCAATCCTAAAATTATTGGCGAATTATTTTAACACACATAAATTATCTGCAATATCAATGACCGCGATTTTAGCTTAAAATGATCCCCCGCCTTTTGGTATCGGCTGTCTGCTTTTACGTCACGTCGCAGAGAGACGAGATAGTGGTTGCATCAGTTTCACTGAGCGAGAGCGTGAGAGAAGGCGAGGCAGTGCTCTCTCGTAAGAGTATTCTTTAGATTGGGACTCGGCCTTAGTTCAGCAGAAATGCAGAGTAGTGAGTGGGGTCGGCAGATTGTGCAAGTGGGGAGTAAATGTGTGAACATCGGTGGTGGCATAGTGAATATCGCATGACTTTATCGCATAACCGCAGCTGCTACAAGGGAACATAGGGCACTATAACAGTGCGGACGTGGCAAAATTCAGTGAGCCCAATTAATGTTAATACAGGTTAACTTAGTGAAATAGCCGTGGTACCATTATTTTAACATTTTTGATTTAATTACTGTATTGAATAGTCCGGTAAAGTAAAAGCCTGTTTTGGGTCAATTGTGGTGTTTTAAATCTTCTCTGTAAAAAAAATTGGAAAAATCTTTTAACTGAATTTATGTTCGAAAAACTCGGTTTATAACCTGGCTTTAGCCAGGACTGTTACAATATTTCTAAACTTCCGTAGTTTCGTAATGCATCGGTACCGCACACATTTTTAAAGAACAGATTGTGTAAAAACAAAATGAAACGTGCAATATAAAACATTATCAGCTCCAAGCATAGACTGTAAAAAGTGTCTTGATCCCTTTTGAATTTCACTTGGAAAAATTTTGAATATCGGTATTTTTTCTTTCATTCACGTGATTGGTAACGTAAAACACTGTATGGATATATATATATGCATTGTTGTGTAATACTGTTGTGTATAAATGGTTGTGTGTATCATGCTCTTTGAAGTTCGTCGTGGTGCAACACAATTGTAATCTCATGTAGATATATTTTTTTCGGATGCTTAAGCATGTTTGATTTGTTAATAAATCTTTCCTTGCAATGGCACGGATAGGAAATGACTAAAAGTATGTAGCACTCCATGAGTCGCAAATTTCTGTAAGTATTTTTTTGAAAGTGCAAATGTCAATCATGTGTAAATTTAAGAATTAAATTATTAACTTTATCGCCTCATATTTATACTGTGATCGTAGGTAAAATGTTCTGAAATTATAATTTGAGGCAGTAATATTATGTTTATTCTAACGGGCAGATGAGAACTGCTTGCAGCGATTACTGAACTGATACTTTATCGATGTGTGACTATTTTGTTTTAAATTCTCAATTTCATGTTTGTTTCATATTATATGAACGTTCTTCAATCTAGTCATGAAAGCTTTACTTTACTGTGGCAAAGTAAAGACAATATGCTAGCAAATATAAATTGTATAAGTGTTTCAGAAATAAAGTTATCGCTTACATATAATATTTCCGTTTTATGTATTTCCTTGTCCTACGTATAGTTTCAATAAACAAGATTTTTTAAAGATATTTACTCACTGAAGTTGTATTTGTTCAAAGGATGTATTCGTAGTATACTTGCTGGTAACATGGGGTGGCAGCCTATTATCTGTAAGGTAAAATTATATATAAATTGTATTTCAAGTAAATACATGTTCACTTATCACTTACCAAACACTCCCAAAAAATACTCGTAATCAGGTAAAAAAAAAAAAAAAAAAAAAAGGAAAAAAAAAAAACCAACAAGTTCTGAGAAAAACTTACAGCCTACTTTTTTGTACTTGAATAGATCGTGACACAGGTATGTCACATTTAGGAATTAACATAGTGATAAAAATTTGATATTTTGTCACAGAAACTTGTTTTTAATAAACCAGACAGTGTTAACTACTTGTCGCAAATTTATATAAAGGATCTTAACTGGAACTTTGGATTACCAGTGAATTTATTTACAATTCAGGTAGATAAATCATCCACTCTCTCTCATGAGTCTAAAACTCGGTTAGTAAAAATAATAAAAGCCAGATATCCTTACTAGCTGTTGTGTGTACAAATCCTGTGAAATTTTTTGAAGCGGTTAAAAAATTTTTAGAACAAATATTGACACACACAGACAGGGAGGAAATCCAAAAGCCTTTCTTTTATTTGGAAACGAGGCTAATTCGGTGATTGGACTTTCTATTGAAGACGGTTATTGACATTGCAAACACACCATTTTAGAACTTCTCATCATCATCATTTGTGTTCTGCCCAGAGGCAGGTTTTACGTGGTATCTCTCCATGCTCTCTTGTCTTCTACCAACCTCTTCAGGTCCATATACTTTCCGCTTCCCTTGACGTCATCCATCAACTTGTATCTTCTCCTGCCTTTCAATCTTTTTCCACAAACTATTCCTTCCATAGCGTCTGTTAGCAAGCACTGTCATCTCAACGAGTGTCCCATCCAGGTCTTCTTCCTTTCTCTTATGACTTTCAGCAGTTTTCTCCTCTCATCAACTCTTGCCAGCACTTCTTCATTACCCACTCTTTCCACCCAGCTTATCTTCTCCATTCTCCTCCAAATCCACATCTCAAACACTTCTAGCCTTTTTTCGTCCTCATGTCTCAGTGTCCACGTCTCTGCCCCATAATGCCACACTCCATACTAAACACTTGCCAAGTCTTTTCCTGGGTACTTTATCTAGTTTTCCGAATAGCAATCTCCTCTTCCTATTGAACGCTTCCCTCGCTACCGCAATACGAATCTTCCCCTCCTGATGACATTTCAAGTCCTCAGTTATCATACTTCCTAGATATTTGAATGCTCTTACTTGACTGATATTAACTTGCCGGTTTCCTTCCTTTACTGAATACCATACTCTTTGTTTTTGATGTATTGATTCTCATTTCATATTCCTCACAAGTCTCACTCAGATCATTTTAGCATTTTAGCTATAGCTCTTTCACTTTCTGCTAATAAAACCATATCATCTGCAATTCTTATACATTCTATTCTCTTTCCACCAATACGTACTCCTCATCTTCCATCTAAGCATTTCCCATTAATCTCCTCCAGGTACAAATTGAACAACAAGGGAGAAAGGCAACAGCCTTGTCTAACGCTCCTCCCAATGCTGCTTTCTTCCGACATTTCAGTTCCTATCTTTATTCTTACTTTCTCTTGTAAATATGGATTCTGTACTAGTCTTCTCTCCTTCCAATCTACTCCTTTCCTCTTCAAGGTGTCCATCAACTTGTTCCATTGTACTCTGTCGAAAGCTTTTTCCAAGTCAATAAAGACAGCATAAGTGTATCTACCTTTCTCAATATATCTTTTTCCTATGATTCTTAACAGGTACTTCTCAAGTCACATAAATGTTATTTCACCTGTGGATACTTTCATTTGCTTTCACGAAGTACAAATAAGTTATTGTAACTGTCAGACAGGAAGTATGGATATGTGTGCAAGCGTGATATTCACCATCGCCATGTAAAGAAAATGTAAAGATAAAGACTAGAAAAGCATACTGAAAGGTTACGCTTGGCTTAAAATCGAAATTGCTGGTTACCATGAATACCTTGCGCTTTCGCTGACATTTTCCAGTTTTATCAATACCAAAGCAAAGCATTAATAAAGGCCATTCACGGTAAAGTGAGTTCTTTTTAAAGTCCTTTCATTTGGAATAATAGTCAATAAGTATGCTTTACTTTAGCCATAGTACTTAACTTCCGAGTGCGATGAAATATACACACTGTGTTTATTATTACTTACATGGTAATATTTATTTCAAAATGTATTTAGAGGATAAAATGGCTCAAAGGAAAAAGTAACCAGGCCTACTGTGAACAGCTTATAACCTTGCCATGGAGACTTCTCTCACTTATACCAAAATAGGAAGACAATATTTATATTAACGTATGATAAACCTACGTGGCATAAGAATTTAAAGCCTTTTTTATTACAGAACTTTAATTGCCAGACTTAGTACTCCAGAATATATATATATATATATAATATACACAAATTAAATCAAAATATTGCTACCCGGCTCACTGTTCATTTTCAGGGAAATTAATAAATGGTTATCGGCAAACATTATAAATTGTTTTCTTGACTATCGGAATCGACATCAAATTTAGTACATTCTTGTCGCGGAAATAAATAGCGAGCTCTAATAGGTTGTTCACGAAATGCTTAGGCGTGTCTAACGTCTTCGCAATCTCCTGATTACATCCTAACTGTGACATATATAAGCTCTCGAAACTACTGCATAGTATCTGAATGTACTTTGCATTAGCATTCATATTTAATTGTAAACTAAATAGTTTCCAATATATAGTTGAATTCAGTAAGTTTACAATATTTAATTGATTATTTAACTGTATTACAAAAAGTCCATTCATACAATTATACTATGCCCAGCTGTGATGATTTTAATTCTTTGTGTACGTATTCCTGGATGTCGTTTAAACACAAAAAACAATTGGTCTGTGTGAATAGAGTATGTGTTTCACTGACCAGTTGTTAACTCCATAAATAAATAAGCCTTAAAATAATAAAAAAATAAATTGATCTGAATTACTGAATTCAAAACTGCAGAAACAATTAAGAAAATTTTAAGTGCATATTTACGTTAAAATGGATATATTTAAAATGCAGACGCAAGAGTATGCAGAAACACGTTTCTTTCCGACTGATGAGCAGTGTGTGTGTCAGAGACAGCCGAACTGTTACACACCCCTGCTGTTTCGTCGCCCTATTCTCTTCCTCCACCCCGGCCCGCGTTTTGGTTACATTTGTCGTGTCTTCCCACCACGGGCTAAACCTAGATCCTGGACGATACAGACCGTCGATGCTGCTCCTAGCGGATCCTACCGAAACATTCTTCTCAACACGCTACTTGGTGCTGGTTTGAGTAACTACTTCCACTGCCCCTGTATTGCTCAGTGTGTCGAGTGTATTTCTATCTGTTGACGTAGATCCTGGACGATACAGACCGTCGATGCTGCTCCTAGCGGATCCTACCGAAACATTCTTCTCAACACGCTACTTGGTGCTGGTTTGAGTAACTACTTCCACTGCCCCTGTATTGCTCAGTGTGTCGAGTGTATTTCTATCTGTTGACGTATTTTCAAACTACATTTGTCGATGATCTCGGATCGAGAATTCGCACCACCAATTACGGCTATGAACTCGAATAGTGCAACAGTTTTCTGTGTCGATCTTGTAATTTTCCAACATATTCAAAGCCGCGTGACAGGGTCTGTAATTCGTTGAGCTGCAGCTAGAATGGAGTGGTTTGGTCGGATTTTAACATCGGGGTCTTGAGATAAAATGAGGGAGAAGCGAGGTGAGTACGTAGCAGCTTCGGAAAGCCAGGGTGGGGGAAACAGGAATTCCCCAACCAGCGGCGTCGTCCGGCATGATAACCACATGCTAAAATCTGAGAGTGACCCGGTCAGTCAAAGATCGAACCCCGCTGGCCTCGCGCTCTAGTCATTGGACAAACGCGGCACCGCAGTCGAGCTGCAAGTTGCTGAGGGCATTGGAGTCGAACCCGCACCATGAGTTGACGGAGCGCTGTCCTGGTATGAAGAGGGGGATGGTGGTGCAAGTCGGCCAGTCGCTAACTATTTAAGGCCGCTGGGACCTGACCAACCCCCCCCCCCCCCACTCCTTGACCCACTCTGCTGGTACCACTACTAGAGGGCAACCTCTACGCCGCAGGTCGGCACGAGCAACTCGTGAGGACAACATTGCAGGGCGAGCCGAGATACTGACGTCTTGGAGAGACGACATCCACGACAACATTGCAGGGCGAGCCGAGATACTGACGTCTTGGAGAGACGACATCCACAACACGACTAGGCGGAGGAGCTCCGGTCGTCTCGTCATTAACAGTGGTAAGGAGAAATTTGGTTCTAGGATAAGGTTTTGTTAATCTAATTGTAGCTTGAGAGTCAAGTTTTAATCTATATTATTTGTTGAGATATTCCGAACTGCATTCATTCAGTATTTGTTTGCTAATGTGTTTTGATATAATTTATTGTATGAGAAGAATGAATAAAATAATTTGTGGTTTTTGTAATTAGTGTTGTGTTATTGAGCAATCTAGAGTTACCCCCCAGACCAGAGGAAAGTAACGTTAAGAGGAATAGCTTAAGAGGAATAGTTTAACAGTAAAAACATTTTAACAGGCATTGCCAGTGAAGGGCGTTACAAAGTGTTGAGTTGCTCACCGACTCTGTAGTTGACGGCAACGACGATGACGTCACCGCGAGCGGCCAGGCTGGAGCCGTCGAACTGCGCAGCGTCAGCGAAGCTGAAGCCCTCCCCAGGCAGCCATACCATGACGGCGCGAGGAGTCACAGCTGCCCGCGCCGGTGAGAACACGTTGAGGAAGAGACAATCTTCGGACACGTTCCGCCCCTCCTCTCGCATCGTCAGCTACAACAAGCAAGCATTACACACCTCATCTATCCGCATTCGCTATGCAGGCGATATCCTCCGAGTGACGGCCATTCAGGCCGTTCAGTGGCGTTTATTCCATTGCCTTGCGCAAGCAATGCCTACCCTATACATATTGGAAATGTTTCACCCTTTATAGTTTTCGCCTTAACTTTAAACACATTTAATTCTGAGTTTCCCGTTTCCGATTCGAGAAACAGAGTTTTCGTAACTCCCGTACTGTACACGCATAGTGCTGCTATCTAGTATTTATTTCCACAAACGGGAGCGACTGGCGATGAATCGAACTCGCAAGCGAGTTACCCTGCCGCGTTCCATCGGCAGGGTAAGCAGTCGTTCTGTTTGCGTCCTCCAGTCCTACATTTTCCTTGGAACGTGGATGAAAGTGTTCGGAAAAACGGGAGCTTTCTTATAATTTCTAATATGCTCTCTGAAAAATGTTCAGTTTAATTGTTATTACATTCGTTTGGTTTCCTTTTTTATAACTAATGTTAGATATTATAAAACGGTAAAAACATGTGGAGGGTTAGCAAGGTTTAAATTTGCGTTTGTTAGTATAAATTGAAAATTGAACCACAGCCTGGCACTAGCAAATGTAATGCAAGACACTCAAATATGTGGGGCTATTATATTGTTCACCTTGTAAAAAAACTCACTACACGCCACTGATGCTTGGACCCATAGGTGATCGTCATCCCCGGACATGACATGAAATGAGACCCTAGGGTGGAGCGGTGATGGAAAGGAAGGGCGGGGAAAACGGGAGTACCCCGAGAATACCCGCCGGCAAGCGGCATCCTACAGCACGATTCACAAATGCGAAAATTCGGGAGTGAACCCGGATTGCAGTGGTGGGAGTCGAGCGCCCATGACACTACGCTACCGCAGCCCTTTCTCACTTGTCGATTACTACCGACACCCCATGTAGGATATGTTTCAATGTTTCCTCCTATGTGTATTATGCCATCATGTTTCACAGGTCTTACTTACTTCTTCTTTTTAAAGTATCTCAGCTTTGTTTAAATTAAACTTCTTATTAGATATTATCTACAAATTATAATATTATACATATATAGGTACTTCAGAAACGTTGGAAATAGCCATGAATGGACTAAGGCCACTTGCAAATCCAAGACCGTTAATGGGTTCACACAACAAATAACTTAAGACATTAAGCAGTAGAAATTTTTCCAGCGCATTGCCTCAAACCTATGCCTACAAATTTGAGGTGCTACTGCATACTGTAGTGGAAATATTTTGGAATTCTTAAGTTAAGCCAATAACCGAAAATCATATATCATAATAACCATAAAAATTTTATTTAAAATTATGCAATTATACAATATACAGTATCAATTTAGTCTTACCTGCTTATAAAAAACAACTCCCATAAACAAAAATAGGAAGAAATAAACAGCAATTACCATTTTGATCGACTACAGCTCACAATAAGCAGTAACATCGCTATTGTGTTAGTTGAAGAGGAGTTACAGCTTAATGCTTACTACCTAAGTTTATTATTGTGTAAACCTCTTTACTTACACTACCCTAATCTAGTTTTCGCATCTTAATTCGAAACTAAGGCCGTGTACCTATTCGCTGACATTAACTATTTAGAAATGTAATATGCTGTTCAGAATAAACTGAGCAACTCTGAAAGCCTTCCTTATGATCTATTTGTATGCACTTAGCGTATTCCTCCGCGATATGTAAAATTAAGATTGCCTTTGACTTGATCACTTTATTCACATGTCAGCGAAGCAAAACTGTGAAATTATTATTTTCAATGCAAGTGTATTACAAATTCGCTAATTTTTACACACGAGGGCAGTAAAAAAACAGAGAAAAAAATAAATATTTTCACTGAAAGTATATGTTTACCTAAAACTCTCAGTTCAACATTAAGATATGCAACTACTTTCCTTTCGCCATCACTATCTGCACTGCTGGTATGCCAATCAGCATCTGTACTGCTGGCATGCCAGTCATAATCTGTACTGAAGGCATGCCAGTCACCACTTGTACTGCTGACATGCCAGTCACCATCTGCACAGATGGTAAGTCAGTCACCATCGCACTGCTGGCATGTCAGTCAGCATCTGTAATGCTGGCAAGCCAGTCAGTATTTGAAGTGATGGCATGACAGTCATAATCTGTACTGAAGGCATGCCAGTCACCACTTGTACTGCTGGCATGCCAGTCACCATCTGCACAGATGGTAAGTCAGTCACCATCGTACTGCTGGCATGTCAGTCAGCATCTGTAATGCAGGCAAGCCAGTCAGTATTTTAAGTGATGGCATGACAGTCAAAATCTGTACTGAAGGCATGCACTTGTACTGCTGGCATGCCAGTCATAATCTGTACTGAAGGCATGCCAGTCACCACTTGTACTGCTGGCATGCCAGTCACCATCGTACTGCTGGCATGTCAGTCAGCATCTGTAATGCTGGCAAGCCAGTCAGTATTTGAAGTGATGGCATGATAGTCATAATCTGTACTGAAGGCATGCCAGTCACCACTTGTACTGCTGACATGCCAGTCAACATCTTTACTGTTGGCATTCCAATCAGCATCTTTACTGCTGGCATGCCAGTCGGCATTTTTACTTCTGGCATGCCAGTCAGCATCTTTACTGCTAGCATACCAGTCAGCATCTTTACTGTTAGAATTCCAGTCAGCATCTTTAGTGTTTGCATGCCAGTCAACATCTTTACTGCTAGTATGCCAGTCAGCATCTTTACTGTTAGAATTCCAGTCAGTATCTTTAGTGTTTGCATGCCAGTCAACATCTTTACTGCTAGTATGCCAGTCAGCATATTTACTGTTAGCATGCCAGTCAGCATTTTTACTGCTGGCATGCCAGTCAGCATCTTTACTGCTAGCATACCAGTCAGCATCTTTACTGTTAGAATTCCAGTCAGCATCTTTAGTGTTTGCATGCCAGTCAACATCTTTACTGCTAGTATGCCAGTCAGCATCTTTACTGCTGGCATGCCAGTCGGCAGGCTCGTTAAAATCTATGCAGACAGGGGGAGTGACATTTTTGAAACATTGTTTTCAAAAGTTCTCAATCAACAGTGACAGCCAATACGAGGGACGACTCAAATATGACGAGAATAATTTTATCTAACATAGTGTATATGACAGAACATATTACAAATTGAATCACTAACAAAATAGGGCCAACCTGATGTAATTCACTTGTCTCAAAGGTTTTAGCACTGCTGTAAACATATATTAAACCTATCCGAAGGAATTCTGTTCAGTGCCTCCAGCGATTTGTTTCACTTCTTCCACATTCATAAAAAGTCTCCCTTTCAGCATTCTTTTCATTTCCGGTAACGAACGGAGGCCAGGTCTGGTGTATGGGCTGGGTGAGAAACCGTCGTTTTGTTTATGGCGGAAAACCTTCACCCAGATGTGCGCCTGGCGCGCTTCAGCCCAAGTGACACATCTACTTGCTGGTCGCCTATCCGCCTACCTACCTGCCAGAGGCAATCATACTTACTCATCCGACTAGCGAGCGTTTAAGTAGGACATTAAAAAAAAATTATTAAAACCATTTTGAAAGATTCTGAACAATTAAATAAGTCTTTAAAAACTTACGTGTAGAAGAACCAGAGTTCGATTTTCGTAAATATGGCGTAGCATACCCACTCTAAGGTGTGGCGACTGGCATCCACTTCTATACTTCATTATAGACGGTTCACGGTAAAATGAGCACATTTGAAAGCCCTGCTTAAGATCTACACGTATGCACATTGGGTATTATTCCGCCTTATGTAAAATTAACATTGCCGTAGGCCTTATCAATTTATTCGAGCGTCGGTCAATTGAAACTGTGAAATTATTAGTAAAGTAAATATTCTACAAATGTGCTCATTTTATACTACGGTGCATTAGAAAAAAAGAAACACCCAAAGAAATAATTTACGTTATCACAAATGGTTTCCTAACACTTTTTATTCAACGTAATGATACGGCACTACTTTCCCTCCGTCGTAACCAACTTTACAGGGTGCAAGCCACTCAGTGAGACCGTTAAAATATATACAGGCAGGAGCAGTGACTTTTTTTAAATCGTGAATAGCCTTAAGCTATTTTGTCTAGCCACCACCAACTAATGACTGGCTCGCGTCGTATCACACCTCCCGCTCAGAATCATTATGTTCACCATTTACCCCCTACAGCTTGACTCCTACAACTACCCTCTAGAATACACTAGTGAGCCGATAATAATGTCACATAACTCGCTTGTGTTCGCGTCGTATCACACCTCCCGCTCAGAATCATTATGTTCACCATTTACCCCCTACAGCTTGACTCCTACAACTACCCTCTAGAATACACTAGTGAGCCGATAATAATGTCACATAACTCGCTTGTGTTCACGTCGTATCACACCTCCCGCTCAGAATCATTATGTCCACCATTTACCCCCTACAGCTTCACTCCTACAACTACCCTCTAGAATACACTAGTGAGCCGATAATAATGTCACATAACTCGCTTGTGTTCGCGTCGTATCACACCTCCCGCTCAGAATTATTATGTCCACCATTTACCCCCTACAGCTTCACTCCTACAACTACCCTCTAGAATACACTAGTGATCCGATAATAATGTCACATAACTCGCTTGTGTTCGCGTCGTATCACACCTCCCGCTCAGAATCATTATGTCCACCATTTACCCCCTACAGCTTCACTCCTACAACTACCCTCTAGAATACACTAGTGAGCCGATAATAATGTCACATAACTCGCTTGTGTTCGCATCGTATCACACCTCCCGCTCAGAATCATTATGTCCACCATTTAACCCCTACAGCTTCACTCCTACAACTACCCTCTAGAATACACTAGTGAGCCGATAATAATGTCACATAACTCGCTTGTGTTCGCATCGTATCACACCTCCCGCTCAGAATCATTATGTCCACCATTTACCCCCTACAGCTTCACTCCTACAACTACCCTCTAGAATACACTAGTGAACCGATAATAATGTCACATAACTCGCTTGTGTTCGCATCGTATCACACCTCCCGCTCAGAATCATTATGTCCACCATTTACCCCCTACAGCTTCACTCCTACAACTACCCTCTAGAATACACTAGTGAGCCGATAATAATGTCACATAACTCGCTTGTGTTCGCGTCGTATCACACCTCCCGCTCAGAATCATTATGTCCACCATTTACCCCCTACAGCTTCACTCCTACAACTACCCTCTAGAATACACTAGTGAGCCGATAATAATGTCACATAACTCGCTTGTGTTCGCGTCGTATCACACTTCCCGCTCAGAATTATTATGTCCACCATTTACCCCCTACAGCTTGACTCCTACAACTACCCTCTAGAATACACTAGTGATCCGATAATAATGTCACATAACTCGCTTGTGTTCGCGTCGTATCACACCTCCCGCTCAGAATCATTATGTCCACCATTTACCCCCTACAGCTTGACTCCTACAACTACCCTCTAGAATACACTAGTGAGCCGATAATAATGTCACATAACTCGCTTGTGTTCGCATCGTATCACACCTCCCGCTCAGAATCATTATGTCCACCATTTACCCCCTACAGCTTCACTCCTACAACTACCCTCTAGAATACACTAGTGAGCCGATAATAATGTCACATAACTCGCTTGTGTTCGCGTCGTATCACACCTCCCGCTCAGAATCATTATGTCCACCATTTACCCCCTACAGCTTGACTCCTACAACTACCCTCTAGAATACATTAGTGAGCCGATAATAATGTCACATAACTCGCTTGTGTTCGCGTCGTATCACACCTCCCGCTCAGAATCATTATGTCCAACATTTACCCCCTACAGCTTCACTCCTACAACTACCCTCTAGAATACACTAGTGAGCCGATAATAATGTCACATAACTCGCTTGTGTTCGCGTCGTATCACACCTCCCGCTCAGAATCATTATGTCCACCATTTACCCCCTACAGCTTCACTCCTACAACTACCCTCTAGAATACACTAGTGAGCCGATAATAATGTCACATAACTCGCTTGTGTTTTGCTGTTGAGCACGCCACATCACAGTTCTTCATGTGATGCGACAGGTGACATATCACGCTCTGTTTCCTGGTCTTTCTAGCATTCAGTATAGTAAGTTATTTTTTTCATGTTTTACATATCCTTCAGATTTCACGGGATATTATTTGGCGTGCTCGTAATTACACATACATTTCCTCAACAAAGTAAAAAAAAAGTTCTGCCCAAATGCCAAGTACCTGTTTGGACCAGCGAGTTATTGAAATATAATGATGTAATTAACGCTTAATGCGTCAATTTAATGGCCAGCGACCAGCGCTCCAACTTCATCTTTGGTAGGGTCATCGCTGACGTCATCTAAACTGTCTACATTTTAGTTGATGCTATTCGTAATCCATTAGGGCCAGGCAATTAAAACTTGAAACGTACGAAATTAATATGGGTAACAGATAGTCTTATATTCCGTGCTCATTTTGGCCAGCAATCCAAAATTTCTCCAATCAATCAATCTTTCGATCAGTATTTCAAACTTTCAAGCGATCTGTCAAACCATAACTAATCGAAAGTAATTCTGTCGGTTTGTCGTCTGTCCCCATCCATGAGTATAGAAAAGACCATTCAATAACCGATCTTCTCCAGTTTCGGATTTCATAAGTGCGGTAATGTTGTTTTATGCAGTGCACTGTATGTATAGTTTTAGTTTAAGTATTTCATACTGTTCTGAATACTAGACTAAAGATGAGGTAGACCGATCTCGCTGGCTGCGCACAACCAATCTCCGTGTCCCAACATCGAACTGCACACCTGCCAACACGTCTAGCGAAAACGGTATGTTTTGGATTTAAGATTGGAAAACTGATTAGTAAAGAAATGCCTTGAAATAATTGCATACTTCCACTAACCATTTTGTAATGCAGTTTGATTCAACTCTAATGGGTAAATGTATTTTGTTCGTATACTGGTGTTTGTCATTTAAAAATTAAGATATAAACACATCCATTACCGTTGACCATGTTACTTTGACAGTTGTGTAGGATTGGGGTAGGTAAAAGTGAGGTACATACGCAGAAGGTGAATAAGCGATCCATTTCATCTTTAGTCTTTGTTCTGAATGCAGGATATTATACAAATGACAAGGCCTATCATACCAAACGTCCATACCGGCCGAACAGACGTACTATCCAACCATACAGACTGTTCATGACGGCTGGCTACACCATCCACCCTCTAGCATAGTTGGCCATCAAGGCTGACTAAACATACCAACTGGCAAGACAAATTGACAGGACTAACAGATAAGGCCATGCAACCTGACTAGTTCAACAAAGCCGACGCAGGCTGGCCAGGCCAACCTATCAGACCGACCAGACCATTTCAGCCGATCTTACTAACCGCATATATGAACAGACCATACTGAAATACCTCAAAAGTCAGACCTCAAACAGTACTCAGCTATCAAATAGGCCTCAGATAGAACTCATTCTACTTAAACCAACCCTAGAAAGACGTGATACTTCAGATTGAATAATAACCCTCCTTACGTACTTGCTGACATTTATCCTAAAACTAACTCTTACAATCAATTGAATACATTATTAAATTAAGGTGTTTCGTAAATCAATAGGGTAGATTTAAGAAATTAAATACCCTCGTATGGGTACACAAATTAATCGTTATACTTTTCCCGTACACACGCAGATACTTGCAGATCATGGATAGTACTTAATGGTCTCATTTGATATAGCCACTGTCCTTCAGTTCACTGACGATTGGAGTATCATTAATGTGCGAGAAATTTCTAGGTTGTTGCAAAGTGATCACATGTCTAAGTCATTAAACAACTTCGTTCGAGCCTTCTGGAAATATGGAGTCAGAGTTATTGCACTTTACTTACTGCCTTCTTCACACCGTTCGTTGCAGCGAACTATGTGGGTGTGTGGGTGGATGTGTGTTAAGAGTATCGTGAAAATCACCATTTTCTTTAGCGCCAACACTGTTTTCATTTTCATCTACAGCACTTTTCCTTCTTTTCTTGCAGCAATGAGTTTCATTTTCTTGGCTTCTTGGCATCTGGGGTGTCATTTGGTGACAGTATAGTCTTCACACCTACTGGTGCTACATTATTATTTGGTGACAGTATAGTCTTCACGCCTACTGGTGCTACATTATTATTTGGTGACAGTATAGTCTTCACGCCTACTGGTGCTACATTATTATTTGGTGACAGTATAGTCTTCACGCCTACTGGTGCTACATTATTATTTGGAAGCTCTGCAAGTTCTCGGGACCGTTTAACGAGTGTAACTTCGTAAATAATGTGCTGGTCTTGGCTCCATAATTTATCTCAGTCAGTCAGTTGCAATACTTTGTACGCACGAATCATCTTTACAGGAATATGATACTGCTGCTTATAACAGCCACACGCACACATATATCTATACATAGTATAAAACAAAGTCGCCCGGTCGCGTGTGTATGTGTCTTTAGCTAAGGTTTCTAAACTATTGAATGAATTTTTATGCGCTTTCCACCTACATTTATATAATTTCATGAGGAATGTTTGGTGTATAATACATTAATATTTAATGTAAGGTTAGTATTAAAATGTCGACGTTTTCTAATCAAGTCGGAAAAAGCCGATTTTCGGACGCTTACATGGCTTACGCGACTAAACCGTAAGAGATACGCCAAATTAATAACTACAGAATTGTACAACTCAAAAAGGTCTACACAAAAGTCCGCGACAGCATATGTGGATATTTTAAGGATAAGACATTAACGATTTTTTTATATATTGGTTCACTTACGAAGAATCTTTGAACAACACAGTATTAATTCTATGTTAGTTACCTTAAGAATTTAGTGTATACTTGATGTAAACATAAACAACGCCTTATTTGTAAATTGCACCCGACAACTCGGGGTTTTCTTTCAGCTCAAATGAGCAAGTTGAAGATACCTGAAGCTGTGCTCATTTAGTCTGTGAAATATGGTTAACATTTTTTCATCAACACTTGCTGTCTTCGTGATCACCTTAACCTCAAGCGCCACTGAATTCTGTGGCAATGACTTTTGTTGTAGTGTAGGTACTCAAATGATGACCTTACGTGTTGTTGAAAGTAAATGCATTGTTAGAGTAATAATTCTATCTTTTAAAAACTAGCTGTACTTTAATAAGTACGTATATTCTCGTTTCAGGTTATAATTGCTTAAAATGCTTCTTATGTTGTTTGTAGAATTGTTTTAGAAAGTGATCATTACTAAAGTATCAACCGAATTAATTTTTTTGTCCATTTCCTAAATTTTGCATCGCGCATAAACTGCTAAAAATATTTGGATGAAATTTCCCTTGTAAGGAAAGCCTTAAATACTAGGACATTTGTCATCACGCTATATCAATGGGTCACAGATTAAAATCAAAAGTAATATTTTCCTACAAAATGTTCTCAAACTTGAATCCGTCGATATGTACATCCCGCCTTGCGATGTCACACGATGCAGCCTCTCGAACGGCTGTAAGTGCACAACAGCTTTTTTTTTTTTCAAACTATCATATTCTTAGTCTTATGTGAAGTTAAGTCCTGAAGGTAGGACGGGATTTGATTACGCCTACAGGGAACGAAAAGCATACAAAAAGACATGCATCGCTGCAAAGAGGGATTTTGCAGCCATGGCCTGCACTTTAGGGCCATGACTTAGAGCTAGTCTTAACTAGGAAGAGCAAGGGAAAACCGTCAAGAGAGACGTAAAAACCCTTGCGACAAGGAATAAATATTTAAAAAATTATTGCATGCATTAAATTTAATTTAATAGAATGCTACAGGAGATAGAGTGATTGGGAGCATACTCTTGGTTAGTTGAGTTGATAAGAATGGGCGGGGTCTTTATTGTTGTATAACTTGGTGCCAGCAGTAACCATAGAGGTGTTTGGGCGCCTCTCTGGTGAGGGAGGTGATGCTGTTGGGCCTCTTTCCTCGCATCGTGTAGCAAGTGTCATCAAGGCGCCACGCCTTGAAGACACTTGCTGACTTGAAGACACACGATACTGTTGCAAGGTGTAGTGGTGTGAGCGAGCCCTTACTTGCCGCTCGTGTGAACCTAGCAGCACATTCAGCGGGGAATCACGACGCCAGGGACTGCGACAAACTGTAGCCAGTAAACAGTATGGCGATACTTCAAACAACCCGCCGATAGACCTAGGGCAGCGCGAGGTTCCTCACGTGGCCAGTCACCATCAGGACGTCAGCCAGTGGCCGGCCTCTCAGGAAGGACCACGAGAGAGGTGTGTACCGGGGACCGCCGCTGCCGATACGTCGAGGAGACGCATCCTTCGGCAACAAGGACTAAGGTGAACTGGTTCCTAGAGTTTATGTTATAGAGACATTAGCTTGATATTTAACAAAGTGGCTGTTACATAATTGAACAGAAGTAAAACATAATTACTCTCCCGTTTGTCATAACGTAATGGTTGTAAAGTGTTGTACTCTTGTGAGTTACACATATTTATACAAATACGATTTAATATTCTGCACGCTTACAGTCATTTTAAAGGCTAATATTGCACAGGCGGAGTCACCTGTTCTACAAATAGAATATTTATATTGTCTGGAGTTCAGTCCAGAACAAAGGAAATGGTGCAACGCCATCTGTTGGCCTTGAAACGTTCATCAGTTTAACTACACTCCCCCGGCATGCAACAATTGTACCCGTGTTAAATTAAACAACACTCTGTTGACTGTTGAAATTTGTGTTTAGTGTGCATAGTTATGTTTGCAACGAACTATAATAATATAGGCTGTTCACGGTAAACCGATCACTTTTGAGGCCCTAGTTACTTTTTTCTTACTGACTCTTTTTTTATCCTTTAACACTCTTATTAAATAAACATTGCCAATAAAGTAATATGCACAGTGTGTATATTCCACCGCACTCAGAAGTTAACGTCTAAGGATAAAATAAAATATTCTTATTGACTGTTATTCCAAATAAGAGGGCTTTCAAAAGTGCTCACTTTACCGTGAATAGCGTATACGTAGATACATAATTTAGCAGGCGAAAGCAGGTGAAAGAACCAAGATAAATATATCTATATGCAAATAATATTTTACTGTCGTATATGTTTAGAATTGTCCACATTTCAATTGATATTGAAACAGATTTGTTGTAAATAATACTTAGTTTTCCTTGATCATTTCACTAGACGTCAAATCCCGTGTGTTGAGTTTCCGGAAGTAAGGTAAATAGGTAACAGTTGGCAACCCTCGTGCGCCCATTAAGATATGTAGGAGCAGTGATATTTTACAAATGTTGATTTCGAAAGTGCTCACTTTATCGTGAACAGCCTTTATTCCTATGTATTAACTTCTTATAACCTATTAAAAGCCAGCGTACACAACTACAGGAAGGCTGTAAGCATACACTGCGAGGCGTGGTGTCCAGTGGTCTGCCTTGAGTGTAAATGTTTCGTAAACCGTGATCACAGAGCACTCAACAATACAGAGGTGAAACTATATACTAAAGATGAGGTAGACCGCTTATTCGTCTTCTGCGCATGTACCCAACATTAACCTACCCCGAAGGAACACAATTGTCAAATTCAAATGGTCAACAGTGATGAACATGTTTGTTTATTTGTTAATTTTTTAATGACAAGCACTATTTTATTAATAAAATATTTTTACCAGTTTGAATTTAATCAAAAAAACATTACAAATTGGTTAGAGAAAGTATGAAAACATCTCAAAAGCACGTGTTTACTAAACAGTGTGCCTGCATATATTATATCGGGCGCACTGAGTGACATTCGCCCAGTAAAGTTGGCAACGGTGGCTGGAAAGTAGTTCCATATTTTAACGTCGAATAAAAAGTGTAAGGTAACAATTTGTGATGACTTAAAATTATTTCTTTCTCTTTCTGTTTTTTTAATGCATCGAAGAGCGAAAATAAGCAGATTTGTAAAGTATTCACTTATTCATATTTTCACAGTTTCACTTGACCGACACTTGAATGAAGTGATGAGGCCGATGACAATGTTAATCTTTACTAATATATAAAGAGGTAGTGTTTGTAACTTTGTGTGTTTGTGTGTTTGGATGTAGGAGGTAATCTTCGAAACTACTCATCCGATTTTAAAAATTCTTTCACCAGTAGAATGCTACGTTATCACTGAGTGTCATAGGCTATATTTTATTTTAAAACTCAATAGAGATCCCTACTAAAACTTCAATAATGTAACCCAAAGTGTAAATAAAAAACCTATAAAATTCCTTACACTGCGTGCGCTGCGAAAACTATTGATGATAGAACAAAATAATGTACTACGGCTTTGCAGGACGGACAGATTCGGAAAATAAAACGTGCTGTGTGCTGCGTACGGCGCCAACCTTAGAAGATCTACTGCCATTATGGGGGGAGTTACTTTTGTGTTTGCTGGGGATTTTCGGCAGACACTCCCTGTAGTTACAAAAGGGACGCGTGCAGATATCATCAAAGCATGTCTTAAATCATCTCCCTTATGGAGTTCTATTCAACACCTAAATTTGCGAACGAATATGAGAGCCTATCTTGGTGGAGACACGCATAAAGATTTCCCACAATAATTGCTCAGACTTGGAGAAGGAGTTTTTCCTTCTCTAAATTTGAGCACTAATTCTGCTGAAATCATTTAAAATGAGACATTAGATCAGATAGTCCACAGTCTGCAGCATCTTATAGAAGCAGTATATCCGGGCCTCGAAAATTTACTAGAAAGAGACTTTCACTGGTTGTGTTCCAGGGCAATAGTATCGCCTAGGAACGACACTGTCAATTAAATCAACAATCTCATTATACAAAGAGTTCCCGGCCAAGTCAAAACCTATAAGTCGATTGGCACAGTCACCAATGTTGACGATGTCGTCCACTTTCTTCAAGATTTTCTAAATTCGCTTAATCCTTCTGGCTTGCCACCTCACGAACTAAACATTATAAGTCGGTACTCCTATCATGCTTTTAAGGAATATAAGCCCTCCTAACATGTTTCCCAATAATTCAAAAAGTAATATACAGGTACTGAACCAGTCTTGAATGTGAAGTAATCTATGTTGATAAGGATTAATACCAGGGTACAAATAAAGTGCCTTTTCTAGCGGCGGCGTTTTAATTCAGTTTTTAAAATTAAAAAAAATAGTTATTGTGACATAACTATAATAGTTATACATATTTATTCACACTTTTGGTTACATTATTGGAGTTTTAGTAGGTATCCCTATTGATTTTTAAAATAAAATATAGCCTACGACACTCAGTGATAACGTAGCATTCTACTGGTGAAAGAATTTTTAAAATTGGATGAGTAGTTTTGAAGATTACCTCCTACATCCAAACACACAAACACACAAAGTTACAAACACTACCTCTTTATATATTAGTATAGATTTGGGAAATTTTGGTTTTGAGTTTGATTCTTGACGAAACCCACTATGGAAATTTGTGTTTTTAGATTATCAGTTTGGCCAAAATTTGGAATACCGGGTTCGATTCGCGATGAGGTCACTTAATATTTTTTTCAATTTTGGCAATCCTGGGTTTGATTCCCATACAGAATACTTAATTTTTTTTTTTTGTTGGAATTGGAAAATTTTGGATTACGGGTTCGAATTCCGAACAGGCCAATTTTCGGGAAATGAAGTTGCATTTATTTGCTCAATCTCAGATATTTACTTCGTCGATGTTGACCCGTCGACTGCTCGAGAGGGACTGACATGTTGGGGCAACGACAGCTGCACCAAAACTGAGCAGGTGTGGAGGGGAAAATGCACTAGTGTACACACTTTCCCTTCCTCCTTTCCTTTTCGCTATGGGCTCTGACGACTGGAAAGTGTATTGATACTGAGTTCGATTCCCGAACAAGGCATTTAATTTCTTATATTTTTTTCCTAACCATAGGACTCTGTGAGATTGCCAGTGGGCGGTTGGTAGTGAGCTCGAGTCCAGGAGAAGGCACTTAAACATTTTTCTTATTTTTATCCCAACCCCCGAGTTCTAATGCTCGGTGGGTGGATTGGTACTGTCTTCTATTCCCGGACAGGACACAAATAGTTTTATTTTTTTTGTCCTAAACATAGGACTCTGTGGGATTGCTGGTGCATTTATTGGTACGGAGTTCGATTCCCGTTCAGGATACTTAGATTTGATCTGTGCAATGAGACTAATTACTCATTAACACCCTATGAAAAAACCAGCTTTCGACTAAGCCTGATTACATCTACCAAGGGTGTTATCTCCATAATTTGTTTTAGGGTTTGTCTCTCACCTGCATTCGACCAATTAGTCGAGTGCACTTCCCCTCCGCCAATGTTTCCCATTAGCTAATTATTCTGTCAATGCTTCTGATTGGCTGTTTAGTCGGCATGCCTCCACCACCTGCATTCGATAACCATAGTGAATTTCAAGTGTATTACAAATTAAAAAATTATATTTAGTTTAATTAGTTAATAGCACACTTGCACAAACCGCACACTAGCCTAATTATGCATAACGAAGTAGATAATGAATATTCACTAAGTACACACTTGCACGATTATGCAAAGATTACAAATATAATAAAATATATATTTAATTTGATTATTGTATAGCACAGTTGCCTATCTTGGTGTCGTGCCACTACCAGCCACAGGTAAGTAGCGACAGAGGTAGTATTAGGTGGAATGGCGAACACTCTTCGAGGATTTAGGTCTGAGGGTATACTGATACAACCCAATTGTATAATTAAATTAAAGGAATAGGGAACATAATGCGTGATGCATGTGCATATATATATATATATATATATATATATATATATATATATATATATATATATATATATGTTTCCAGTCGCCAATGGCAACCGGTGGCCTAAGGCCTACTGTGGAGGAACGTGGAGCTTCGCAGAAAATACCGGCATGGGTCCTGGATATGTTTATTAATCTATTAAATTAACACATTTTTACAGAACATCGCCTTCTTCACTTATAAAGCTGGGAGCACCAACGCAACACTTGCTCATGGGGCGAAGGCTGCCACAAGAGATTACCGCGTTCCTTGAATCCGAAGCTCAAACTTGCCAGTTTTATGAAAACTCTCATATCAACCTTACTCAGCTTCACTTACACTAATACTTAATTGGCTTAAAATATCTCTAGATAAATCGCTCCCTGCAATGCATGCTTTCTCCCTTGGTAATCCCAAGTACATTAACCTACAATTATATTCTCAAGTAGAAACTACTAACACAATGAGCTAGCTCAATATTAAAAAAAAATATATTGCAATATTTCATCCATTCACATCCTGTGCAACTGGGATGGCTAATTTTTAAACTTAGAAAAAGCGAAGGATATGTTACAATTAGGGTAATATCCCCTAATTATCATAAAATATAGGTTATATTCTGCTGAATTAGTTAAGACAACTGAGTTGGAGAGTGGAGTCTCTCTCAAGCAACTATGACATGGTTTTCTAGAGGTCTTCCTTAGATACCTAGTATGGGTTGGATCAAGCTCGTCTTAAATTCAATGAAAGGCAAACAAATGTAATGTGAAGAGGAAATATATGAATTGACATATTTTAATAAAGTAAAAAAAATAGTTTTTTGTTTTGAAATAAATTTTTTTATAAATTTTAAAGCCTATTTATAAAAAAAAGTACTTAAAATGCATTCCTAGATAATGTCATAATTATTTACATAACAAGATACACATTTTTACGAAGCTTGCAGAACCGTTGTTTAATTGTCGAAATTCTGACTTTGCTATTATATTTTGTATTGGTGGTTTGGTTAGAGGAAAGAACACGTCAAATAGTAAAGTTTTCTATTGTGTAAGAAGCTTTATTGAGCGCTCGCTAATATTTTTTGCCAGCTCCACACATACCAACTTAGTCGGCACAACTACTGCATCACTTCGAACAACGAAGTTGGCGCTACTGAGTACTTACAGCGCTCCTGGCGGATATACCTCGAACTTCTTAAAATTGCAGTACAAATTTTATTATAATCACACGTACCGTTCAATATCTTCAAGAGTGGAATAAAATGAATTATGTGTGGGATCAGAAGATTACGATGTTCTGCCAAGAATTGCAACGCATTTCAGAAATTCAAACATATCCTGGCGTTACGGTTTCGTCATCAAAAACAATATGGCCAGGCAACATAATAAAAAATATGCGGAAAAAATTTTATTTGCGTAAATTTATGAGAATGCATAATTTTTTCAAAATTTATAAAATATCTAAACTCCTGCAGTGTAACAACTACGCAACAATTTGAAATTGCCTTAATGGGTATCAAAATGATGGTATGCGTGGAGAGTGTCTGAAAAATAAGCGACCTGTTGTTCTCTATCCTGTGAACACCCTCTGCTCGTTACTAAGTGCGTGGGAGACCCGAGCAAGGTACGCATAGTAGTGCGACCTGGTGTCGCCGTGTCACCTGAGGTGGCTGGCGGAATTCGGCACGGCCTGGAAATAAGCGACCTGTTGTTCTCTATCCTGTGAACACCCTCTGCTCGCTACTACGTGCGCGGGAGACCGGAGCAAGGTGCGCATAGTAGTGCGAGCTGGTGTCGCCGTGTCACCTGCGGTGGCTGGCGGAATGCCGCACGGCCTGGAAATAAGCGACCTGTTGTTCTCTATCCTGTGAACACCCTCTGCTCGCTACTACGTGCGCGGGAGACCGGAGCAAGGTGCGCATAGTAGTGCGAGCTGGTGTCGCCGTGTCACCTGCGGTGGCTGGCGGAATTCGGCACGGCCTGGAAATAAGCGACCTGTTGTTCTATATCCTGTGAACACCCTCTGCTCGCTACTACATGCGCGGGAGACCGGAGCAAGGTGCGCATTGTAGTGCGAGCTGGTGTCGCCGTGTCACCTGCGGTAGCTGGCGGAATTCGGCACGGCCTGGAAATAAGCGACCTGTTGTTCTATATCCTGTGAACACCCTCTGCTCTCTACTACATGCGCGGGAGACCGGAGCAAGGTGCGCATAGTAGTGCGAGCCGGTGTCGCCGTGTCACCTGCGGTGGCTGGCGGAATTCGGCATGGCCTGGAAATCACATCCCTATTGCTGCCACGTGGATGTAGTAGGCGGGTAAAATCCCTTCCGCCCTTGGTGTTGTCTGTCCGCAATAGTGGCGACGTGGTGGTTTTGGCTACCTATTCTGGTCATAATGATGTCTTTCCGGTGGAAGGAGTGTTTCCCCGGAAGTTGACTGTGTAGTTCTATAATGAATTGTATATTTACCACTTGTATTTTTTTCAAAGGGTAACAATTATTGCACTATATATTTTATTTAGAACTGTAATTAATAGGTTTAATTTCTTAGGCATGTAGATTTTCCAACTTTTAATATATTTTTTAATTTTTAAATTTAGTTAATTTTTGTTAATGTTTAAATTTTGTCTTTACAAAGCATAATTTAACTGGTCACTTCCTTTCTTTCACATTAATTTTAAAGATTGTAATAGCGAGTACGTGAAAAGGAGGTGATATAATTTTCACTTGAATAATCTAATTTATCAAGATAATTTTAGATCAGTAATCTATACTCTATATCTATATGCTCTATTTCGTTTATTATTTTCAATTTTGTTAATAATTATAAATATATTTTCTCTCATATTAACATTTTAATACTTATTCATATCACTAGCCTACTATATACTTGATATAATTTATTTGTTATTAATTAAACTGTTTAATCTGTGACGGTGGGTGCTCCACTGTCGACTCTAACTTTACTAATGCTTGCCGCTACACCAGCGCCTTGGCCTTGCTATCTCGGTGGTGGCCAGTATCCCCTCCTATTTCTTTTACAATAGATATCCATACCTCTCTTCTTCCCCTACCCCAATTGCGTCACTGTTTCTTATGTATACCGAGGAAGATTACTTAAGGTGTTGCACAAATGCCCCCTCCTCAACCTTTTTTTCTATTCTCTGTTTGATACTTGCTCTTAGAACCTGCCCGACTTCTCGCTCTTCCAGCGACAGCAGCGATGACCACCAACCTCAACTACTTAGTGGTCATTTTCAAGCAACTGGTTTACTTTATCAGCTCATGTACGACGGGTGTCGTGGGTGAGTCGTGGAGAAGTTTTGAGAGCTCATCTCCTAGGATTGGGTTTAGCTGTTTGAACAAGTTAATCTGAGTAGAAGTACTAAGTTTTGGGACGACTGGTGCAGCGTAATTATTAGTTCAGCGTATTTGGCATGCACGTTTGAAATTTATTTATAAATTCAATGTTAAGTAAGGTGTGTTTGCTAGAGAGTTCTGCCGAAGCCCATTTGACTGTCCGATGCGGTGTGTATCATGCTCGCCCATGACTTCTCTGTTGTCATGTTACGCAGCTTCCAGTGGCGTTTTCCATAGACGTAAGGCAAGCAATGCTTACCCTATACACATTGGAAATGTTTGACTCTTAATAGTTTTTGCCTTAACTTTAAATAAATTTTTTCTGAGTTTCCCGTTTACGATTCGAGAAATACAATTTTCATAACTCCAGAACTGTACAAGCATAGTGCTGCTATCTAGTATTTATTTCCACAAACGGGAGCGACTAGCGATGAATCGAACTCGCAAGCGAGTTACTCTACCGCGTTCCTTGTGCAGGGTCGTTCTGTTTGCGTCCTCCAGTCCTACATTTTCCTTGGGAAGTGGATGAAAGTGTTCTGGAGAATAGGAGTTTTTTTATAATTTGTAATATATTCTCTAAATAATATTCACTTTAACTATTATTAAAACCACTTCGTTTCAGTTTTTATAACTAATGTTAGGTATTATAAAACGGCAAATACATGTAGATGGTAAGGAAAGTTGGAAGTTACCTTTGTTAGTAGAAACAGAAAATGGAACCACAGCCCGCCATTAGCAAATGTTATCTAAAATACTCAAATATGTGGGGCTATTATATTGCTTAACCTGTAAAAAATTCGCCACACTCAACTGGCAGCTTCGTTATTATTTCAAAGCTTTTAGTTTTGCCATGGTTTGCAATAATTACATGCAGAAGTTCTTAAATATCAATATTATCTTTTTGCTTGAGGAAGGAAGCGTTTGAGCCTGCCCTCTACGGCTGCGCTCTCTCCTTCGTCGTCATGACGACGTTGTTGTTTCTTTATATACGTAATTTTCAGAGAATATGTTTTTATTGGCTATTAAACATGCTTAACGATTGTGAATATGATTTAAATAAGTTTTGTATTTATTTGAGCATCGTCGTTGTCGTCGGAATTTTATTTTACCGTGGCATTAAGGTGGCCGTCTCTGGTTGTATTGACAATTAAATCAGAGGAAAATAAAACACTTTTGTATATCTGTCGAAGATAGAATTTTAAAGAGCATTAAACACGGTCATTGTACAAATGTTTGTAATCATGATTCACTCAAATGTCATGGACAAACATTACCATCCTTAGCCATATACTTCCGTATATGAAGATGAGTGTTTTTAATATTGGTCGTCTAGAAATCGACTTTTTCATATGACTGGAAGCCATTTGAATATGACGTTAAAGAATGAAATTGCATCTTTTATTTCTAAACATGTGTTTTAAATTAAATTCCTTGCTCCAGAATACAGAATTTTAAAGGGAGCCACGTGATAAATGATTTTGGTTTGAATCTACCTTTCTTCATTGTTATTGACCTTGAGCTTGAGGAAATATAATATTTTTATAATACGAACCACAGTTTTATATAAAGATTGTAGGTTTTTATGGCTCTTGTATGGTCGCATATATTATGTATAGTAAGTTAACTTTGTCTTCCTTATTTGTTTGAAGACGCAGTTTATCGGCTTAATCTGACTTCATACAATAAAAGGTGTTTTTAATAAAGGTGTATACGGTGAGAGAATATTCACGTACATCAATAACGGCCTTCTTGTGGTCGAACTTTCTCCATGTTATAGAGCTTTAATAATCTGAAGTGATGTTAGTTCTGGCGCCCCACGTCATATTAAGTTGGAGCTAACTGGAGTATTGGCTTGTTGGGTTTTTACGTATTTAATATTAATTTTATTCAGAATTGTTGGCTTGAATGTATGATACTTGTAAATTGAAAATTTTCGATTAAGATCTACACTGATTTAAATCAATTGTATTGTGTATTCTATTTGTGGTTTTACCACAATTTTTAAGATAATTATGTGATGTAATAATTTAACTAACAGTAAATTATTCCATGTTATTACTTACAACGTTAGTAGTGAAAGTAATCTGTACTATAATTTTATTAAATTTTCCATATCACGTAAACCCTTGCATTTACAAATATCTTTAGATTCATTTAATTACTCATTAATTTTTAAATATGTATAATCACCCATCATTATTTTTAATAATTTTGAAAGTAATGTAGTTATTCGTGTTTTACTTTTAAATTACTGGTTTTAAAACAAATGTTTAACAATTTCAATTCAACGTTAAGTCATGGATCGTTATAGGCTGTTCACGCTAAAATGAGCACTTTTGAAAGCCCTGCTTAAGATCTACTTGTCCGCACGTTGCATATTCCTCCACCTTACGTAAAATTAACATTGCCATGGGCCTCATCACTCTATTCATACGTCGGTCAAGTGAAACTGTGGAATTATTAGAAACGTAAATATGTTACAAATCTGCTCATTCTTATACTTAGACGCATTCAATAAGCAGAGAGGAAAATAAATAAATAATATCAGTTTGCACAAATGGTTACCTAACACTATTTATTTGACGTTAAGATATGGAACTATTTCCCATCCATCATTGCCGACTTTACTGAGCGCATGTCACTCGTTAAAATATATGCAAGCAGGGACAGTGACTTTTTTCTAAGGTTGATTTGAAAAGTGCTCACTTTAGCCTTTACCAACTCAACTGGCCGGTTGCCAGTGAGTGTGCCTATGATGACGAGGCAGTGACATGTTTCAGAGGTTGATAGCCGTGGACAACCTCCGTACAGCGGGACGACTTACGCGGCCATTGTGCTCGGACGCAAGGAAATGTAGCAAGCAAGACGCGTCGTCAGCGGAACGAAACATTCTCTGCTCGCACCGAGATGTGTGGACGACGCAAGATCGATCATTTCCTCGGAAACAGCGCCACAAGCAGGAATTGTTTCTTAATGTTTTGTCCTTGCTCCCAGCTCGTATTTTTGCCACCATCTTCTGAGAATGGCGCAGCAAAAAGCGCTCAGAGTAAAAAAAAAAAAAAACTATTCGGTCTACAACCGCTGGCGTAGTTGCTTGGCGCACAAGTCACTCCACTCGTGATCTGAGGTCACAGTCTTGCAGTATCTAGGGTTGCCTAACTGACTCGCATTGTTCCATTCTTCTCATTTGCTGCGGCTGAAGATATGGGGGAAAAAAAAAAACAACTCCGTGGCTGTAGAGATATTTGCGCTGAATACGCTGAAGGATATCAAACTTCATTATCAATTTCTAGCCACGTGAACCTTCATAGGCGTATGGTGTTACAAAGGCATCTTTATAAATTGGCTTCGATAAAACGATGCTCTAAGCAATTCGGTGTAACAGACTGTAGGGAGGAGGGGCAGAGAATGATTATTGTTGCCTGTGTGTATTTAGTCTCTCAATTACAAGAGTACAAAGATGTTGCTGCCATTAGGAGCTCAGACTGAGAAGCCTGCATTTTACTAAGTTAATCTACCTCACAGCTGACCTCCGAGTTGTGTTTCTTAATTTAACGTGGTTTTCCTGTAAATCATGAATAAAGTTATACTCAAAAAGATGGTACGCATTTTACATTTTCAAAATTTTGAAAAATAAATCAAATTTGGAGTGTGTTAATCGCAAGTTTCATCAGGCTTCCAACTAGCAAAGTCTTATTAACTCAAATTATGATTAACTTTGGAATTTCTAGTGAAAAAAACATGTTTGTAAATGTCAATATAAATGTTTTATGGTAATTATTATCACAATATAATAATTACAGAGGTTAAGTTGGAGCTAACTGGAGTATTGGCTTGTTGGGTTTTTACGTATTTTATATTAATTTTATTCAGAATTGTTGGCTTGAATATTATTTAGACTGTTTCCAATAATAAAACGTATTAAACGTGTAAAAAATACCACTAGCACACAAAATTGTCAGAAACAACAAATACGTTATATTTCTCTACATAAATCTGTTCAGTTTCCCATCAAATAAATTCAGATAATCATCATTATCGCAATATAATATTTGACAGTTAAGACATAATATTCATATCATTTCCAATAAAAATACAAATATATATATATATAAAACATGTAAAACATAACACTAGAAAACAAAGCAGATCGGAAACAATGTCTTAGACTAATTATATTATACAGAAAACTGTTCAATTTCCCATCAAATAAATTCAGAAAATATTTCAGATAACAATAGTAAAATATATGCTATAATGTCACAGAATACAATATGATTGAACAAACAATAGCAACATACACGACTTCTAGTAATCCTGCTCTACCTCACACGACATATATCTCATGGTACCCTGAAAAGCAATTTTTTTTATCATTGCAGCATAAGAACACACCACAGTGTTTGCGTTTACAAAAAGGTCTTGACTGTATTTTGTTAATGTCGCAGAGATGGCATATTCCCCTCTTATGACTGAAGACAGGCCAGTGAATCCCTCTGTTTCCCAATCTTGTGTCTTTACTGACAGAGGTCGTGTCCGAATTGGCAGCTTTTGTAGACGAAATTATCACGTGACCCGATCTTATATACAAAAATGGTGACGTATTTGGTAATTTCGGTATTTCGTATTTTGTATCTAGCGGATGTTAGCAACATTACAAAATGACATAATCAGCGCCATATTTGTTTTTACTTTAAAAAACATGCGCAAATATGTACATAAATAAAACTACTTTTAAAACAACTGTACGTAAAATACACTAGGCATGTTTTAAAAAGCAAGTAAGTGTTGAACTTTGTGTATGGGTGTGTGTGTGTATACAAACACACACACACACACAGCAAAAAAAAAAAATTGTTTGAAGTCGTTAATGAACAATTTACTATTTTTATATTTAAACGCGAATTAGTAGTATTCCATTGATGATTGCAGAAATATTACGTCTGTCTTAAGCATTAAATTATATAAAATATTTGGCACTGTTAATGTAATAATGTGTTGCCGCGAGTGCTAAACAAGTGACTGTCTACAATGTCCGAATTGATATCTACCAAACCGCGAATTTACGAAATAACAAAATTTGTCAATTCGGACACGGCCTGAGTATCCAGAGGATCTTCTTCTTAGTGACGTGGATGGTCCAGCTTTGTCTGTAGACCGTCGCTTTGGTGTGGCATGCGTCAAGAGACCCAAAGCCACGTCTCTTCTGAACTGGATGAGAGGGATTTTTCAAACAGTCCACAATAGACCACACATGCGTTGACGAAGCCCATCTCGATCATGCCCTAAAGAGTCTGTCCCACCACTTTTTACAACGACAGTCCAGTCCGTACACTGTACACAAGCGATCGGCGATGTCAACGCTGCCCATGAACGTGTTGCTGTCTGCAACCACAATGGGACATAGATAGCACGGTTTTTACAACGACAGTCCAGTCCGTACACTGTACACAAGCGATCGGCGATGTCAACGCTGCCCATGAACGTGTTGCTGTCTGCAACCACAATGGGACATAGATAGCACAGTTTTTACAACGACAGTCCAGTCCGTACACTGTACACAAGCGATCGGCGATGTCAACGCTGCCCATGAACGTGTTGCTGTCTGCAACCACAATGGGACATAGATAGCACAGTTTTTACAACGACAGTCCAGTCCGTACACTGTACACAAGCGATCGGCGATGTCAACGCTGCCCATGAACGTGTTGCTGTCTGCAACCACAATGGGACATAGATAGCACGGTTTTTACAACGACAGTCCAGTCCGTACACTGTACACAAGCGATCGGCGATGTCAACGCTGCCCATGAACGTGTTGCTGTCCGCAACCACAATGGGACATAGATAGCACAGTTTTTACAACGACAGTCCAGTCCGTACACTGTACACAAGCGATCGGCGATGTCAACGCTGCCCATGAACGTGTTGCTGTCTGCAACCACAATGGGACATAGATAGCACGGTTTTTACAACGACAGTCCAGTCCGTACACTGTACACAAGCGATCGGCGATGTCAACGCTGCCCATGAACGTGTTGCTGTCTGCAACCACAATGGGACATAGATAGCACAGTTTTCTTGGTTCCGTTCTTCTCTTTCCGTTTGATAAGTTGTCACTTCGGAGCCACGATAATTAGAAGCAAAAAGGTCATTATTCGTGTCCTTCCATTTGAATACCCCAAGCACAGTGTTTCATATTATTTAATCAAAGTCCCCCTTTTTTAGCTTCTTGTCATCCATCATATTCTATGGGAGACCTTGGCTGTTTCTTCTGATTGTCCCACATGCCAGAGTGTTTTCTGTTTTCAATTTCTCAAGAAGGACCAGGGAATTGAAAAAGTTAAAAAAAATATATAATCCTGCCTATTAGGTTAGAGAGATTTTAAATAACTTTCGTTTTATTTAAATGTTGGTCGCTTACAATAATTAATTTCGAGTCGTTATTTTCGACTAACAGTTTGATAGAAAATATAATAGAAAGTGTTGAAAACCAGAATCGTCACTTGGAATTCATATCTATGTATGTACATAGAGACCACTACAGAAGTGTGCCATACGTTAAAGCAACTCAGAAGATGACGTAATAATTAACACACAAAAATAATCATGAACCTAACTGTGGCCTAGACGTGGGCATGTGTTATGTGTACATATTTGCAATGGTGGATATGTTTTATTTGGGTTATGGAATGAAATGAAAATAAAGAAATCAGTACTTAGCTTAAATCGAAAAATCTGGATGAGATCCTCCGTTTGCCACCAAAATCATCGCGCTAGGACATTGGAGTCGCTTGAAAGATACAAGTATTGTCCAGCCACTGCAGGCCTCATACCGCGCATGTGTGGTGCCAACACATAGCCATACTCGCAATGTAGTCGTATGTCAGATCGGATAGGAAGATGTTAACTTCTATTGTGTCACGAAATTATGGTGTCAGAATGGATCACTCTGCAAACTTTATTAGTAGTAAATAGTTGTTTCTGGTTCACAATGTTGCTGCCACCTATTGGCCGTTCACGATAAAGTGAGCACTTTTGAAATGAACCATACAAAAATGTCACTGCTACTGAACTCATATATTTTAATGGGCGCACTGGGTGACATTTGCCCAGTAAAGTTGGTAACGATGTATAGAAAATAGTGCCATACCTTAACGTCGAATAAAAAGTGCTAGGTAACAATTTGTGATAACTTTAATTATTTCTTCAGATTTATGAATTTTCAATACATCGAAGTGTCAAAATGAGCTGATTTGTATAGTATTTACTTTACTAAAAATTTCACAGTTTTACTTGACCGACGCATGAATAAAGTGATGAGGCCCATGGCAATGTTAATTTTACGTAAGGCGAAATAATATACAATGTGCATACAAGTATATCTTTAGCAGGGCTTTCAGAAGTGCTCATTTTAGCGTGAACAGTCTATACCTAGTATTACCCTCGCCTCAGTTGCTGCGACATCTAGATGATTAAGGCCGATTCACATGGAAGTTATCAAGGTCCTTGATATGTTAACATTGCGTTAGCTCTGCATCAAATATTTTTATCAAATCGTAGGCGTGTTTACAATGCAGTTAATAATGGCTCGTTTTTGACCATGTGTAATGCAGTGCTACTGGGATCTAGAAAATACTAGTGTTTGTTTGTACACGAGCGAATAATGAATGTAGATAAGAAAAATTGCTGTAATAATAATTCAGACAGTTGCATCTATGTGAACATAACAACACTTTATCTCATATAAATTGTGGGTTAGGGCCTATTTGCGGTCATAATTTTTCTTAAAATTTGGCGGATTGAAGATAGTTAATATGCTTGTAATTCAAACATATAAAACGAAATTAAAATTCAAATACCTGTTCAATTACAATTATACTTCATAAACATGATATACTATACCCAAATTAGTAAAATTAAATAATAATAGAGCAAAACAAAATAAACCGTTTCTTTTATCTGGTTGGTTCACATTACGCTAACTTTACGTTACACTACGTTATGCACGGAAATATATTACACGATACCTGCAGCCGTACAAGCTTCTACAAGCCCTGGTGCACGAGCCGGTATACCAGCCGCTATACGATCCGCCATGGAATATGCATATTACACGACAGCAGTTTACTTAGTAGCATTTGGCACCGTTGATGGGTGCGTAGTGTGTGATTTGTAGTAAATATAAACCACATTTGTAGAACTGCTAGCAGTTAGTAACTTGCGTAAACCTATAAAAAAAACTAGCTAACACATCTTAATATTGCTATATTACTGTTCGCCTTTTAAATTAATTGATTGCTTACTAGTATAGTTCCATTCATTTTCTTAAAAATGACTTCATGTCACTAGAGTACGAGTGTGTTATTTTTAATTTTGACGAAAATTACTGACTGGGAGAAAATATAGTTTTTTCTTTTCGTACCGGGATGTTTATTATCTGCATGTAAAATTCAAAGATAAAAAATTTGGGTCCAACGGAGTTTTGAACTCCGTGCGATCCGAATCGAACTCAGTGGTAAGAGTTCAAACAGTTAGGGTGCAAGATCGAGAAACTAGGGAAGTTACGAGGAGCTAGTAAAGAATTAGAATTTGTAATATATTCATATCGTGGATAATTTAGTAGTAAATAAAAGTATATTTTTGTAATTGTTTCTCTTCCTGATTTCTACTATCTAGCACGTCACCCACAGTTAGTCCTAGTGTCGTGTGGATTGTGCAATGACTCGTTCTCCGGACTTGCGTGAAAAGAGTAATCTAAACCAAGATTCTGATCGTTTGAAGAACCTGAAGGCACTGGTTCACTCTTATTCTGGCGCGAAAGCTTTTTCTGTTTAAGTATCTGTTCTGCTTCCGACGTATCTAATAGTACTTGCTCGAAAAGCTTATTCACAGAAGATTGTGACGATTTGCTACGAGCAATTATTAACTGTAGTGTAAACAGGTCTACGATTTGATGCAGAGCAAATGCAATGTCAACAAGAAAATGTTAATTTCTAACGAAGTTATGGTGTCACCCGCAATTAGTCCTAGTGGTATTTTAGCAACAGGAGAAGTAACGAGTTGGAGAGAGTTATTATACAGCAATGTAAAGTGTTGCAGAATAGAGTTGAACCAAGGAGAAGTTTGGTGGCCTTAGGTCAGTAAGGCTGGTGGAGTCACCAGTCTTAGTAATTGCAGAGTAGTAATTGCAGAGTCTAGCCTAACGCGACCGTAAGATTGGCGGAGTAAGCATTCAGTACTGACTAGGCCACCTTAACAAAGTGTTCTATGTAGGAGAAATCAGCGATTTATTGTACGAACAATTTTTATGTTCGAGAAACATTCGCTAACATCGTCAGCCGATTCTGTTGAGACTTAGAGAATTTGGCACCACTGTAGTGTATAAATTTAGTTTTAAAAACTATTTGTCAGTGTTTATAGGCTGTTCACGGTAAAGTGAGCACTTTTCAATCACAAGTTACTTTCTCCTCTAGGCCATTTCTTATCACTTAACCACCTTTTCCATTAAATAGTGCCATGCAAGTAATAAACATAGTGTATATATTCCATCGCACTCTAAAATTTGCATCTAAGGCTAAAATAAAATATATTTATTGACTATTATTCGAAATGAGAGGTCTTTCAAAAGTGCTCACTTGATCGTGAATAGCCTATACACATGTTTCTTACTTTTATTTCCCCCCAAAAATCATATACCAGCACAAAAATACTATTACAAGATGCCAGAGGCATATCCGAGTTCGTAAGGGATGGAAGTATTAATAAAAATAAAAGAACTCAATTTTACTTTTAATTTATTCACACAGCTATAATTTACAACAATAAATTGTCTATCTTCAGGACTACTCTTTCCATTTATCTAAGAGTGCAATATTCTAAGTATATCTTAACTGTAATTAAAATCCTCATACTCATCATTAACAAGTGTTCAATCTGCCTGTTGCCATCATTTGAAATGCCTTACACTCACACATCCAGTTCAATAGTCCAGCCTGCCAGTCGCACCCTTCACTTCACTGATACTGGCAGTTACAGATCTTCCTCCAGCTGGTCACTTCCATCGCTACTCGCACTTCTGGCTCATCGTGTATCGATTAAGGTTACTGCGATACAAGCGACACTAACACGCACGACTAGTGCCTCGTCGCTCCTATGCGCAAGGCGTGCAGTGTTTCCGTCCTAACACTGTACTGTGTAAACTAGATCTGTAACTATGGGGATTTATTACACGCGATAAAACTACACAGTTCAAACTATCTACGTATAATCGTACGTTTCTCTTACCGTTTAAAGAAACTTCATAGGCAAGCTTAAAAATGCGATATTTGACAACTTTCCCGTTTTTTCCCCTCATTAACACACTTAATATGAGAAAAGTAAAAATTTAGCGATATAGACAATAGTTTTCTTATCCTTTCTGGCAAAACTTCGTACTTCCAGAACATTTATTTACCGAGACGCGTTTAGGCGCAAACAACGATTTCAGATGAAACGTTTCAGTACATAGGACACTTAACCAGAAAATTCCTTATACAAAATCATAAATTCAATTTGCGCAGACAATATTGTATAGCATTATTTAATAACCTCCAACTTCATTAAACGTATATAAAAAATGTAAAATTATCCGTCAAGTCTTTGGCAGCCCTTAGTGTGAGCTGGGGAGGGGCAAATACCACACAATCTCCCCCCTCCCCAGGACCTTCTCCGCTGCCTATGACTATTTACGTTTAGCAATATTTGTTATACCCTCAACATTCTTAACTGCGGTCCTTTGTAATGGCCACCGCCTGCCATGACGAGCGTGGGTTATTGAAGCAAGAGATCGCCTAGGACGACCCATGTGTTCGTATTGCTCACGCACGTTGAGCATTTCCCGAATACAACGTTTTCTTCTACGATGAATGAATGTATGGTGACATGGGCAAGTGACATCCTTTTGGGCACGAATTACCACTAGAGTCGTCGGAGCTGACGTGTTTGAGATCATCAATCAAATCTATCGATATTTAAGCCCAGTAATTACTCTCTGCTTTTTTATATATCGGTGATATGTGTACAACAGATTTGTGATCTAAGTAGAAATATTGATATTAGGTTAACAATAATATTTCTTTATCGATATTATTTTCACTTTAAGTTGTAAATTGATTCAAATTAATAAAATATACTACACATCCGTTTTAATGATGACATGCATATCTCACTTTTCAATTAAATCTATCAAGGTGATTATACCGATAATGTCTATAACTTACTATATGTAATATCGCATTACCCATGTACCGAAACTTGCCCACGTTGTATAGGATGGGGCACAGTAGAACTATCATTTTAATTTGAACATGGTTCGGACAGTTTTGTGTATAAGTTAAATTAGAAAAGTGTGTAGTTAAATGTATCGATACGGTGGCACCACGAAATACTGACTGCCGTCCAGTAACGTCTGTTCTATTGCTCAGGTCAGCATTGCGCCAGTTCCGAACGAGTGAATGTCAAAACTGTCATATATGGTGGCCTGTTGAATTGTGTGTGCGAGTGTGAGACGTTATGGACGGCACACCACACACGTTATTTCCAATAATCGCTCCGCGCTTACGTTTTTCTCTCTGTACGTAACTTCACAAATATGGCTGTTATACAACCCATTTTTACTGTTGTTAAATTAGTGTTATGTAATAAAATGGCAATACAGTAATACTAACTACGAATTTTCATTTATAATTTATAACTATTGAAAGCCCTGATTAGGATCAACTTTGACTTCTCATAGTATAGCATTACGCCATACGTATAATTAACATAACCGTGGGCGTCATTACGTTATTCAAGAGCCACCGAAGTGAGATCGTGTTAGGAACTGTCGCCAACGCTCACACCCTGGTGTGTATCAACCCTCTGAGGAAGGCACGAATTTACTAGCATAGAGAACAAGTTTGAATTGAACTGCCTATATCATACAATTCGGCAATATCATTTCGGTTGGTCTCTGTATTTCCACTTACCATTATCCTATTGGTCCTGGTTACACCGGACACGCCACCTGTACTCCGCAACGTTTATTATTGGCTGGCCGTCGACCAATGAAGTCACGCATTTGCTGTGTACCAATTAATCTATCGCGACAGAAGTAACAAATTTTACAATCCACCGTGTGCGTTTGAATAATTATTAAAAAGAACATTTTTATTCTTACAAACTGGAATGTTAACTAGTTGTCACTTTTTAGTTAGATTCCGATGAAGTCTAACAAAATCGTAAAACTAAAAAATTGTGAGCTTTGTCTTTAAGAGAAAATTAATTTCCATATTAACTTAGCCCCGAGTATATACGCGCATACTCCTCAAAGGGTTACATCAAATACATTGACTTCATTAGGTACACACGTTATACGACGCTAAGTGATAATACACTAGCGCTGTAGCAATTGTCACTTGTAATGCATTGCTGCGTGTTTGAAAAATGCGTTTCTCCACGAAACTATTCAACGCAGGTCCAATAGGTTAATTTACGAAAATAAAGTGCATTCCAGGCGGTGCCGGAATGGTAATTTTCAAGACAATGCGCATATTGGTAACATTATTTGCATACTCTCCAACAGAGCTAAACACACATTTCTGAGACTGCCATATCTCAAAATATACGAACACGATACGTGCGAAACTACGATCAAGGCTGTTCATGATACACTGAGCACTTTTGAACGCCCTACTTAAGATCTACTTGTATACACGTTGTGTGTTTTTCCGCCTCGTGTAAAATTAACATTGCTATGGGCCTCACCACTTTATTCATGCGTCCGTCAAATGAAACTGTGAAATTATTAAGAAAGTAAATACTTTACAAATTATCTAATGTTTACATTTCGATGCATTTAAAGGACAGAAAGTGGAAGAAATCATTTTAAGTTATCCCAAAGGGCTACCTAACACTTTTATTCGACGTTAAGTTCTGAAATTACTTTCCATCCATCGTTGCCAACTTCACTGAGCGAATATCACTCATTGCACCCATTAAAATATATGCACGCAGGGGCAGCGACTTTTTTTATAAGGTTCACGTATAAAGTGCTCACTTTATCGCGAACAGCCTTTAACACTTTTTATTCGAAGTTAAGATATGGATCTTCTTTCCCTCCATCGTTACCAATCCCATTAGGCGTAAGTCACTCAGTACATCCGTTAAAATATATACAGGTAGGAGCAGTGACTTTTTTCTAAGGTTGATTTCAAATGCTTACTTTATGGAGGACTGCCTTTAGACGCAGGCTTTGAACTTTGCTACAGAGTCGCGTCCAATGAAATTGTAGGGTGACGCGCAGGCGAGTCACCGAGGGAAAGACTGCACACCAATGGAACACCTTGCGCGTAGAGGAGATATTGCAGTGGCGTTTATTACACAGACACAAGGTAAGCAATGCTTACCGTATACATATAGGAAATGTGTAGTTTATTGTACCCTTTATAGTTTTCGCCATTACTTTAAACACATGCAATTCTGAGTTTCTCGTGTATGCTCTAGAGTTTCCGTACTCCCATACTGTACACGCACAGTGCTGCTAAAAGGCTGTTCACGATAAAGTGAGCACTTTCAATATCAACCTTAGAAAAAAGTCACTGTCCGTACCTACCCTATTTTAACGGCCGCACTGAAACATGCGCCCAGTAAAGTTGGTAACGGTGGATGGAAAGTAGTTCTGTTTCTTAACTTCGAATAAAAAGTGTTAGCTAAACATTTGTGATAACTTAAATTACTACTTGCGTTTTTTTTAATGCATCGAAGTGTTAAACTAAGCAGATTTTAAAAATATTTACTTTTCTAATAAATTCACAGTTTCACTTTGACAGACGCTTGACTAAAGTGACGAGGTCCATGGTAACGTTAATTTTACACAACGCGGAAGAATACGCAACGTCATACAAGTAGATGTTAAGTAAGGCTTTCAAAAGTGCTCATTTTACCGTGAACATCCTTATCAGGTATTTATTTCTACAAACAGGAGCGACTAGCGATGAATCGAGCTCGCAAGCAACAACACGGGCAAGGTAAGTAGCCGTTCTGTTTGCTTCCTCCAGTCCTACATTTTCCCTTGGAAAGTGGATGAAAATGTTCGGGAAAACGTGAGTTTCTTATAATATGTAATATGCTCTCTAAATAATACTCAGTTTAGTTATTATTGCATTCATTTCGTTTCCTTTTTTGTAAATAATATTCGGTAAATACATGTGGAGGGTAAGTAAAGTTGGAAGATGCGTTTGTTAGTAGAAATTGCTTACCCTGTAACAAAAATGACACTACACGCCACTGCGATACTGCTTTACATACGCCGGTCGAATTTTTTTCCGTACTGCTTCATCACCTCGCTCACACAACCATAACACTTACCACGTGATTGCTTTAAACAATATTTCTTTTAATTCGCTGCTAAATTAACTAGGAGCTTAAGGTTGAAGTAAAGCAGCTGCCTGTGGAGCACTGCACCCGACAATACAACTTGAAGAACTCATTGAAAAAAGTAATACAGACACCATGAAAATTGTCAGAAAAGTGCGATTTATGCTGTAGGCCTATATGAAAGAATAATATATATGTTTTTCAACACTATAAAATATTTTACTAAAATATACTTTCTAAATGTAAAAAGTTATCGATCAATAGATTACACATTTTTAACCAAATTTAAGCCATTTCCACTCTGGATACTTCAGAAAGCAGAATTTACAATAAAATATTCTTCAAAAAAGATAGTCATAATCTTTACTATGATTGTATGTAAGAAAATTGTAATAATAATTTGGGAAATAATTTTTGTTGTTGACTTTATGTGCCCCCATTTGTCGCAAACATTGATGGCTGAAACTGACGTAAATAAAGTTAATTTTAAAATTGATATGATATCTTATTATTATAATATTCTTACATGAAATCATAGTAAGTATTATGACAATCTTTCTTGAAGAAAATGTTATTGTAAATTTGGCTTTCCGATACATCTAGAATGGAAATGCGCTTAAATTTGGTTGAAAATGTGACATCTATTGGTCGATTATTTTTTTACATTTTAAAAGTATATTTTAGTAAAATATTTTGTAATGTTGCAATATATATATATATATATATATATATTATCCTTCCATATACAGCATATATCGCACTTTTCTGACAATTTTCATTTTGTCTGTACTACATTTTTATTAGCTCTTCACGTTGTATACTCGGGTACAATGCTCCATAAGCAGTTGCTTTACTTCAACCGTAACGAGTTTCAAATTTACTCTTGAAGGACAGCGCACTGCATTCGTGCGCGCTCAGCATGATTATATTTTGCATAAGAACTATTTCTTAGTACGGATTGAAAAACAATTCCACATGACCAAGAATATGCATGTCACTAACTAATTTCCGATACAACCAAATCTGATCACCAAGTTCCATCTTCGTCTTCTTATGTGAATACATAGATGCATTACCAAAAACACTAATTACAGAAGCATTGTCTGCCTTGTCCTCGTGAACTGGATGTTGGTGGATCAAAAGTTTATGTTGGCCAACATGTTTGCACTTGTGTGCGTGTTGCATGTAACGGGTTGTTGTTATCAGTTGCGATGGCGCACTGCGCTTGGCTGTAACCTCTAATTTCTCCCTCTTTTATTCATATTAATTAAAATGAAATATTATAATTTAAAGAAGAATTATAAGTAAATGTTCAGTTTAACCTAAAATAAGGCACACTGATGTTAACTGAAGTATAAAACTCTTGAAATACGTGCTACATTATTAAGAAACAGCCATATACGTCATACATGTGGGGTAGTTATTCAAAGGTTTGATTTAAAAAGTGTGAAGAAACAACGAATTCAACTATAGAGCGGAATGTTTTTTCTAAGGGTTTGTTTGTTTGAAAAGTGAAGACGCAAAATTCGCGTTATCTTACGGTGACAGGATAGACTCCACTGCCATATGTGTGTTGCTTCATTGGCCGCTGCACTTTAATTAACGTCACCTGCTTGCTTAATATCCTTAAAATGGTCTGCCCACTCCACCGCTGATGTTATATTATTGGATCGAGAGTTCTTTAGGCATGACTGACATATCTCCGGCCAATGGCTGTAGTCGGTCAAACGTACAGTAACTTGGAGTTTAGTATGTACTTGAATAATAACGCGAATTTTGTAGGTCTCTAGTGATTACGTTACTATACAAAATATAGGCTGTTCATGGTCAAATGAGCACTTTTGAGAGATCTGCTTAAGTTCTACGTGCATGCACGTTGTGTATTATTCCGCCTTATGTAAAATTAACATTGTCATAGCGTCAACACTTTATTCATGCGTTGGTCAAAAGAAACTGATAAATTATTATAAAATTAACTTTTTTATAAATCTGCTAATTTTTGCACAGTGATGCATAGAAAACAAAGCCAAATAAATAATTTTAATGATCACAAATGGTTAACTAACACTTTTTATTCGACGTTAAGTCATGGAACTACTTTCCATCTATACCTAGTTACCAACTTTACCGGGCGCATGTCACACAGGGCGCCCGTTGAAGTATATGGAGGAATGGGCAGTGACTTTTTTGTAAGGGTGATTCCAAAAGTGCTCATTTTATCGTGAACAGTCTTTAGGTGGAACTATACACATTTTAAAACAGTGGGCGTAGTGTCCCCCACACTGTCTGCGCCGCCAGTCACGTTTATTCCATAGACGCAAGGTAGGCAATGCTTTACCTGTACACATTGGAAATGTTTGACCATTTATAGTTTTTGCCTTAACTTTAAATAAATTTAATTCTGAGTTTCCCGTTTCCGATTCGAGAAACAAAGTTTTCATATCTCCCGTTCTGTATACGCATAGTGCTGCTATCTAGTATTTATTTCCACAAACGGGAGCTACTAGCGATGAATCGAACTCGCAAGCGAGTTACCCTGCCGCGTTCCTTCAGTAAGGTAAGCATCCGTCCTGTTTGCGTCCTTCAGTCCGACATTTTTCCTTGGAAAGTGGATGAAAGTGTTCGGAAAAATGGGAGCTTTCTTATAATTTGTAATATGCTCTCTAAATAATATTCAGTTTAGTTATTATTACATTCATTTCGTTTCCGTTTGTGTAAATAATGTTAGGTATTATAAAACGGTAAATACATGTGGAGGGTAAGCAAAATTGGAAGTTGCGTTTGTTAGTAGAAATTGAAAATGGGACCACAGCCCGCCACTAGCAAATGTTATCTAAAATACTCAAATAAAAAAACCCTCACAACACGCCACTGGTGTATAGTTGTGAAGGGCAGGGCTGGTTGTGTGAAGAGGGCGGCACGTGACGTCTGGCCAGAGCGGGAAATGACTGACGCAGGAAGTGTGCAGGCGACGTCAGCTGCGTGTCTTGGCGTGTCTTCTTCCAATCACCAGCGCTTGCACTTCAAGCAGAGGTCGACCAGTCTGCGTCTGCTCACTGCAGTCCGCGTTAACTCCGCCCACAGTTACACTCTTTATTACCACGACTTACCTAAGGCCCTTAAGGTGGGTTTACGATTATATTCAAGGATTAAGAATTGTTCTTAATGACTCGATAAGCTCACAGAAAATGATAAATATACGGTTGAATTAGCAACTGTCAAGTGTAGCCAATCAAAATCGTAGGAGATGTAAGCAACTGAAAAAATTAATAATTTAGATATATTTAACCATCTTGAAATCGTATAGAAGGATAAGTCGATGCAAAATTAGGCATTTACATCAATAATTCTGAAAAAGTTAGTTAAAGCGAATTCAATAACCTCGTCCACGAAAGAAAACATGACAATGAACTATTCTTTAAATTAAGAGGATACAGTCTCTCGGTTAAAATAATTGCTTTCATACGATTTTACAATATGACATAAACTAAACACAAGTTGTAAATACAGTTTCCCGCCTTGTAAATACAGTTTCCCGCCAACTACAACTGTCGCTGTCCTCTGATTGGATATTTCATCTTGACTTGTACTTAACGACATCTTAAGTCACGCCAAGAACGCACACGACCCGTCAAGACCAGCACACGACAGTCATAAACTAATACCCTTGAATACATTGAATCATATCTTAAGCACACAGCGAACTTATTCTGTTAAGTCAATCGTAAACCCAACTTTACACAATTGAAAACTTTAACCCCTTAGGAAGGCGCAGATTTACTGTCACTGAAGACAAGTTTGAAGCGATCTGCCTATATTCTCCAATACACCGGTATGAGTTCTGTTGGTCTCTGTATTTATACTTACTCTCTTCCTATTGGTCCTGGCTACGCCTGACACGCTTACAATATTTCGCAACGTTTATTATTGCCTGCCTATCGTCCAATGTAGTCGCTTGTTGACTATGTGCCAACCAATGTGTCGCTTGTTGACTATGTGCCAACCAATGTGTCGCTTGTTGACTATGTGCCAACCAATGTAGTCGCTTGTTGACTATGTGCCAACCAATGTGTCGCTTGTTGACTATGTGCCAACCAATGTAGTCGCTTGTTGACTATGTGCCAACCAATGTGTCGCTTGTTGACTATGTGCCAACCAATGTAGTCGCTTGTTGACTATGTGCCAACCAATGTAGTCGCTTGTTGACTATGTGCCAACCAATGTAGTCGCTTGTTGACTATGTGCCAACCAATGTGTCGTGACAGATGAAACATGTTTCACAATCCATCGTGTTCATTTGAGAAATTATTAAAATTGACAGTTTTATACTTATTAATTTAAATGTTGACGAGTTGTAACTTTTTACTTAGTTTCCCATAAAGTCCAGCGAAACAGCAAGACCATAGAAGTGTGAGATTTGTCTTCAAAAGCAAAGAAATTTCCAAATTAACGTTTCCCGAGTATGTACGTGCATCTCCCTCAAAGGGTTCACATTTTACTTTACAGTTTAACTTTACGTTTCCTTTCCGACATGTTGTTTCTTACGGAGCCTGACACAATGGAACTGTCAAACTCTTGACTTTACGATTTCGAAAAGCTGAATTTTAAAATCAAAGTCAAGCAGCCATTTTGCCGAGAATCTAACAGAGGTTATGTGGAAAGAGCGTTATTTTATTGTAGGAAGATTTTAATATCGGTATATTAAACAAAGCTCGTCTTAAATTAAATTAATGGTAAACTAATATAATGTGAAGAGGATATATATGAATTGATATATTTTAATAAAGTAAAAAAATGAGTATTTTGTTTTGAAATAAACTTTCAATATAAATTTTTAGCTTATTTTAAAAAAGTACATCTGATTCATTGCTGGTTAATATAATTATTATTTACCTAACAAGATACATTTTTTAACGAAGCTCTCAGAACCGATGTTCAATTGTCTGAACGCTGACTTTACAATTGTATTGTACATTCATGGTTTCGTTATAGGAAAGGAAACGTAAAGTAAAATGCTAAAGTTTTAAATTGTGTAAGGGCCTTTAAGCTGCTAATTGCCTTTCTTCCATTACTGCATTTTCCCTTCCTCAGTTGAGTTCATTATTAAGGGGCCTGCCCACCTGCAGATATTTGCCGCTCTAGAGGCCGAGAAGCGCGGCAGCAATGTGAGCGAGATTGCCACGCACATCAAGTACGCCGTCGTCTCTAAGGCCCCTTCTACAATGCGCGGATACGTAAGAAAACGGACACGAAAACACAAGCGGAACAAAGCCGACGTCTCGGGATGAATCTTAACCATTCTACAATACAGTCTTGCAACTTAGGAAAACAAAAATACTCAGCTGTTGCAAATTACTGATACAGGTTTCATAATAAACACATCTCATTTTGTATATTTTTACAGTGTATGAATATACGCAAATACTACTGCCGAACCATGTGCACTTATTTGTTAAAACCAAAATTTATAATCGCCACGGAAAATTGAAGCGCTTGTTGCTGAGTACACAATGGCCAGGAAAACGAATATCAACAATCCAAATACTCAATTGCTACTGGCCACACGTATTCACGGACGCGGAAGTGTTGGGATGGGAGTTGCCGAGCTTTCTCACGCGTATCCGTACGTTATCCATGTCGGCATGCGTGCCATTGTAGATTGTGTTAAATGCTCCGTATACGTGTGCGTGAGATTGTAGAGCGCGTCTAAGCGCAAGGCTCTGAAATGGCACAGTACAGTATTCTCGCCGTACTGCGTCTATCTATAGCACTTTCAGCGCTCGCCATATCATTTTATTGGTGGAAAGTCGGTATCGAGGTTCTATGCAGGGTGGTATTTTAAGGCTTATGTAATACGATATGATTCTATAAGAAACAAATTGCAATTTTCTGAGATTTAAAAATACAGCGAGTGACCATTCGATACAAATTTAATAAACCTTCGTTCACAGTAATTATAGTCTCTAGAGGGCTACATAGGCTCACATAACGCATTCATACATACACGACTACGAGAGATATAGGACAAATCAACCCTTTCAGTCACAGTTTCCTCTATCTGGGACGTTGCATATGAAGTGGCTTGAAGGGTCTGCACTCTAGACAGCAGAACATACAATGTAAAAAAATTTTGAGGGCATATTCCTTTACATGTAAGCGAACCTAATTATCTCTACGTGTAAGGTAAAATTACCTCTTCAATGTAGAGCAAATTTACACAACAAGTAGGCTACTATTCCCCAATTGAGCGGGAGAAGTACCTAACAAGAGTGGGGCTAAAATCCCATACAAATAATGGAAAATTAACTATAATGTAAAATAAAATTATGTTTAAGATTAACCCGGAGTATCAGTATTGTTAATGTATTTTATATTGTCTGAGAAGTAATAACCGAAACCTCATCACTTGCTGATGGATGGACGCGAACCATGGGCCTCTATCATGATGGGCCGATGAGCTATCCATTCCACCACGCCGACAGCGCGACAACATTAGTGAATGTAAACGAGATAACGGATTGTTTCTTTCCCCCCTCCCCCTCCCACAACATTTAGCTATTGAGAATTCTGAGGAGATGCACGCTTCGTAAGGTAATTTTCCCATCCATGTATGGTATTTTCTACTACCATGTTCTTGAATTTTACTACAGAGTGCGGTAACTTTGCCTTACACGTAAGGAAAACTATGTTCCCCCCATAAGTTTGCGATTATTACCTTACACTTGTCAGGTAATTTTCCCATCCATGTATGGTATTTTCTACTACCATGTTCTTGAATTTTACTACAGAGCGCGGTAACTTTGCCTTACACGTAAGGAAAACTATGTTCCCCCCATAAGTTTGCGATTATTACCTTACACTTGTCAGGTAATTTTACCAATTTTTTTTACAGTGTACCGTTCAATGAGAAAGGTTCGCTGTGTATGGCAGATATCATTCGCTGCTGAGACTATGTTCCGTAGCCTCATAAACCACTGCTGCCAATAACATAGAGCACAGATATATTTCTATTGGTCCCAATAAGACAAAGCGTCGTCTGCAAATCAGTACAGTTCCAAACAAAATATTTACTTTTTGCAATGCCTAAAGTTATATCTTTATTTTTGACGGAAAGGTTTAAACATAAAGTTTGTGCACTGAAGTGAGACCTCTTATTACTAGTTCTCTGCAGTGACGTTCAAAGGCAGCCAAAAACCTTCCCACTTCACGACCTCCGCTGTTATAGGCTGTTCACGGTAAATTGAGCACTTTTTAAGGCCCTTCTATTTTTCCTTTAATCCAATATCCATATTTCTGCTGCTTTTTAATATTAACATTGCAATGTGACCAATAAATACAGTGTGTAGGTTTCACCATCCTCAAAATGTAATGCCTTAAGCTGGAATAAGATATATTTATTGGGGGATAAAGCGTGTTGGGAGGGCCTTAAAAAGTGCTCCCTTTACCGTGAACAGCCTAAATGTAGTAGTTTCATTTTCTATAATTACTGCTTAAGCACATCTTATTATATACTTTCCCCAGTTATACAGATTCAGTTCTTGGTCTTTGCAGATGCATTGCTATTTTATTACCACAGAAGTCTGTTGAAACGTTTTCCGTAGTTTTCGGCCACTTTATTATTTAGCTACTTTTAAAATAGCATATTAAATAATTTCCTGTCACAATACTACGCCCCTGTCACTATTAATTTGGTATACTAACACAAATTGTGACATAGTAATAGTATTATCGGTGAGTAGGTGAGTCAAATATATAACTTATAGACACTATACATAAACTTAAAAATGAAATATATCCCAGGATTTCTTATTGTTTTAAGTAGTGTGAGTTATTGCTCTGTCCTCTATTAAAACTTTCTACTAAGAGAGTAGTAAGCGTTCAAGTGGTCGAAAATATCCCCAGATTTCTCATGCAAAGAATCGAATTAAAACATATGTAAACGTTTAAAATTCTGAAAGTAAGACGGACCAAAAAAAAAAGTTGTGTTTGTGAAGTTATTCGCGAAAACGCCATTACATATGTATGTGCATGTATTTCTATTTCAAGTATTTATCCTAAAGCAGAGTTAGTGAGAAATAGCTCCGTCAGCTATAACCTACGTTAGAAGGTAAATCTCTTGAAAACAAGGCCAATTTTCTTTGTCCTTTCGTTTCCCACATTAACTTATAATTCCTGGTATTTCAAACTAGACTGTTTTAATGTGTGCTGTGCTAGAGATTGATAGGAACTTGGTTCGTTATCATAACCAATAAGCTGTAGTCTTTGTGTCTCGTGATCAATAATATGAACCGTCATTACGTAACGCGGTATAAGCTGTTCACGGTAAAATGAGCACTTTTTAAAGCTCTGCTTAAGATCTACTTGTATGCACGTTGTGTATTCTTACGCCTTATGTAAAATTAACATTGCCATGGACCTCATCACTTTATTCATGCGTCGGTCAAGTGAAACTGTACAATAATTAGAAAGTAAACATTTTACTAATAAGCTCATTTTTATACTTCTATGCACAAAAAACAGACAGCGAGAGAAATAATTTAAGTTATCACAAATGGTTACCAAGCACTTTTTTATTTGACGTTATATATATAACTATTTTCCCCTCCATCGTCACCAACTTTACTGGGCACATGTCACTCATTACGCCCGTTAAAATCTATGCACTTAGGGACAGTGACATTTTTCTAAGGTTGATTTCAAAAGTGGTCGCTTTATAATGAACAGCCTTTATCAAGAATTATATGAAGTGCCACATCTTACACTTAGGCCTACAGGTTGCAGTAAGCTGATGTAACACAGTAAGGTTTACTGGTGCTGCCAAGGTTGCTTCCATACACCTGCAAAGCTTCATTTCATTTTCAAAGAAGTATACTGTAGCTAACAATCTGGCGGTTGGCTTTAAACGGCGTGGAATAAGAGATAGAATGAAATAAGAAACACTTAAGACAATTTCGCAAATTTCTCTTTAGAAACTCATTATGCAAAAGTAATTTCATCAAAATGCTTAATTTGTTAACCGGCGGTTTTAAGATTCCGTTTCCTTTAAGTCGAAGTATGTAAAGCATGACCTTGCTGGGCGCTCATGAAGACAATTTGTATACTCATAATATTGTACTTTGATAGCGGTCATCTATACTACTATTATAAACAAGTAATGTGAGTTTGTTTAATTGTTTAAAAGTCTCGGGTATTCTGGGAAACTACACGGCCGATTATTAAAATTCTTACACTCTTACAAAGCTACATTCTTCCATATGGACATACGCCATGATTAATTTAAAAAAAATTAATCTTTGAGAAATTTCAAAATTTGTTAACTAAGCATGCTCTACCGAAACAAATAAACATACATTGAAACAATGTTAGAATAAATAGTCGCAGGTAATCGCAAGTAGTCACGGGTAGTCACACGTCGCAAATTGTCGCAAGTAGTCACGAGTAGTCGTAGGTTGTCACAAGTAGTAGCCGGTAGTCACGGGTAGTCGCATGTTGTCGCAAGTTGTCGCAAGTAGTCGCATGTAGTCACGGGTAGTCACTGGTTGTCGCAAGTTGTCACAAGTAGTCACGTGTAGTCGCAGGTTGTTGCAAGTTGTCGCAAGTGTTCGCAAGTAGTCGCATGTAGCCACGGGTAATCACTGGTTGTCGCAAGTTGTCACTGGTAGTAGTAGGTTGTCGCAAATAGTCGCGGGTTGTCGCAGGTTGTAGTAAGATCGCAAGAAGTCGCAAGCGGTCACGGGTAGTCGCAGGTAGTCATGGATAGTCGCATATATATGTATGTACTCAAATAACTCTATAAAACCTGAGCGAAGCGATGGCGGGCTGCTAGTCAGCAATAAATCCTAGTTCAGTCAATAAATCGTAATAAGCTCGCAATAATATAGGATGCAAACTGCACAGATTCACCCATCAGAACACGGGGAGCACTGCCGAAGATCGAGTGATCAGACAGTTTATTATTTCCCTCTATAAGACAACGTAATCGGTGTCCTATAAATCATATTCTAATTAGATCATTTGAAATCCCTGAAACAAAAGTTTCTGTGACGAAATATTAACACTGGTAATGCTACCGAGTTGAAGGGCTGAGCTTGATAAGGTAAATAATGAGAGGCGGTAGGAATGAGTGTGAGAGGAACCTTGTTTAGTGCAGACATGACGCTCCTCAGCGCAGCGCCTGTGCTGTCGCGACAGCTGAGCGCATTATCCTCACTCCGAGCACATTCACTCTGATCACTCAGGGTGCATTAGGAAGCACACCGGCGAAATTATGTGGACGTGCTCATCCCCTGATAGACTGCACGAGGCTTTAGGGACGGGCCTTATTAGTCATTGGCTTATATATTACATTCACCGTTACTTCCAACTGTTCTGAGGCGCTGCTGAAGTTCTACTTCCATGATATTTCTCCGCCACAAGCAGCCAAAGCTTAATCTTATGTACACTATTTAGCAAACAGTAATTGGGCACCTGTATACAATGTTTTCTCGGTGGTTGTCAGTAGTAGCGACGTGCCGATCACAGATACAGAGGATGCCGCCTTTAAATTGATTGAAAGGGCTAAATTGATATCAAAGGGTTAATTAAATTAACTTAAAGTGTAAATGGGTTAAATTTATTGAAATAGTTATATTTATTGAAAGGGTTAAAAATTTTGTAAGAGTTAAATGGATTAAATGGTTCAAATGTGTTGAAAGGGGTAATTTTTAATAGGATCAATTATTTCTCTTGGTTTTCTTTCTTTTTGGGTGGGGGTAGCAGGAGCTCTGTACGCTGTTGACGGCGTGGTGGGGTAGAGGCGACTGACCAGAGTGGTTGGTTGCAATATCTTGTACAGGTGTAGAGATTAGTGCAAGAGTGGGCTAAGGCTCATTTTTTTCTAATTTCTCTCATTTTGAGGTGTTTGTAGGGATGGTGGTGGTAGATATGCAATTTTTACGAATACATTTAACACATGAAAGAATTTCTAAGAGTAACCTAAGTGTAAATTATATGTTTTTTTTTTTTGTGGGGATATTGTTCGTAAACGGTGGTGGGAGACTTTGAAAGTTGTGATTTATTTGTTGAACGATCTGTTTTTAGAATGCAATTAAATGTTAGAGAAACTCGGAGTGTTCTACTTATGAATAAATTACATGCATCGAATAGTAAATTTCAAACGACTACGTGAATAATAAGTGGAAATACGTGAGTTTTAAACGTAACATGAGTCTCGCGTTTAGAAACATAATATACATAAGAGAGAATTTTAACATCTGGTGTCGACAAGTGCAAACTCACTTAAGATAATCCAGCTAGTCAGTATGAATAATTAACACATTAATACAATTCAGCCTGGAGAATGATATCTTATGACAAAAAACTCTGAATAAGATTGAAAACCAGATACAATAGTGTGTGCCTACCGCAAACAGTATTTCTCCTAGCAAACACAGAAAATGAAAATCTTATCGCAATATTGACTTAAAACGCGAAATGTATATTTTTCCGATAAAAATCCTTTTATATTAAAACGTGTACATATAAAATGTTAATCGTGGCTATCACTAGAGATGGTTGCTGGTCTGTAGTTGATGTACGCCCCAATCATAGCCTCGTCATCCGCCAACTGCCTACGTGCCCAATGAAGACGAGAGAGAGAGAGAGAGAGAGAGAGGGAGAGAGAGAGAGAGAGAGAGAGCTGCACGCATCTGTCTCCTCCAAGCTTCTATCACCAACTGAAGATGGCGGATACTGGGTAGCTGATTTCACTTCGCTCCAGAGTTCCCTACACCCCCTCCCTTCCTTGCCCCCCAATTCCTTCGCCTGACTGCTACCACGCGCTGCCTGCGATTGTCAACTTTTTCAGCACTAAGGCAAGATGGTGTCAACTGCCTACTTGCCCTTATTAAAGCATTTCCAGGAAACTAAGTATATTTTTCGTACAAGAGATATTTTCACTCCCAATTTATTTTTTTTAACATTGAAAGATTACCATTTTTCAAACATGTATCATTCCATTTTCCTATGTTTCAAATATTCCGATGAAAGACACGATGCATGCATAAATGTTCAATCTTTCAATCTGTTTTCAAATACATGTGTATAGCAGAGAAAAATGCATATTTGGCGTTTAGACTTGTCTATGACATTAAAAATTACTTATAATCAAAGTTTCAATTCAAAAGATTCCCAATCGATATTTTTATATACACTATCTACCATAAAGTTTGTATACACTCGAACTTATTTACAAAAAGATTTCCCTAGAAAATAATTTGGACGTAATATTTCTAAAATAACATGTATCCAGCTAGAAATGACTTCTATCGGAGCTGGAATATATCAATTTCCAGGATATTTCAATACATTTAAGCAAAATTTAAAGGAAAACAGTGATCATTTTGTAATCGTATAACCCATCTTTTAGGATAATGCATTACAACTATCAACAAATTATTTACATCATAAAGAGATATCCGAGACAAATAATTTTATTCTATACAACTTAGTTCATAAGTAAAACACTCTGAATTATTCTAACAATTAATTGCATTCTAACAACAGATCGTTTAACACACAAATCACATCTTTCAAAGCCGAATCTCTCCAACCACAGTCTACGAGCCATATCCCCCCCCCCAACAAAAAATTAAAACTTCAACTTAGGTTACTCTTAGAAATTCTTTCATGTGTTAAATTTATTCGTAAAAATTGCATACCCACCACCACCATTCCTACAAACACCTCAAAATGAGATAAATTAGAAAAAAATGAGCCTTAGCCCACTCTTGCACTAATCTCTACACCTATACAAGACATTGCAACACACCATTTTGGTCAGTGGCCTCCAGGAAACCACGCCGTCAACAGCGTACAGAGCTCCTGCAACCCCCACCCAAAAAGAAAGGAAAAAAAATCAAGAAAAATAATTTATCCGATTAAAAATTAGCCCTTTCAACCCATTTAACCCATTAAATCTATTTAACTCTCACAACAAAATTAACCCTTTCAATAATTTAACCATTGCAATTTATTTAACCTTTTTTTTAATACCCCATTCAATTAATTTAATTAACACATTGATATAAATTTAACCGTTTCAATCAATCAATCTAAATGCGGCATCCTTTTTATCTAGGATCGGCACGCCCCTACTACTGTGTTAACACCGTTAGAATCTCGTAGGACCACCTCTTGCGGCTATAACAGCAGTCACCCTGTCTGGCATGCTCTCCTCTACGAGTGTTTGCAGGGCATTCACGGGGATTCGTAGACATTCCTCTTGCAACTATTCCATGAGTTGAGCAATGGATTTTGGCCGCGCCTGACGAGCCCTCACTCGGCGATCCAATTCGTCCCACAGATGTTCTATAGGGTTGAGGTCGGGGCTCTGGGAGGGCCAGTTCAATCGGCGAACATTGTTGTCGGCGTACCACTGCATAGTAGCCCTTGAAACATGGCACCTGGCATTGTCATCCTGGAAGTAACATGGGTACATTCCGTAATAACGCCACAATGTTGGGAGCATTTTATTATCCAGAATGTTACAATAGGCCTCTGTGTTCATGCTACCACGGACAAACACCAGCGGCCCTACGCCGAAGGCCGTGAAACACAAGTCAACTGACAAACTGAATTACCTATCTTCACGGGTGCCCAATTACTTTTTGGTAGATAGTGTAGAGAATTACACCAAAGCGACAACGTACCGCATTCGTGCGTCGTAAGCTTAATAATATTTTGTATAAGATCAATTTCTTTCAAGGCGTTACCAACACACGTATTTCTCCCTTTTCTTATTCATAGTAATTATAAAGGAAATGTTACATTGTATAGACAAAATATTAGTAAAATATTAATTTAAGCAGAAATAAGATTATTTCTTGTCAACATAAGTAAAAAATGTGTGTAATTCTAAGTCTATTTAGTAAAAACAGAAACGAATGACGTCATATATTGGATCACTTTTTAAAGGTTTATTTCAAAAAGTGTAAAGAAACCGCGAATAGACTATATACGTTTTGAAAGGTTCCCTATTGGTTGAGCGGCCGGCTGGCGAGTAGATTACATGGCGCTGATTGGCGAACGGTGTTACAACTCCTTGTTGGCCAGTGGCTCTTTCTTGCTAGCTTGTGCGCTGGAGCTGGCTGGAGAAGCAGTTGTTTTGCCTATATAAAGGCTGTTTACGATAAAGTGAGCCCTTTAGAAATCAACCTTAAAAAAAAGCCACTGGCAAATTTTTTAACGGGCTCACTGAGTGACGTTCACCCAGTAAAGTTGGTAATGATTGAGGGGAAAGTAGTTCCATATATTAATGACGATCCGAAAGTGTTGAGTAACCATTTGTGATAACTTAAATTATTTCTCTCGCTTTCTGTATTTTTTAATTCATCGATGTGTAAAAATAAGCAGATTCGTAAAATATTTACTTTTCTAACAACTTCACAGTTTCGCTTGGCCTACGCATGAATAAGGTCATGAGGCCCATGACAACATAAGACGGAAGAACGCACAATGCATGTACAAGTAGATACTAAGCAGGGCTTTCAAAAGTGCTCTCTTTACCGTGAACAGCTTACACACACACACACACACACACATATATATATATATATATATATATATATATATATATATATATATATATATATATATATATACTTCTAGGTACTCCGTCATAGCCCTGATGCTTAACAATTTTTCAACGCTAAGTGGAAAATCACATACATATGATTCACATCTTAAGCCTCCGTGCATACTTGTGCGACGTAAAATAAAATAACTGACTTTTGACGATATTGGTAAACGATAATTGACTAGAAATAGCATTGTACGATTTGGATTTGTTGTATCATTTCTTTGCTTTCAAGATACGTCAGTGCAGGAAGAAACTCTGCACACATGTGTCGTATTATACACTATTTTAAAATCTATATATCAATATTTCTAAAAGTTGACATTATATATCTAAGTAGTCAGAAATATCGAAAATTAAACTCCATTATAGAAACTTTTTTCAGGCAATAGAGTGATCTATATTTACAGTTGTGTAGCATAATCGAATCAATCATTTGTAGGCAAACGAAATATAATTCTTAACCTACTTTTAGTAGATACCATAATAACTTCTTCTACGCCAGAATACTTCAGAATATTTCAGGAAGAAATATAGTAAATGATGCAGCTGAAATAGCAGCCCTTTCCCCATTCCCCCGGAATATTACCCAGGAACAATGTTTCTGTGAGACCTCAGGAGAATATACAGCTAAAACTGCCTTGATTACAGAAGACATTTGAATCAATGCTTGAGTTCTTCTTTTGTTGGTAGCTTCTTTCCCGTAGCAGCACGAGTCTTTCATCTGAAAACGCAGCCTATTGTTTCACTGTGTTTATTCGCTTAATTTCTTTGCTTTCCCGACGAGTGACTGTAGTAAATATGAGAATGTGCCGCCACAAGCGCCACAGGTAATACAACTTACAACGGCTGTGCTTGCAATCGGAAACCACGGGTTCTTCCACCAAGTCCGTAACAATAGCCAATTCCCAGGCGGAGGCAATGACACGTCTGTGTAATGAGCTGGCACCGCAACGTGCAGTTTGTTTACATGGGGGCGGCCATTGTGCGTGCAGTGCGCATGCGCGGGCCACCTCGCCGAGCCGTGACGACCACGAGTCGCCGCTCGCTGCTGCGTCAGACAAAACTCGGCGGACCTTGCACCCTCTCTCCGCTATATATAGTCCATTCACAGTTACTTCAGCTTTGTCTGAAGCCTTGCTGAAGCCTAGTGCAAACTAAACTTAACTAAGCTTGGAGAATTACACCAGGGGAACAACGCACCTCATTTGCGAGCACTAAGTGTAACGGTATTTTATATCAGGACTATTTCTCACTAGGCATTACCAACATACCTATTCTCTCCCTGTTTTTTATTCGGATTATTTATAAACTAGGGACAAAGCCCCCGACCATTTTATTAGTATTGTCACGTGCCTAGAACAGTTACGATGTTACAAATTATTGTTATCATACAAAGATTGAAAAAAAAATTATGTGAAACAAACTCAACATTGATTGGATGTAGTTCTATCCACTAAGCCACAGCGGCCCCACTTGGAATCGCTTTATCCACTGAGCCACTAAGGCCCTACTTGGAATCACTCTAGCCACTCGACCACTGTGGCCCCACTTATTTCACTCAACATTGAAGCGAGACATTTAGAGTAAACAAAAATGATATTCCATTACCTTCATATCTGTATGCAATAATCTCTATGCATTGATACAAAACTTTCATAGGAAAAAAAGTAATTTAAAAATGAGTTTTTAAGATCAAAAGTCACAGTTGCGTAATCTGATCTTGCTGAAATTCGAACTTGACCTGTATTTAACCCTGCGGATTTGCTCTGCAAAATTTGAAGAACTTCTGTTGAGTTTCAAGGGACTTAGAAGTATTAAAGACGGATAGACAGACAAAGATCGTCCTATTATATAACAGGATGAAACATTATAATATAGAGATAAAATATGAGTAACATTTCAATTTAACAGAAAAAAAGTAACTTTTATGAACACAAGTATAAAATGCTTGTGATACAGGGCGTATTTAGGAAATAACTAACCACGTCATACATGGGGAGATTTTTCAAAGGTTCGATTCAAAAAGGCCGAAGAAACCGAGAATGGACTATACAGTCCATTACAGGATATTCCTCCACCTCGTGCATAAAAAGCTTACCCAAGTTAAGGTTGATTCTGCTCAGGTTAGGAACAAACAGGGATTTTTTTATCGGAGAGATTGGCATAGGCAAAATATCCGCCGCTAGGTGCGTAGTGTTCCAAAAGTAACTTGTATTTTCTTTTAATTAAAATTTTAAGATACATGAATTATAAAAGAGAACGTTTGTACTTATTTCCAAACCTATTTAAGGACTATATTTGATTTATGAGTAATTACAATTATCCTGTTTTTAACGTAGAAAAAAGAGAAAATTTGGTATAGGCTGATCACGGTAAAGTGAGCACTTTTCAAAACCCTTCTCAATTATTCCTTCTCATTAAATTTTCATCTTTCTGCTGATTTTTAATATAAACATTGCAATGTGACCAATATACACAGTGTATACATTTCACAGCCCTCAAAATTAATTGCCTGACGCTGCAATAATATCAATTTATTAGTGGTTAATGCTTGTTGGGAGGGCCTTAAAAAGTGCTCACTTTACCGTGAACAGCCTATACCTTTCCGAATTAGCGCTTACCCAGTGACAAAAATTTTCCTTTTGCCAAACTTTGAACATTTATATTGCCAACCTCTATTAGAGGTAGCCTTAATCGTGTCTATATAATTAGACCAAATGGACTACGCGCCACATTCATGCGCACTCAATGAAGAGTGGAGAAGAGATTTGGACGGCTCTTAACAGCGGGCTCTTGAGAGCCGATGAGGGTTATTGAAGTGAGAATAGAGCAGCGCCGGAATGCAAGGACGGGGGAAACGGGAGATCCCCGAGAAAACCCGCCGACCAACGTCATCGTCCGGCGAAAATCCGGAGTGACTCTGTAGGGGATTGAACTCAGACCACCTTGGTGGGAGGCGAGCAGGCTAACCGCTTAGCCACCGTGGCCCCTGTGCGCACTCAATGTAATATTATAATTAAGAACTATTTCTCAATAACTGTTATCTATACATCTATTTTCACCCTGTTTTTATTCATATGTAGCATAAAAAAATATAACATACTGCTTACAAAAAGTTTAGTATATACCCCGTTTACCAACGAATACGTAGGTAATATTTAAGTTTCTAGTAGGAGTGGATCGTACCTATGTTGTGTGAATCTTGTAAACATTGTTGATATGCATATTGCACGTACACAAACACAGTAGGTTCAACCTAAGGCCTTAAAAACAACCAAAATTTAGGAATGGAATAATTTTCGTCAGGAAATGCTTAATATTCTTGTTGTTGGCAAGCCTTGTCGGATACAAGTGTCCTCAGTAATCGTGCAGATCCTACGCATTGTTGAAGTTTGTCAATGCATCTGAGAAGACAAGTTTTGTTGTTATTGAAACTGATGAGATTATTTTGTTTAAGTTGTTTGTCGGATTATGCATTTTGTTTGTTTCGTACTGGGATGGTGCAAACGATTTTTTTTTTTATATGCTATTAGGAGTACAACATGAAATGTAAAATACCTACTTGTGTTCAATATAATATCTTGGATTTTGATATATTATAAACTTTTTATGAGCAGTATAATTTATAGAGAAATATAAGAAAAAGTTTATATTATTGAACAATGCGATAGTTGTACGGCAATACTTACTGGTATAAAACGTTCTTGCGATACGTGCAGGCATGTTCAGCCAAGCATGGGGGTAAGCAGCCGGTAAGAGTATGTCATAACCCTGGCCTCGGCTCGCCCACGTGTTCGTTAAAGCTCTGCCAGAGGCGAGCCTGTCACACACGAGTTACCAGCGTTCGTTGCAGCTGTGAATACCCAACTCATGATTTACTAGTGGCGACCATGGCATGTGTTTAATTTATGTCGTAGAATTATGTGTTTGAGGAAATATGCAGCGATATCAACTACTGTATATAACGATCATTGGTTCTAATTATAATTTATTATTTTACTATAATTAGTTTAGGTGTTCATGATAAAATACGAGTACTGTTAGCACTTACAATTACAAACGTCATATTAATCATGAATGATGCCATACATCATAGTAAACTTTTCGTTCCGTTCTTATGTGAAAGGAAATGGACAGGAAATAATAAAATTATTCAGTAGTGGAGAAATATATGTCAGACGCACGACGGTCTACAATTGAACACAATATTTACAGTTTGGGGTTGTGACCTACTACATAGGTGACTGTTCGTATAAATTATCACTACGTTCAATATGTCGATTTGAGTGTCATTAAGGTTGTGTCCGAACCTAGGAATGCACTTATGTATATAAGCATACTCCACTCGGCTCGATACGTGATACATTCCGACAGGTATACTTATTTGCATTATATATATTGCATTTGTATATATATACACATATATATATATATATACATATATATGTATATTTGAGTCCGTAAACGCAGTGTTCGATAATGTATCATTAAAACTGGTAACAACAGAGGTAAATTTCCTTTTACCACAAATATTTATATTAAAAACTTAAATGACGGATATTGATATAATATTTTCACCCATGCGTGCCTTGCCTTGTGAAAACATTGGCAGTGTTTTCACTGCTTTGCATATTAACTACCAGGGGCCAAGTCCTTGACCGTGTTCTCAGTATTGTCACGTGCCTAGAACAGTTACCATGTTAAAAAATTTGGTTATCATACAAAGACTGAAAAAATTGCATATATACACCCCCATCCAACAAACACCCCCACCTCCCCCCACTGCCACAATTCCACATTTCCCTACCATTCCATCCACCACCAACCCCCCCCCCCCCAACAATCCCAACAGTCCCACGACCCCCCTTTATCAACCCATCATTAATCATACAAAGACTGAATAAAATTGGACAGAGAAATAAAATTATATTTCAATTAACTAATTGTATAAGCCATACATTTAGAGTAGATATTACCTTAATATCTCTATGCAATAATCTCTATACATTAATACAAAACTTTCATAGGAAAAATAATTTAAAAATGTGTTTTTAGGGTCAAAAGTCATGATTGCGTAATCCGATGTAGCTAAAATTCGAACTTGGCATGTATTTTCCCTAAGGACTCGCTCTGCAAAATTTGAAGAACTTCTGTTGAGTTTCAAGGGACTTAGAAGTATTAAACACGGACAGACAGGCACATATCGTCTCCTTATTATAGGAGGATAAATTCAATGTCACGCCCGGTTTATAACAAATCACGACGAAAACTGGTTATGTTTATCCCCGCTCTTCTAGACCATTAAAGGTTAAAGAGCACATATTGTTAAGAACTTTGCTCAGTGGCGTTTCTCAAAAGGCAATGCCTCCATTCTACTCTTTATAAGAATAAATATTAGGAATAAAAGTTATGAACTGCATACAAATCGATTGTCAAAATAATAGATTATGGGATGTAAGGGCGCGAGACGTACACACATTCGTTTACCCGTGTACGTGCGTACGTCATTTCCCGAAATATGTAAAACATTTACATACGTAGACGAATGCGAACGATGTATGAGTGCGTATCTCATTAAGCAGAAAACCTTATGGACAATGCGGGAAAAGGACATTAATGATAACGTTTAAGGCTCAACTCTAACAGATGTTTGTTTTAAAGCGAAAATACAACTGTCGTCTCTGTAAGATCCACGTTTACAATAATGATGTGCATTAGTGGATATTGTCTGAAAAATTGGCAGCTGTGTGCGTTTACAATAATGATGTGCATTAGTGGATATTGTCTGAAAAGTTGGCAGCTGTGTTTGTTTACATTTACACGAGTGTAACACAGTGCACCATTGTATATTGTACACTGAAACCTCGGACTTATAACAATGCGAGAAACGTTGACATTGAAGTGTTTATTAGTAGTGTTAACACTAACGAACGAATGTAAACTATACATAACAAAGAGAGTCGCAGTATTCTACTTCAGACTACGTACATTACAAAATATAACTATTTCTGCACTAAACATCGGTTGAATGCAATGACTCGGTGCCAATCACTAATAGTCAAATTAAGGCCGTGTCGTAAGGACCAATTAGTTATTTTGTAATTTGTCATTTCGTAGGTTTCAATCCTGACGTTGTCGACAGTCACTTGTTTAGCACTCGCGGCAACACATTCTTACATTAACAGTGAAAATATGTTTTATATAAATTAAATGCTTAAAATTGACGTAATATTTCTACAATCATCACTGGAATGCTGCGAATATGTTAATAAACAAGACAATAATATAATATCCAATAACAACTTAAAATAAAACATGTGTTGCGAAATATATAGACAAAGCTCAACACTTACTTGCTTTTTTAAAACATATCTTGTGTATTTTATGAACAGTTATTTGTTTAAAAAAAACGGTTTAAGTACTGTGCGCATTCGCGCGTGTGTTTTGAATGTCCAAACCAACATGGCGCTGACTTTGTCATTTTGTATTTTTGCTAACATCCGCTATATACAAGATACGAAAATATCAATTTATCAAGTACGTCACAATGTTTGTTTAAAACGTGGGGTCACATGATCATTTTTCAACACAATCTGCCATTTCGGACACGACCTACGTTTACAATACAAAACCTAATCCTTTTAGAATTATGCAGTAGGTGCTTCTCTGTCATACAGAAAGACTTCTTCTGTTTTTGCGGTTTCCCATTCATGTTTTAATTCTTAATTCCAGTGAGTTTAAACACGCAGCAAGCCTGTCATGTTTACTTTTGTTGCTAACAACACCTCGTAAAAAACAACCATATTGAAGCAGATCGTACTTCAAAGCCGACATTTGCTATCAGAGAAGTTTATTATTTGTGAACAAGTATAATCGTCAACATGTGCACATACACGCCATTGTCATATTATTTTATACTTACATTACTGTAAATAACAGTTTCCCGCCAACAACACCGACTGCTCTGTACTGATTGGTCGTAGCCTCAAATTATTTTCTAAGGATATAAACTACAACTATTTATTTCAATGCTTAAGGAAATCCCACTAACGCACACGACCTGATACGTTCCACTGGGAAACAAAACATAAGAGAACACACATTTGTTTCTTCTGCAAACATCTTAACGCATAATGAAATGCTTAAATATTTATATTGTTAATCCAGTTTTACTTCTGACATCACAGCTTACGCTGCATTACGGTGTGCATGTGTGTTTAAACGCAGTCGAATCAATACATTTCTCTGTTCGTGGTGTACAGTTGTTACCAAGAATAACAGAAATATTATTAAATATCTTGACTGTGTTAAAAGTTCTTCGTGTATTCTGGAACGTTTGTCGTCTCCTGGCCTACAAATAGATAATGACAACAAATTACGAAGACTATGTACAAATTGGAATAATTTGTGACAGTTGGACATTCTTGTGTGTCAAATTTGTGACATATTTACATAATTATAATTTACTTTTCCTAAATTAGTTATGTTCTGTGTGCCCCATGTTTTGTTGAATAAATAAATACTTTTTTTTTGTTTACGACCATTCATTTTGTTTGCACAATAATACTATACTAACGAAATATGTTTTATAACATATACGATCCTCTTCTTAACAAAGAGTGTTAATTCATACAGTAAGTGTAGATTCGATTTGTTTATCGTGGGTATTTTCTCCTTTTTACTAGCATTCCCCTACTACTTAAAAATATTAATTGTAATATGTTAGTATAATACTAGCAGTATGTATTGTATCATATTTTAAAACAGTCCTTCTTCCGATATTTAAAAAGGACTTAAGAAGTTTCTGGTGCCTAAATTCTGCGAGAGGCGTGAGTCGTTTAAGCCGTACTTACACGACGCCCTATTTATGCTACTTTCTGCTATACTCGTGGACACAACAGAAGACATACAAGTTTTTATAGCAGAAGGGAAGAAATAACGCATCCGTTAATACCGACACGTTATCTAAAGTGCTAGTAGAAACTTGTAAATGATAGGCAAAACATCTCGCAGGGGACAGGGGTACAAATGCAACACAATTTAATATGTAGGTGATTTGTGGTGCATCCAAGAGGCACGACAATTATTTCATTTTTACCCTGACGACTGCATTGGTTTAGATTCTATAGTACGAGTACTATCAACGTATGGAAAATGATATGAGTAACGGCACTGCTTATGTACGGAAAACAAGGTACTGTATTTACATGTATGTACCGGACATTTATGCCACTCATTACAGCATTGGCATATTATTTAAACAAATGCGTAGCTAGGAATGTACTCTAAATGGAAGGGGAAAAAAGGCGGGGAGTTTCTTATATCTATTTTTTAACAAAATACAAAACCTGCATTATTACAAATTTATAGTTACATAATTATATATAATCAATGGCTTCATGCACAGATATGGAACCACACAATGCTATAAACATGCTTCATGTTCAAGGCAGATCACATATTCCTTGAGTTAAAATAAAATAAAACTTGTAATTTTGGTTTCAAATTTTATTTTCATTTCAGTGGGGGGATATGTCCCAATATATCACCCCCAATCCTGACTACGCTCTGTTTTTAAATTCGTATCTATAGTGAGCATAATAATCAATCTTGTGCTCTCCGTAATTAAACACGCTTTTACCATTATACGGCCAAAAGAAGACAGAACTGTAGCAATATTAAATTTAATGCTTTCATGTGTGCCCGTTAACATTACTCACGCTATACAACTCAAATTATCTACTTTAGAAAACAATCGATGTGATTAGCAAACAACCACTGCTCGTCGACTGTAATGTACTGGTACTTGCGTATTATTACTTTTAGACACAGATATTCTGGAAATAAACATTTTCAAAACAACAAACTAAATTATGAACAGCCATAATGTGTCACATAAAAAAAAAAAAACTCGATACCCATCGGAGTTACACAAACCACTTACATGTGTGATAAGATATTATATAGCACATAAATCCACAGTTATCGCGTATTTTATAAAGTGGTGTTTATTGTTTTATTGTGACCGTGTGAGTAATATGCAAAGTTTCCCGTTACTTATGCGTACATTATGTTTCATTTTGTTCATACTTATATTTTACAGAACTTGTAATATTTCCTTAAACGGATATATACGACGTGAGAAAGGAACTCGGGTGTCCGCCATCTTGTCTGTCCCAGCTTGAGGGTATAGCAGACATACAGAACACGTTCTACTGTTGCGGAGTTGGGACTAGGGGTGACAGAGATGGAGTATGAGTGAGAGAGAGGGTAGATGTCAATGTGGCAACGCTGCTGACATTCCCCACGCACACGCCACGAAAATGGACTAGCCTGACATCATCCCTCAAACTACAGCTGGGGTGGTCAGGAAATTTAACCTGGGGAAGTCCACTCTAAGTATATCTTTACTAAATTGCAGCACTAGTATATTAGTTTTCGATTTCGTCACCAGGCGAGCTATAGATTTAGCCACCAGGTGGCAACCATAGGTGTGTTTATTTATTTATTTATTTAAAATATAGATCAGTCTGCGCCTAACATATCAGATTCTATTTCCATTACCTAAGTGGTGCTAATTTCTCGATGCTGCCACCAGGTGAGCTGGCGAAACCAACATTATCTCATTCTCTGCCGTGCCATATTCACCATCTTTGATTTAGTTTTTTCTCAGTTAACTTCCTTTCACTATCTGTCATTCGGTATTAATTTTGTCAACACAATCAAGTCACCTGTGCTCCACCCACCATCTTGAATTGTATTCATGCTCTGCCATTCCACCTCGAGTTAGTAGCCTAGTGATTCCTCGATCCCCTCGAACCACCATCTTGGGTTACATCACTTCCGAAATCTTTGATTATGTCACATGGTCTTGAACTTTAAACATCAAAATCAATTTAGTTCCTCATTTGTGTTTACTAGAAAAATAACTGTGGTTTATTAGAGCGACACAAGTCATGTAGAAATTTATGTAGGACCTATATTTGCCATATGCCACACTGAAGTAGGTCTGGCCAGACCGAACTCGATCTTCACCTTCCCCTCCTCCAAGTCACAAGGTCAAAATTCTACCACTTTAACAGCATGTTTTTATGTATGTTGCATCCAACCTCTTTAAAATGTATTATGATGGCAAATCAGTTCTTTGTTTCTGTATTGTAACTTCAACATCATACCTATCTTTATTACCATATTGTTGATTGCACACACCTAGTGATGGGCCTACTCAAGAAATATTTAAGAACTAATATTCAAATAATTATATTTTAACACATAATTTAACTTATTTTTTATTGTGCTCAAGTAGAGTACCACCATACAGTAATAACTATAAAAACCAAGAGAGCGAGAAATAAAGCAATTTTTTATTGAAATCATATCTGTATATTAATATTTACATACTTAATACATCAAACATGAAAACAGAATCCTCACATTTTCCATGCCATTCACGTAGGGTCTTTATAGCCACATGCTCACTTTTCAAGTAGTGAATATGATCTGCTTATACGCAGCTCAAGACAGTCTGTACTAGCTAGCATCCAGCCAGAACCCTTGGCAATATATTGTTCTTCTTCACGACAAAGTTTTTCTTTCATGACTTCTTCAGCCCCTGGAATGCTATCAACACTGTACAGTGCTACATTTGCAGTCTTGAATGCTCACAAACTAATGGCTTCATCCAAAGTTTGTGGCTTTCCGTAGGTACACTCCAATCAAACATATTTTATGGCACTTTCTTCGACTTCTTCTGTTAATTGATTGATAATCCTTTTCTTAATGTGGCCAAGGTATGTACATATGTTTTTGTACACGCAAAGCTATTTCCAATCACACGACTTGAATATTGCTTGTTTAATACATTCGATATGGTTACGCCAGTAGTTAGAATATGACGTTTCTTAGCTGCAGGATCTCTACCTTTATAGCTCTTGCTATGCCTCTTCAGCTTATCACCTTGTTTGAACAGACGTTAGCACTTGACACATTGCTGCACAGCACAGGAAGGTCCCCTCGCAAAAGTAGCTCTTCCACGCTTCTTTGCACCTTGGCTGTAGGCGAATATTTTGTCACAGTTGCAGCAACAAAACCTTGACGAAGTCATCGATTGCAGCACTGCTGTAGGTGATCCATCCCAAGAAGTCGATGGTGCTATCGACGTCATGCCTGAAGAAGTCGATGGCTGCACTGCTGGCAGCGATCGATCCGAAGAAGTCGCTGGCATGCTCATGCCAGCAACATGCTCGAAGAAGTCTATAAGTACTGCTATAGGTATTGTTGCTGGACCCACAAACTCTGTCACCATAATATTTTATAATTGCTTTTACAAGCTGATACGATGTAGCTTTCATGTCAGCTGCTGTCAAACTAAGACACCAATAAGACATTGTGGGGCCAAAGACAAGCCAATCACCTAGTTTCCATGTGACTGCAGCTGGCCAATCGCGTTCAGGCATTGGACCATCACATCCAGGAATCAGTCGGCAGGTGTCAATCTTTCCACCAGTCTTTCGCAATTCTTACCATTCAGAACCGCAAGCACCGCAATCAGCACCGCACACGCTGCAATCCGTTACACACTCCACCCCGCACGCTACGCACTCCACCCCGCACACTACGCACTCCACCCCGCACGCTACGCACTCCACCCCGCACGCTACGCAGAGGAGAATGCAACTTAAGTTCCATTAACTCAGTTTGAAACATGCTATTTACATAGCAAATATACAAGGCGATTATCTTTTAAGGCTAAAGTATTATGTAGAATGTAATGCTTCATTTACAGTAGTATGAAAGTTATACGGGTGAATGATAGCGAGATTGTTGAGTCGACAAGACGAGACTTATCCTTGCACCCAGCACATTGCATAGTCTAGCTTATCGTCTTTGGGCATAGAGCGACTACTGGAAGAGTGAAATGGCCCTGTACGAGCAATACACAACTAATTTCTGATTAAAAGAGAAGAAAACATGACAGTTAGAAGTTATGCCTTTTACACTATGCAACAACCCTGCTACATTTGAATATTTAGTGGAAAAAACAATAGTCCCATTAGATAACTACCAGGTTTACATAGACCTAAATTATATTGTCGCCACAAGAAAAATTTGAAGATTACTTTACACTTCTCACCCCTGTGGTTCAGAAGGTGGCCGCAACTGACTTGAAACTGGTCTTATAGACATGTCATCTATACAAACTTAAAGTTACAGTTTCATTAAACATGTTGTTAGGACCAAAGAAATGTAGATTGATTGTGAGGATGCAAAGGTAATACGAGATAGGCGTCAACCAACAAGACGCAATAGTGTAGTGAAGTGGCGATATTTGGACATCTCTTAACCCGTTCCATCAAACATTAATGTCCGAGTTTGAGTGTTCAATCACTTGCTTTTCTTGGTACGTGCTTTACTTTCGTTGGACAACGCGAACAACGTGAACAACGTGCAGCTTGCATTCACGTCAGATACCATTCCACACTCACATTAGCCGCAAGGAAGACTGGGCCCCGCCTTGCTGTGTACAGATATACTTCACTCACGTGCATCGTGTCCACGATCATGGGCATGGTGACCTAACGGGTTAACATCGAGTTCTTGACAGCCGATGAGGTGAAGTGAGGTGAGTATGGAGCAACGCAATAATGCTCTCTCAGAGAGTTTCTGGCAATTATGAATACAATTTCACGCATCCACAACTACTCGTATGGTTAACACTAAATGCTATGTACCACTGGTTCCTCACTGCACCGGCGCCTGCACAACCCGGCCGCCATGTTGTGACATCATCCAACCGCCATTATGATGTCGGTGACCTTGACCTTGTCTCGTGACCTTGACCCTGCGGCCAAAAAATACCAAAACAAGTTATAAAAATTCTAAAAAAAAAAAACTGAAGAAAATATCTCAAAATTATTTTAAAAAGTTATTTAAAGATGTACATGTAAGAGGTTCAGAGTTCGATGACAGGTGGATCGACTAAGCTCCCAACATAACCGACACTCGTCATGTCGGCTGGTGTCCATCTTGTCAGCCATGTTAGATGTCGATGACCTTGACCAGTGAGTGATCTTGAACTTGACCCATTCCCATAATCTTAAACACAAAAAATTAAAAAACTAAAAACATTCCCAGAAAAGATTATTAAAACATTCAAAAAATTAAAAACATTTTGAAAATTTATTTACAATTTTTTTTTCATTAAAATTACAAACGTATTATATTTCGAATGTTTTAGTTTAGAGGGGAGGCAGGGGACTGGAACCGACCAGCCTCCATTATATGACGTCATTACGCAGCCATTTTAAATCCAAGTAACCTTCTACTTGACCCCATAACTGTAACAACGAATCCAAAAAATTTACTAATTTCTCAAAAAAAAAAAATTTATGAAAAACTTCCAAACATTTATAAAAAAAAATTTTTCTAACTATTATTAGAATTAAAAAAAAACGACATTCCCGTAGGTTTCCTCAGCACCCAGTCCAGGAGATGACTGGCATTCTCCAGTCAATTACACTGTATTATCATTAACCTCCCCTACCAATGTTTCTCATTGGTTAATTAGTCGACAGCCCTCCACCCCCTTCATATTAGCTCATTCCGTCGTATACAGTCATCTTGTTTTTTAGTTTGTCATTTGTTTTAATTTTCAACACCCAGGTAATGCTAGTGTATTAATTAACGATTTAGTCGCCAGAGTAGCTGTCGATTTAGCCATAAAGTAGGTTATTGATCTTGACATTACCTCAATGACATTGAACTCGAAAAACCGAGAAAAATTGCAGTCCATACAATTACTAGCTGCTCACAATAAAGGATCCTACCAACTAATAACACTAATTAACGACTCATTGCACACAAGACCAACTCCACCCTAGACTAACCCACCCAAAACTAACTCCACCCAAGACCAACCCACCCAAGACTAAATTCACCCAAGACTGACTCCGCCCAAGACCAACTCCAACCAAGACTAATTTCATCCAAGACTTGTTCCTGACGAGACTGACTGAACCCAAAACTAAATCCTGACGAGACCAGTTCTTGTTAAACTGGCTAGACCAACCTGACATACCACCCACCTATACAATCAAAGAATGATAAAATTAATCTTGATTAAAAATCTCCTAATAAGAGTCTCGTAGCTAATCTCTTCGTTGAAAATCTTCGCAAAACATTTATACCACAGCTGACCATGCTAAAGGGTTATACTAACTTACCAAGCCAACTTACCAGACCATCTGACAAGGCCAACCAACTAGTTTAAAAAATATTCCCCTAATTTCATTTGTTCGTCATAAATAAAGGCATAAATAAAGGCATAAATAAAGGCATAATACTTCAAATCGAATTGTAGCCCTCCTACTGTTTGTGCTCTAATTAATTTGATATAAAATTGACTCTCACTCTCATTATACTAATAAGTCTTTCAGATAAGCAGAAGGGATTGCATAATAAAATAACAGATATTACTATATACATGCATTTTAACTTTTTGGTTTCTATGTAGATTCTACCTTTCAAATTAATTTTAACATTCCATCTTTAAATTTCTCATAAGTTTGCAGATCATGGATAGTAGCCAACAATCTCATCTTATATTAGAACTTCAGTTTTTTTTTTTTTTCACGAAGGTGATGCAAGCCAGTGATTGAACGAAGTCTTCTGCAGAGCTTACCTCTATGGATATATCTTCTCCCACTGTTGGAAAATTACACGCGAAGACTTTTTTTCCGAGATTTTCCATCATCGTCTGATTGTATAGGTTATGACAGCTTAGTATTGTCGGTTGGTCCAGCTTGTTTTGCAAGAACTGGTCTCGTCAGGAATCAGTCTTGGGTGGAGATACTCTTGAGTGGAGTTAGTCTTGAGTGGAGTTAGTCTTGTGTCGAGTTAGTCGTGTGTTAGTAATGGATGGAGTCGGTTTTGTGTGCAGTCACTCATTAATTAGTATTGTTAGTCGGCATGGTCCCTTGCTGTGACCAGCTACTAATTGAAAATTGTATGGACTGCGATTTTCCTCGATTTTTCGTGTTCAATGTGATTGTGGTAAGATCAAGGTCAACAACCAACATAGCGGATAAATTGAAAGCTATTCTGGCTAATAAGTCGATATTTAATACACTAGCACTACATAGGTGTTGGAAACAAAAACAAATGATAAACGAAAAAACAAGATAGCTGTATACGGTTGAATTAGCAATGGTGAGTGTGGCAGTTTGGTGACGTCTAATCATAGCGGCTGGTCGATACAGTCCTATGTCCCCTCTAAGCCAGGACCTCCTAAATTTGAATTATAAATAAATTTTAAAAAGAAATGTCAAATAAGTTTTTTATATACATATTTATCATACTTTCTGAATATTTAAAAAAATAAATTTTGGGAACGTTTTTCGATTTTTTGGAATTAGTTGGGTTCAGCATCACCCAAGGTCACGGGAATAAGTTCAGAGTCAAGGTCACCAGTCCAGGTCATCGGCATCTAACATGGTTGACGAGATAGACACAGGCCGACCTGGCGAAGTTCGGTCGTGTCGGGAGCTTAGTTAGTACACATGTCATTGAACCCCAGACCTCCTATATGTATATATTTCAACATTATATATATATATATATATGATACTTTCAAGTGTTTTAGTTTTTATAAATTTTGTACTTTTTTGAATTAAGGTTGTCCATGGTCAACGCCACAGGGTTAAGGTCAAGGTCATGAGTCAAGGTCACCGACTTCCAGTATGGTGATTGGGGGACGTCCCAACATGGCGGCTGGCTGACATTGGCACCGGTGCCGTTTTTTGTTCCATTTAAAATACATAATTGCCGACTCATCCAAATTATACTACTTGTGTTATGTCACCAATAAAATTTTGTGGTTGGCGTTTTAAGATTCTGGTGACTTCTGGCCGCATTGTGAAAGTTTACTATAAAGAGCGACGAATTTACTATACTTTTGTTTAGAAAGTGCCCATTTAATAATGAACGAACTGCAGGGTTTTCGCACGTACTTATTCATAAATAATTGTAAAACCTGTTTTGCTTGCATAAATTCGCGCCTGTGGAGCACATGTATGCCGCGCCTGTGGTACACATGTATGTCGCGCCTGTGGTACACATGTATGTCGCGCCTGTGGTACACATGTATGTCGCGCCTGTGGTAAACATGTATGTCGCGCCTGTGGTACACATGTATGTCGCGCCTGTGGTGCACATGTATGTCGCGCCTGTGGTACACATGTATGTCGCGCCTGTGGTACACATGTATGTCGCGCCTGTGGTACACATGTATGTCGCGCCTGGTGTTGCAGTTGCGTTGGACACTGGTATTCCCTACAGCAGAAGACAGCCGTGACCTAGCAACAGCAGGGGTGTCAACACGTGAGCTTACGAATCCTATCGCCCATCGCACGCTCCCTATAGCACGTGCTCACGTACAGGAGGTGTGATGAAACCCAGGACGTGTTTTATCTACAGAATTAAGCAGGGAACCGTCGCAGTTTATTGTTATATTCGCCGTTTGCTCTGACGTACTACGACTTGTGCAAGTAGGCGTGGAGGACTGCAATTCTGAAAGAGGCCATAGCCCCCGGCCGAGGTCAGGAGTACTCTCATAATTTCAAAGGCGTGTAATATAATTTCATGCAAATACAAATTAGAATATTATTGATATTAAATAAACGTTTAATATAATTACAATTTCATGATTCTCGACACATAAATTTAAATATATATATATTTTTAAAGAATTAAATAAGTTGCATTGAAATAAATTTTTTCATGTTCTACCTTGAGTAGTTATTATAATTTAATCACACAGTAAAATATATTAGCATTTTTAAAAAGTAAACATAAAATATATATATATATTTTTTCATTTTAATAACGTAATGCTTGCTAAGCACGTCTTATAATTAATAAACACATCAACTAAAATACGTTCATTTTCTTATAATTAGTGCTCCATGGTAAATTGAGTACATTTGAAAACATTTTAAAAAGTTCCTACTATAGCTACATAGCGTGTTAGTAAAAAAGACGACGCGCAATATGTGATAAAGAGAGAACTCTTTCAACATTTTACGAGAGGGAACCCATGTCCAGAAATGCGTGGCTTGGCAGTTACGGGGCTTTTAAAAAAAAGGCATGACTCAAGTAACATAGAAGTCATTCCCAGCAATGTGTTAATGATCTGCATTACCGTAGTAATTATCACATATGTTGTATAATATTAAATTAATAAAGTCTAGAAACGATAACACACGTGTATATATATATATATATATATATATATATATATATATATATATATATATTTGCAATAAAATTTACACATATGTATTTGTCAAATGATTAACAATAATGTGGATTGCAGTAAAAATCTGAACAGGTATAAAATTTCAGAATTGACAATCCATCCAAGACTAAATTTGGTTATTATATGGGTGTTTGGTACAATGTAAATAATGCTGCACGTTGACAGTAATTTCAACAGAATACACCATATTCTTCATAGTCCCGCAACAATAATCGAGGGGTGTAAGGTCTGCCGATATTTTGTACTGGCCTTAGCACTTTTACTCACACTTAAATAAAGTACAGACGTTGCAACTAACACAATTTTCTCACCTGAACTGTTTTGCTATCGGTAATGGCGGTCTGTCATATATTGAGACGAAAAAGAAATAGCTCATTCACACGCTTCCGATACTCAGAGAAGGCTTTCCGAGTTCCTTGTCTTGATGGCACAGGATGGTTTTCAATTAGACTGACAAACTTCGGGAGGTGATTCTTGACGAAAAAGTAAAAGGAAAACATGTGTGACACTTTATACCTAAACCGGATGCCGTATTGGTGCAAAATATCGGCTCTTACGTTGAAGGTCCCGATAACATACAATAATGTTCCGAGAGTTATGATTGTATTTTACTTCGTTACCGATATTTTGCACGATAACGGTTTAAAACCTCGTTTTTTAAGGGCTCATACGTCCCTTAATATTCGGTTTAGGTATGAAGAGTCACATATGTTTTCTATATACTTTTTCATGATGAATCACCTCCCTAAGTTTGTCGGTCTAATTAGGAATAATCCTGTATACTGCTGCAGGTCGCAATGCACAAAACTCCAATAATCACAGGCCTACAAAATATGGACCATTAAATTATTTTTGCAAAATTTATACTATACTAAAATGCTTTTGGGATGCTGAATCAGAAACTAAGTTTTTTTTTTCATCCGCGTACTAATTTTTTCGCAAATCAGCCTTTGTACTGTGATCCTATTTATTGTTGCTAATTTATTCTGGGTATATCATTGAACAAAACAAATACGTAAATCGATATTTTATTAAAGTATTTTCAAAATTCTTAAATTTGCTCATTAATTTCGTTTAATAACCACATAGTCCCCTTTTCTCTTGGTCGGGAAGAAGAAGGGGGTTTGGTTTCTTCAATTGTGCGCAGTGCTCGTATTGTCACGGTTAAGTGTGCAACAGTGCTCGTATTGTCACGGTTAAGTGTGCAACAGTGCTCGTATCGTCACGGTGAAGTGTGCAACAGTGCTCGTATTGTCGCGGTTAAGTGTGCAGCAGTGCTCGTATTGTAACGGTGAAGCGTGCAACAGTGCTTGTATTGTCACGGTGAAGTGTGCAACAGTGATCGTATTGTCACGTTTAAGTGTGCAACAGTGCTCGTATTGTTATGGTGATGTGTGCAACGGTGCTCGTATTGTCACGGTGAAGTGTGCAACGGCGATCGTATTGTCACAGTGAAGTTGTAACAGTGCTCGTATTGTCACGTTTAAGTGTGCAACAGTGCTCGTATTGTTATGGTGATGTGTGCAACGGTGCTCGTATTGTCACGGTGAAGTGTGCAACGGTGATCGTATTGTCACGGTGAAGTTGTAACAGTGCTCGTATTGTCACGTTTAAGTGTGCAACAGAAGTAAACATAAATATGTATTTGAAAAATTTTATTCCAAAATGAGTAGGTATGCAGTAAATAAGTTCCTTAAAGATGAAAAATGTGCAGCTTACATAAGTCAGTTACATAACCTCATTCTGTGTAAATACCTTGCGTTATATTCTTATGATACTGAGGCTTTTTTTTTTAAAAGGCCTCGTACCATTTTCTACGTATCTATTCCTCTAACACGACAGCTAATTTTAAAAATACATTCTTCATGTTAACGTCCTAAATTTTGTTGGCAAATACTGTCACGTCTGCATGCGTAATCGTAGCTAGGCTGTAATTTTTTCTCTTTGATAATGTGTTGGCTGATACGATATTGCAAAGAATTACAGCTAGTGTCATTAGATAAACATTCTGTGTTGTTAATTAGCGAAGTTTGTAAACCGGGTACCAAATTAATTTTGTGAAATGTTGCCAATTTTAATAGTGATTAAACTTCAGTTCATGTATTGCTGGTAAACCATGAAATAAAAAAATAAAACATTTGCGTGATATGGTATATTCATGACTTCGCTGTCGTAAACTTTCAGAAATAATATTACCTTTGAATGAAGTATGCCCAGTAAGTAAATAGGTCTGATAAACACCATCTTGTAATTTCCCGTTTTCCCCTCATAATTCCCCGTTTAACCCTTAGAATCGGTATATTTTTACTCAAAAATTCCATTTACCCCCATTATTTCCCTCTTTGCTCTAAATATGTCCCGTTTTTCCGTCAAAAAAGCTATCCCTAGTACATGCAGTAGCGAGCACCCCCCCCCCCCCCCCATTTTTTTTTTTGCAAAAACGAGCCATTTTTAAGATTTGTGAGGCTCGCTTAATGCTTATAGACTATCATCCAGTCTTGTATTTTCATGCTCTATCATTCCGTGTTGTCTCTCTCTAATTCCATCTCTCCGTTCTCTCTTGTCGCCATATTGTTTCCTATCGCCTTCTGCGTAGTTCCTTCATCGCCTGCTAGGAGCGCTGGTGTGCGCCACCTTATTACTCACTTCGTTAGACCCCACGATTTTGTTTCCACTTGTCTTTTGTTTACATCGGCTGTTGCTAAAGGGCGTAACAGTCGCTCGGCCGCCATGTTAGTTCTAGAGTTGGCCACTACGGGCGCTGTTATTTAGTTTTCGCAGAGCTCAAAATAATGTTTGGAGGAAGGCTAGAACGATATGTAAGTATAATTAAATTTTTTAATAATTTTTACATTAATGTTTACAGGTATATGAATATGTATATATAAAATAATTTAAAATTATTTATATAAAATATTAAGCATATAGAAGTATGTATGTGAAAAATTATTTTCAATTTATTTTATACATAATTTTCTATGATTATGTAAAAATGTAAATATTAAATTATTATTTATTTATTTGATACGTAATTATTTATAAGGATATACATGTGTAAATAATAATAATTTTAATTAAATTTTATATACAATTATGTCTATATATATATATAAATATAGAATTATTTTCTATTTAGCTATACATGTTTATGTATAGCTATATATAAATATGTAAAAAAAATTATACATTAATAATTGTGTATAGGTATATACATATGTAAATATAAAGTTATTTCAAATAAATGCTATAAATAATTATGCATATATCTAGAAAAATTAGATTATTCTAAATTTACTTTATACATAATTATGTATAGGTATATAAATACAAAATTATTTCTAATTAGGTTTATATATAGTTATGTATATTTAAATATAGGAATACAAAGTTATTTTATATTTCAATATTTATATAAATGGCTATAAGCATATTTAAATAAAATATTATAATTTACGTATCCGCGTGTTTAATTCTGAGGCGAAAGAGTATGTGGGTATTCTCAGTCTGCTCCCATATTTTTTTATGGCGGATGTCTTTTTGTGGGCACAAGCTAGGCTCTTTACTGTAAAAAACTAAACTGGATGTATATATAAAAAATTACAGTTGAAGTTCTGATGCCATGAAGTGAACATCGATTTGGAAACGTGTCTAGTCATACCACAAAGACAAATTGTGAATACGAAGGCCTGCCTTTGACCTCAACGGCCGTGGAACCGCGACCTGCATCATCGCTAACTGGTTGTCAGTGTTGAATCTGCGATCGAGTTTCCACCCATGGTCAAAATGCTCGTCGGCATGAGAGAATGGCCTGTGCGAAGACAACTTTTCTAGCGATGAAGCAATACGACATTGGTCCCATGCAGTTTGTGCAAGGCGATACATTGAAATGACATACCGAGATCCGCAAGGATGCGTATACTGGGAGTCGGCAAGTGTTTGCCAGTAATACGTATTGCTGCATTGACGGCCACCGATTCGACAGGCAATTATTATTATGACGAAACAGTTATTGCTAAAGACAGAATGAGTGCAGTAGTGTCAGTATGTGAGAAATGTACACTTGCAATACTTTCACGTGAAATCGATGAACTTAAAAATAAACGAAAATCAGCTCTAAATACTGATGAGTTTACATCTCCTGTTTCAAACTAAAGTACATTTAATATTGAGCATGAAACAGCTAGGGGAGACGATTATGAAGGCAACATAGATGGAAATGAACACAAAGACAGAGATAATGTTGAAGACGGTGATGGCTATTTTCTCGATGCACTGACACTCTCCTCCACCACATTTGTTGCAATGAAGATCACGAAGATGGCAGAAGACGTCGAGAATACTGACTACCTATTTTCCGAAGACTGGAATGAAGCTGTTCACAGAATCATATATTTGATTGGCTTTCAAAAATGAGGGGATTTATCGTGCTTTGTTGGGATATATGCAATTATTAATAAACTTAGGGAACGAGGATACATCGAATGATGTGATGAATTGCTTTGCTCTGAAATTGTAATTACAAAGTAATTATAAATTATTATCACAAAATAATTGCTTTTTATTATTTTTTGTGTCGTATCCTTCTATCCCTCAAAACTTTAAAGTAGTGTTGAGAGCACTCGCCTATAAACATAATGATCTGCATATAGAATGATCATAAATAATTTAGCATAAAAAATCACGGATAATCTACTGCATACAAAACATTGATTCTGTCGACATGTACAAATTTGGAGACGGCGAAAGAAAGAAATTTCTATACATATGGGCGGGGGACACACCGAAAGATTGATGGAAAGATTGTGAATGATTAATGGTAAGATGGAAAAATTGCAGTACTGATTGCGGTGCTAACTGAGATTGTGGAGCTGGGGGATTGCGAAAGATTGTGTAACTGATTGCGACTGTGGAGTTGATTGTGTAAGATTGTGGATCTGATTGCGAAATATTGTGGAGCTGATTGCGAAATATTGTTGGGCTGATTGCGATTATGGAGCTCCTTGTCAAAGGTTGTGGAGCTGATTGCGAAAGATTGATTGAAAGATTGATTTAAAAAACAAGTCTTTGATTATTTTTAAATTTTTTAATATTTATTTTTAATATTTATTTTTGGATATTAATTTTTTTGCGTTTAAGTGAAAGGTTCAAAGTCAAAGGTGACCAACATCCAAGATGGTAGTTGTAAGCGTCAGTAAATTATTATGCTAGCTGAATTTTGTGACTTTATTCCATTTTTACCATTTTTCTTGAGTGTTTGTTTTCAAGGTCATTCTAGGTCATGGTTATATGGTCAAGGTCCAAGTTAAAAGTCACCTGGGTCCAACATGGCGGTTAGTTTACATCATATCATGGTAACTGGTCGGTGGCGTTTCCTCGTCACCTCTAAGCCCAAACATTAAAATTAAGTTTATAATTTTTTTAAATTAGTTTTTTAATAATTTTTTACAAGTAAGTTTCTTAATTTTTAGAAGTTTTAAGATTTTTGGGATTTTTTTGGATATTTGGTAATTTTTGGGTTCAAGACTGCCCTGCTCCTTACGCGCTAGCACGCGCCGTACATCTGCCCGCGGGCAGGCAGGTGTAGAGCGCTTATCTGTCGCGCCCAACATCCACGCTTCAATCGTGCTCCTTCTCTTCTCGACGAAACTCGTTTTCGGAAACTGAATTTTCTTTTTAATATTGTTTTTAGACTAACATTATACTTCTTCGAGCGTTGCGTAGTAATATATTTGTTTCATTCTGTCCTTATATTATGTACATCTTGCGTCCCACAACATACGCCTTCCTTGAATTTCTCCAATAAGATGTAGAGTATCTGGTTCTTCCCAGCTAGTGGCCGTTGAAATCCAAATTGAGCGACCAAAGTGCGCTGTCGTAAACCGACACATGCTGTCCAAGAGCTGCCACACAACTTCTTGTTCTTTCGAGGGTCAAGTTGGTGGTTGGCAGAAGAGTAAGGTAAGTTTCAGCCCACAGCACTGTTTTCCACAACAACAACACCTGCCTTGGGTTTTTCATCGCGGCCATGTAATAGAAATTCACTCAACTGTCTTCGAACTGTATGCCAGCTGTTTTCAGAGGGGCTGATAAACCATTCCACCTACAGCGTGCACACAGTCCACATACATCTTTTGTATGCGGACACATATATGCTAGTGAGCACTCGTCCTAAGGATATACTCAAGTATAGCGTGTGTGGAATTTTTGTCTTAGAATTGAGGTGTCACTACAACCCATTCCCACCTACCTGGTGTCACTGGCGTCAAGGACTGAGGAAGGTGAAACTTTATTTGATTCCATTTGATCGGTAGATGGACATCGATTTTGCTTATTTATTGCACCATTTGGACGGCCTGACTGGTCGAGGTCTTGGAGCAAGCATGGAGGCATTAAGCTGGCTGCGCTCAACCAATCTCCGTTTCCCAACATTGAACTGCTTTTCTGCCAACACCTCTAGAGAAAATGGCGTGGTTTCGATTTTAAGTTAGAAAACTGATTTGTAAACAAATGCTTTGAGATGAATTTATACTTCCTTTAACCAATTTTTAATTCAGATTGATCAAATTAACACTGGTAAAAGTATTTCATTAATATAACAGTGCTTTTCATTTAAAAATTAAGATACAAACAAACACGTTCATCACGATTGGCCATGTGACTTTGACAGTTGGTAGGATTGGGGTAGGTCAATGTTGGGTACATGCGCAGAAGACGAATAAGCTGTCTACCTCATCTTTAGTCTATTGTGGGAACTCACTCTCCTTCTGCCCTCAGTCAGTTACCCCGTGCCTACAGTTACCAACTGTCCCGTAGTGTACGAGATTTCCCGTACCCTGGGGGGTAAACAATTATTCCGTATGAACATAGGATGGTACCTTATATATCTGCAGGTCCTCTAGAATACTAGTCACGATGCTAACCACTGAGCCACCCTAGCCCGGTCACAGTACAAACCGAAATATTAAACGGACGTGGAATATATTTTGCTGGTGTTCATATGTGCATTTGGGAAATGCACATATGAACAAGCAGACATCACTGAGTCAAGTGGACCAGCCCTAGGCAAGAGGCGCCTACTAGTTTTTACTCGACTCTAGATACGTGGAGAACCCGTGCAAGATGCCGACTTTGCACTTAATCTCGTACGAGATATAGAGCGTGTCCTAATATCTTTTAAATATAAATTGCACAGAACAAGTGATTCTACTCGTCGCTACACACTGGCCCTGTCACCAACTGCACGCCAGTCAGTCAGATAGGAAACATTCTTATTTGAAAAGTAATGGAATGGAGTTCGGATAATGTTCCGAGAGTTGAAGGAATCTGCTAAAAATCAATTCGAATTAACAACGAGAAGTATGCTATGCAGCGTATTTAATTATATCATCGTGATTATGTACTATTCACCGGATACATTAAGTAGTTATGCTACAAAAAGCTCTATGCTAGATATATTCCGTAAGTAATTACTCGACGGAATATTTTACGCGTTGTGTGAAAGTAGTTTTAAGGCGAATTGTCAACCCTACAAGGTCACGCCGATCTTTACATAGAAGGGTCCGATTACTTTGAAAGGCTTCCACATGTACTGGCTACAACTGAATTCCTCACACATTACATCTGCTTCTGAGTAATAGCAGCGACGGAAAACTAAAGTTTGAAAGCCAGAAGCCTCATCATATTTTCATCAACAGGCAAGATCTGAGCATGCCCTTTAGCCATTATTACAATTTCTTTCTCTTTTTAAATTGATTTATGTGGTAGTAGTTCAAGATTTTCTCCTGGACAAGAGTCGCGGTGGCTGAGTGGTTAGCCTGCTCGCCTCCCACCAAGGTGGACCGGGTTCAATCCCCGGTCGGGTCACTCCCGGATTTTCACATGTGGGAATCGTGCCGGACGATGGCGATGGTTGGCGGTTTTTCTCGGGGATCTCCCGTTTCCCCCAGCCCTTACATTCCGGCGCTGCTGCATACACGCCTCAATCACCCTCGTCGGCTCTCAAGACCTCGTTGTTAAGAGCCACCCAAATCTCTTCACTCACTCTTCAGCTTCTCTTAGACTATTCTGTACTTTACATACTCGGGCAAAAATCGTTAGTTAAATGGCTGCTGATAGACATAACATTCATTTCTACTCGATTGCGTGTGATACATTCCATTTATTTCTTTATGTCACACGCCCGCAGTCGTCCAGAGCATGTAAACACGTGCGTGACACTCAAGTACAAAAGTTTCAAATCTATAGGCTGTTCACGGTAAAGTGAGTTTTTTTAAGGCCCTCCCAACGGGCATTAACCACTAATAAATATATGTTATTGCAGCCTAAGGCATTGAATTTTAAGGGTAGTGAAATGTATACACTGTGTTTATTGGTCACATTGCAATGCTTTTATATTAAAAATCAGCAGGAAGTTGGAAATTGGAGTAAAGGGGATATTTTGAAGGGCCTTAAAAAGTGCTCACTTAACCGTGAACAGCCTATAACACCTATGTGAATGATTTCGTGAAATTCGCGGACTTCTCATGAGAGGACAAAAGCAAAGAAACTAGCCATTTTGGACGAATGATTATTTTCTTTTTCCGAGAAAATTGATCCCCTTGGCACCGGGAAACACATTAGACGACAAGAAGACTTCATACGCATGTATGCTCATGTTACGCCTGCAGCTGGGTACTGCCCTTCGAGATCAATTTGTATTTGCCAGAGCGACTTACAGCCAGCCTAATTTAAGAGGAATATGTAGCCGCGCGTTCAAGATCAAGAAGCCAGGGAGCGATACGGGCGACACTAACACGCACGCCTAGCGCCTCATCGCTCCTACGCGCAAGGCGTGCAGTGTTTCCGTCTAATGCTTTACTGTGTAAACTAGATCTGTAACTATGGAGTTCTATTACACGCGATGAAAGTACACAGATCAATCTACCTGTGTATAATCGTACTTTTCTCTTACCGCTTAATGAAACTTCATAGGCAAGGTTGAAAAAAATGCGATATTTGACCATTTCCACGATTTTTTTCTCCGTTGATACAATCAATATGATAAAAGTAAAAAGGTAGTGACATAGACAATAGTTTTTTTTTTTATCCTTTCTGGCGAAAACTTCGTATTTCCAGAACATTTATGTACCGAGAAAAGCGTTTACGCGCAAACAACGATTTCACAGGAAACGTTCCAGTACGTTGCAGCTTTCAAATGAAAGCTCGAAGAATCGCTGCTCATCGCTAGAGATCCGGAGAGTTCGCGAGTTCATTTGACGGCTGGAATATACACTATCTATCAAAAAGTAATTGGGCACCCATGAAGATAGGTAATACAGTACGTCAGTTGACTTGTGTTTCACGGCCTTCGGCATAGGATCGCTGGTGTTTGTCCGCGGTAGCATGAACACAGAGGCCTATTGTAACATTCTGGATAGTGAAATGCTCCCAACATTGTGGCGTTTTTACGGAATGGACCCGTGTTACTTCCAGGATTACAATGCCAGGTGCCATGTTTCAAGGGCTACTATGCAGTGGTACGCCGACAACAATGTTCGCCGATTGGACTGGCCCGCCCAGAGCCCCGACCTCAACCCTATAGAACATATTTGGGACGAATTGGATCGCCGAGTGAGGGCTCGTCAGGCGCGGCCAAAATCCATTGCTCAACTCATGGAATGGTTGCAAGAGGAATGGCGACGAATCCCCGTGGATGTCCTGCAAACACTCGTAGAGAGCATGCCAGACAAGGTGGCTGCTGTTTTAGCCGCAAGGAGGTGGTCCTACGAGATTCTAACGGTGTGACAACCACCGAGCAAACATTGTGGACAGGTGCCCAATTACTTTTTGGTAGATAGTGTATTTCGGTAGTTCTGTATACATCCCATGCGCTAATGCTTGCCCATTGGCTGGAACTTTGATTATACACACTCAGGGACGGACAGGCGAGAGCTGGGAGGTTTCGAATCCCGCCGAGGTCCCTACAGTTAGACGCTTCTTGCACCTACAAGGATATACATGGGGTAATTAACACGAATGTTTATGGTTCAGCAGGCGTGAAGTTAACAGCCATGGGATAAGAGAGATGCAAGGAAGAAATAGCAATGTGTAATAGATGTTTAATTTTGTTAAAGGCTGTTCACGTTAAAGTGAGCACTTTAGAAATGAACCTCATAAAAACTCACTGTCCCTTCATGCGTATATTTTAATGGGCGCACTGAGTGACATTCGCCCAGCAAAGTTAATAACTATGGATAGAAAGTAGTTCTATATCTTAAAGTCAAATCAAAAAATGTAAGTTAACCATTTGTGATATCTTAAACAAATTTTGTATCGCTTTCTGTTTTTTTAATGCATGGAAGTGTAAAAATGAGCAAATTGGTTTATTTACTTTGTTAATAGTTTCACATTTTAAATTGACCGACGCATGAATAAAGTGATGAGGGCCATGCTAATGTTAATTTTACATATGGTGATACAAGTAGATACACTGTAATACAAGTAGATCTTATGCAGGGCCTCCACAAGAGCTCATTTTGCCGTGAACAGCCTATAACTTTAAGGTATAATTTAAAATAGAATTCCAGAAGCATAGGATAAACATTGGAAATCACTACTACTATTTAAATGAGAAAATTGGCAATGAAGTATTCCATAATCTCAGACCTCCCAGTAGAGGCTGCTATTAATTACCCAATATTAAAAAATATTTCCGGTTTGGACTGGTCACTATTTCCAAGAGAGGTTTCTACCCCTCTAGCCAGGCCGCCCTTCAACCTCTTATCACGTGCACTGCACTCTAAGAAATTATTCGGAAATCTGCCATACCAGTGTATACGCTTAGTGAGAAAGCAATATTGGTAATGTTTCCCTTATACATTCATTGTAGAGTTCCTACATTTGCTCAGGAAACAGTCAAATGCATAGGGAAGTTCCTAAATTTGTATTGTAGCGCTGCGAAACATACCTGCGTGGTAACGTTGCCATACAGTGTATATGTTAAAAACTCCCATTAAACTTTAGGAAGTTGACCAGCAAATTTTGAACAGTGTGTTCTACGTGATTTGCTCCGTCTTTTTCTACACGTGTATCACTGGTGCTCATTCCTGTAAGGCGTGGCTGAAAACGAGTGGGCCTATCACAAAGTAACAATGCACAAGTGCTTGAAAAGTTTATCCTATCACTACGAAATTCCTTGATTTCTACACATTTATTTAAGAATACAATTTTGAATAAGTATTAAGTAAAGACTACGTTAATTAGGTTGTTGTAAAGCCATTGTTTTAAATGAAAAATTGAGGTACGATCTTATCCTCATTTGGTACAACTTTACTGAAAATACCTGTAAGAATTTTTACAGTTAAAAAATAAACTTAATAATTAATAATTTGGCCTTGTGTCATATTTTGGTTAATACAAAAAAATTTACGCTGAAATAAACACAGTTTCTCTATTTAACACCAACTTTTAAAAACACTCTCGTTTGAAAAACAGCCGGAAATTTTCCTTCCCTCAAACTCAAGGCATATAAAGTGCATAACACGTAGCAAAAGAAAATGTGCCGTCTGCAATCGGCGTAATGAAAAATAATGGAGCCTAAGGTGTCCTATCAGAGTAGCGTACGTCATTAGGAAATAACTTTTGAAAGCAAGGGAGTTTTGATACTCGTGTGTTGGACACTCTGATTTTCGATGTTTTGGATAACAAATGTCCATGAATGGATGGACACATAACCTCTACCTTCGTTTTCCGAGTAACATCGTGAAAATAAAGTGTAAATGACCCAATTCGTTCACATATCTCTACATGCTGAACGTACTGCTTTTGTATACGTGGCCGCTATTGTAGAGTAATCCATTTCGCCGATGTTTGGAATAGGGACTGGAAAAATTTGAGAGTTCTGTGATCTGTAGGCTAGACTCCACAGTCATGTGTATACTCGAGCCTCAGATGTTTGTTCATTGGCTGCTGCCTCAGAGAGTAGCCAGTGTTACTTCTCACCTGGCAGTATGGCACTCGCTACTTGTTTCCTTACAAGTCTGCTATTGGCTCAGAGTCGTCCAGGCCATTTCTAATAAACTGCGATCCAATAGCAAAGTCAACTTCAGTGTACACGTGTTTGACGTCAATCTTGTCCTGAAATGAACTCGCGAAATGTTCCTATACCTAGTTTGGAAACATCTATCTTGAAGACACGAATGGCGATTCCAGAAACAGGAAAAATTATTTTGTAGTTGGCAACCCAACAGTTTACAATGATTGCGGTAACAACATGTTTGTGGTGGTTTGTTTATACGCCCAGGTATATAACTGACGCCCTACATTCTGATTGGCTGACGTAAGAACAGTACTGCAAGTGAAGGATGGCCATCCCTAACGCCACGCCGCGTAACGTTGAGACGCGTGCTAGATGTGAACGAATATCGTAAACGTTACCATTCAACTACACGCCATTCGCGGTTAGCTTGGAATTTCTGAAGCCTTCCAGAAGTTCTACTTCCATGATATTCCTCCGCCTCATGCAAACAGAACTTATCCGACTCTAGAACATTATATCAAATGGGCAATGCATTTCATTCGTGAGCACTCAGTGTAAAAGTACTTTGTATAAGAACATATCTTATTTGGCATTACAAACACACCTTTTTTTTACACTGTTTCAATTAATAAAGAATATAAATGAAATATCATAATTTATAGCTAAATATGAATACAACTTCAATTTAACTAAAACTCGCCTTCGCCAAGTCCTTTGTAGATGTGATTTGAGACTGTGTTTTTTTTAATGGAGGACGCTGATTGGATAACTTCATACGTCTAACTAGCGGAGAGTTCTGCAAAAAGGGCGATAGCAAAACCTGTGTTAGGTTGAGATGAATGATTTAATTACATATTTGTACGAAAATCTAATTTGTTCTGCTCTGAGAAAGTTTTTATACAACTGTAATTGTACAGATACAATTAATTTTTAAATGCAATTCACATAGAACTCAAGTTCCACTATTCACAAAGTAGTAACTAGATAGCGCTATACGCAATATCACTTGTTTAATATTTTTCCTTTCCAAATTTGATAGTAATTTACATTAAGCGTTCATGTGAGTAACAAGAAACAAAATATAATACATTATACTGTGTGTTGAATATATGTATAATACGCAGAATTCTTGGAATCCCAACATTATATAAACTGTCTTGTTTATTTTAGTTTAAAAGTGGCGCTCTCAATAGTGTACCGAGATATTTTCTGCCTGCTTCTGTAAACATATCACATTATTCATACAGTTTCCTTTAAAACTCTTTTTACACTCGTCCGCAACATTTTTTTCGTTTTTCACTACATTAAAGTCACTTTATTCTTTTTAACCTGGTTTTTTATATTTGCAATACTTGTATAATTTGACATACTTTATTGATCGATTTGCAGATAATATTAATATATCACGCATACATTACGTAGTGGTGACAAAAAATGTGTATTTATTTATATTTCGTGTCTTACCGCCATGTTCGGTTTTAATTCGAGCCTTTGTAGCATGCCTTAAGCTCGTACTTGTCCAAGCTGGAAGTGGTGAAATATAAGTTACCCCTTGAGCACGCACCCTTCACGAAGATCGTCTTATTTGTAGACTATGAAATGTGGTGCGGAAATAACACAGTCTTGAGAAATAAGATGGCCTCGACCAAGAATAGCTTAAGGCCACGATCTCCCATTTCTACAGCTTTTGGGAGAATTAATTTTTTTGAACCCAAAAGGGAGACGATACTATAAAATCCTCTTACAGTTTTGTTACAAATTGATTTTATTATGTAGTCTAATTTTTTCAACACAAATAAACTGTATAGTTTTAACTGATTTTTAAGTAAACAAAATTTTCGTCAGTTAATGAATTGGATAAAAGCACACTGTATTTTGTTTTGAAAAAATTAGACCACGCTATAAAAACAATTTGTAACAAAATTGTAAGTGGATTTTAGAATGTCGACTCCCTTTTCGGTTCAAAAAATTATTTCTCGCATAAGCTGTAGAAATGGGAGATCGTGCCCTTAAGTTCAGGCTTGAGACATGACTATGAATAGCATCTCAATGCCCGTTTGCGCATTCGTGGTTCGAAACACGATGCGAGATTGGAGTTAAGATCGACACCGAAAACTATTGCACCATTCGAGTTCAGAGCTGGACTGGAGATCGATATGAAGTTCATTTCGAACCGCCGAAATTGGCTGTTTGAAATCTCGATCCGAGATCAGCAGCCATCGCCGACAAATGTAATTTGAAAAAACGCCAACAGATAGAACTACGTTCGATTGTTTTCTTGGGAAATTAAAACATTATACGCACTTTAATATTATTCAGTAAAATTCGTATATAAATTCACTTAAAAAAGATAAAACATCGCACATCTAGTTCTATCTATAGTGAAAAAAAATACGCCTACTTCCATGACGTCATATATTACGAACCAATAGCAAAATATGTCTCATACTTAACCTCGATCTCCCACTTTGGAACCGAGATCGACAAATCGGATATCCAGAATCATGAAATTTCGTTGGTGCAACAATTTTACATTGGAACCAAGATCAAACTGGGTCCTAGTTCGGAACTAAGATCATTCGATCTCGGATCGGGGGAGATGTTGGTGCAACCTGGTATGAGTGATGTTCGTGTGCAGTAACTGACCTGCGGGTACATGAGCTCGGTGAGGTGGGGCGGCTGGAGACAGGCGGCGGCATAGCTGTCGGCGGCGGTGGGGCGTCGCGGATCCTCACGCAGCGGTTGCGGCGGCGAGAAGCGCTCCGCCCCCAGAGGCGGCAGGGCGTAGCGCACGCCGAGGTAGGCGGAGACGTCGCCTGCCTCCGTGCTGAGCGTGAGGCCGTGGAGTGCGCCGGAGCTCGTGTGTACGATGGGAGGCGGCTGTGGCGTGAGGGGCGGCTGTAAGGTGGAGGCGGCTAGCGCGAGGGGCGCCCATAGCTTCACGACCAGCACCGCGGCAAGCATCCTAACACTGAGCCTTCCTCCGCCAGGACAGCGACCCGCCACGCCGGTACAAGTGCACCAGCCACGTCGGCGGAAACAGACTACCTCCCCCCCCCCCAACCCCCCCCAATCTTCCCACCATCTACTCCTCGCGGCTTACACCGCATTATACGCTATTCACGGTAAAGTGAGCACTTTTGAAATCGACCTTAGGACAAAGTCACTGCTCCTATAGGCTGTTCACAAGGTAAAGTAAGCATTTTTGAAAGCCCTCTCATTTGAAGTAATAGTCAATCAATATATTTCATTTTAGCCTTAGACGTTAGTTTCCGAGTTATGTGGAACATGTGCACTTTGTATTTACTTACACGTCAATATTTATTTAAAAAGGTCGTTAAAGGATTAAAAAAGAGCCTCTAAAGTGATGACTTTACCGTGAACAGCCTGTACTTTTCAAAGACTTAGCTTTCCTTTCTGACGTGTACACGACTTAAAACGTTCATGTACTCACTTCCAGTTGAATTTAGCATGTCGAGTGCGGTATGCGCATTTCCTTACCCGCCCAGCATTTTCTACCAAGTCTGCAGCCGCCAACTTAGAGTAGGGAATCATTGTTGAACGAAATTCCTTCTCATTGCGTCAATTTCAAAGATAACTGCTAAAAAAACTGTTCACAATAAAGTGAGCACTTTTGAAATCAACCTTAGAAAAAGTCACTGCTCCTACCTTCATATATTTTAACTGGTGCACTGTGTGATATTCGCCCAGTAGAGTTGGTAACGATGGAAGGGAGTGTAATTCCATACATTATCGTCGGACTGAAAAGTGTTAGGTAACCATTTGAGATAACATCAATTTATATCTCTCGTTTTCTTTTCTTTTCTTTTTTTATATATATATATATATATATATATATATATATATATATATATATATATAATGCATAGAAGTGTAACAATGAGCTTATTAGTACGTTTAGTTTTCTAATTATTTTACAGTTTCACTTGACCGACGCATGAATAAAGTGATGAGGTCCATGGCAATGTTAATTTTACATAAAGCGGAAGAACACACAACGTGTCTACAATCAGATCTTAAGCAGAGCTTTCAAAAGTTCTCAGTTTACCGTGAACGGTCTATACAAATAAAAAGTACCCTACATTAAATTTCTTAATGCGTGTTGCAATATCTTGCCGATTGTTTCGTTCAATAATTTTTTTCTAAAATATAATACTGATATTTACATATGACAAAAAAAAATTAACAATATCTTTTTTTCAAAAATAATTTTACATAGAAATATTCTCCGGGAAAGTCACGTCAAAAGGATTTTGTTGTTTGATAGAGTCATATTAAAAATTGACGCAATGAGAAGCAATTTCGTTTAACATTGATTCCCTATTTTGAAGTTGGCGGCTGACGGCTTGCTAGATAGCCTGGCCGATATTTTTTCTAACTGCCCTATTACTTAGTGTTAAGTGTAAGCCCAGTGGATAGGTGCGGGATCTTATTGCATCTCAGAGCTAACCCCTTACGCCTACAAGGAAAGGAAATCATGCAATGAGGCGTGCATCGCGGGAGAGAGGGATTGGGCAGTCATGGCCTGCGATTGGGACCATTGCTACCTCCCTGAGTGTGCCTATAGTTAAAACCAGGGGGTCGAAGCTCTATATGGATTTCGTGGGCGACTAAATTATAGTGTAGAATGACATCACCAACTGTTGAAAAATGCTAATATTGCTGAGAAATAAAGAAAACTGTATATTTAATAAACGATATAATTTTATTTTTAAATATACTTGTCACTAGTAAATAAACTATTAATTATTCTTTTTATCATTCATAAAATATATAATTTGGATGTAGGCATGCACTGTCAGCGGCTGAGTTGAGTAGTTTTGTTTCCATTGTTATGTTCGTTGCTGGAAGAGGTGGAGTTTATGTTTGCAATAAATTGCAGGAGTTGGAATTTAGCTTTATTGAATTTTCAAATGCTGATCTGCCTTAAAATAAATGGTACAAGAGTTATTGGTATCAGCGACAATGCCTTTTTGCAAGTATTTATTTAACTTGCTTTGTTAGTTAGTTTGTACGTTCGGGTAAAATCTTGCAAGTTGATTTTAAACCACTTCCCGTTATCCAATTGAGCTAAAATTACGCATACATGTGTAGTTCCCATTACAATACAGTGTGAAGGTACTACACTGAACTGATCTGATGATGGAGCCAGACAAGCTTATAATGTAACTTCACAAACCACTTCCCGTTATCCAATTGAACTGAAATTTGGCATACATATATAGTTCCGATGACAATACAATATGAAGTTACTACACTGAACTGATCTGATGATGGAACTCTACAACTACATGCAGTAAACGTTGTATCAAGTTTGTTTTACAGAACTGAGTAACAGTAAAATGAGGATTAGAAGTGTTACTGCTGTTGAGCGCGTGCCTTTTTTTGCAGCGGCATATGGTTCTGAAAATTATTGTTATAGTTTGCTCCTACAGTATGTCCCGTATCGGAATGAAAGCGAACTACTGGTCTATCACTATACATCACGGGGATCTTTCTTAGCAAATGACGAAATAATGAAGAAACCAGGACTTAGAAAAATGTAACTTAAACTGAGTAGAGAGTTTAATGACACTCCCCCCACGTGGACTGAAACATGCAATAAGAAGCAACACACAATGCTAATACAAAGAAGTACCAACTCAAATATCGCCTTGTGGCATGTGGCAATGTGAGGTTTGATTAAGCAAGAACACTTAAATGGCAGACTATATATAGGAGAGTGTTTAATATTAAAGTGTCAGTCATGGCTAGCATCTTCGACACTACAGTCCCATACAAAGTCCTACAAATAGGCTACAGAATAGTATTCTTTAAGCCATACGATGGTATTCTACAAGTTCAAGTGTGTAACAATAGCGAACATTGGTGCTACTTTTTCGATTCCAGTCTCAGCATTCGCTTTGGTGAAGGCTTAGCATGCAACGATTGTGCCATGAGGTATCTCCGCCCTGACAGTGACTTATCGAAGAGCTGATGTTAGCCAGCGTTACCGAAGAATTGGAGGAAGAGCGTGGCAACAGGGTAATCGCCTACCAACTCACCAGACCTCATCAGAGAACCACAATACATTGGAATAAAATGTGTGATGGGGACATCAACAACTTTATTTTCGATCAAGGTTGTTTAGTTTTTCCTTCAGTGTGTAGTATCTAGGCTTGTGAAGTTGCAAATTCAGAATAATGTTAAGGAAATTTGTGAGTCAGACATTCATTTCAAATGTACATATTGACTTGGTTTTTTTAACACCATGTAACTATCCATGTTGTTTTGATTCCAGTTTAACTAACTGTAACAGTTCCAATTGTATTGTAAATCTGTGCAGACCGTATAGGCCAGAGAAAAAAATAAGTTTAAAACTAAGGAGGAGCAGATAGTAACAATACTTTGTGAGGAAGAACAGAATTTGGAACATCTGATCTATACAACAGATAATGTTTTACCATTTCAGTATTATGAAGAATGTGACAATAATATTCATATGTTTGTAAACTATAATGAAGAGTTTGGATACTTATCATGTAATGGGAGTGTTTCTTCAAAGTTTTATGTACATCGAGTAATGAAATTATCAAAATTAAAGTTTAGCCCTCAAACATGTTTCAACTTGCAAATTTAGAGAGAATGAATGTTATCAATATACATATATTGTTCCTAGCTAATTGTTCTCAGCTGGGTGTTGGATACCAAATATGTAACATGACGTTCTTTCATTCGGGAAATCCTTATGTTAGAGTGAAACCAGGCAAGTCTAATGTATTGTATATGTTATTGTGTTACAGAATTCTCCGCGAATTTACAAAGTCCTGTGTTGGAATGTTTCATTTTTAGGTTATTTATTTCCTGCTGGGAGATGGAAAAAGCCATGAATTAATTCAGTGCAATGATGAAAGCAAATGTCCTGTTTTTTATAGGACTGCAACAATGCCACTGCCATCTAGTATTGAAGATTTGCACTCACGTTATATCGAGATATACCCAGACTTGGTTGAAAGTGTCGTGTTACACTCCCCTGAATGTAAAGAAGTGTCTATTCAAACATACAGCGTAAAACCAGGACGTAAGAAACTTTCTGGCCTCGAAAGAAGCATATTTGGATACAATTTTATGAAAATACCTCAGAACTTTGTTTACTCAAATTGCAAATAACTCATAACTTTTGTAACACCCTATACTTACTTGTGTTAAAATATTTGTGGAGCATCTTGTGTTAAAATATTTGTGGATCACATTATGTTAAAATATTTGTGTATCACCTTGTGTTGAAATATTTGTGGGTCATCTTGTCTAAGCTTTGCTAACTATGTTTGCTCCTTTAAAAAATGTTGTATCTATTTTCTAATACTTGTGAAATGTGTCATGTTTTTTTTTCTTAAAAGTCTGTGTCCTATGATTGTGTAATATTGAAATGATTGGTCGTTTGTATTCGAAACAAACTTTTTTAAAGAAAATTCCAATTTATTGTACAAATTATTGAATAAATACATGTGTTAAAAATGAATGTATTTGTGTATGTTTATTTTCTCTTTACAAAAATGATTTAGATTACATTCAGAAACAAGAGAAAATTACTCTGATTAATGAAGTATGAAATATTTTGGTTTCCCTAATAAATGTGTATAACTCTGATTAATAAAGTGTGAAATGTTTTGGTTTCCCTAAGAAAAAGAAAAAAGAAAATACTCTGATTAACAGAGAGAAATAGTGACATTTAGCCACTGCGAATCATATACATACATATATATATATATATATATATATATATATATATATATATATATATATATATATATATATATATATATATATATATATATATACTATGGGGGTAACCAGTTAACAGATAATTCTTAACGAGAAAACACAAACTTGTGTCTTAAGAGTAAACAAAATATAGTCAATCACAATTTCAAGTAAAATACTGAGGTGTGTTCATGCCTGAACGAATAGTAGTTTTAAAAATGTCACATAATTCTTAACAAAAAGGCTCAAGTGCTGTAAATCAATTCTACAGACAAATATGAAGTGGCCTTATACATAAAGCCCAAACAAGGCAAGTAAAAACAATTTATAGTACTTTACACTTTTAAAGTTTCAGAGTGAACCCTGTTGTCTAGAAATTTTATTACAAAATGTGTTCGGGAACAGAGCACACTGTTGGTTTTCAATCAATTTTAAACAGAGAATCCCTCTCTCAACTATAAGATAAGCCCACTAAATAAGAACGAGCAAAGTGCACGCAACAACTATTAGGAAATACTCCCTAAAATGCTTAACAAATTTAAATATATTAAACAACATTAAAAAAAATTACTAGAAGCAAGCACTCTAACTGCTTTTGAAATACTGTATACAGAAAATAATATTTTACTATATTTCAAAGAAACTCTGTCGTGCAAACAAGTCGTGGCATTTCAGTCCAAGAGCAGAGTTCATAGATGTTGTGCCTGCTGAAAGCAGTTTCCAGTGTTCCAAGTACAGCACTGAAACTCTGTCGTGCAAACAAGTCGTGGCATTTCAGTCCAAGAGCAGAGTTCATAGATGTTGTGCCTGCTGAAAGCAGTTTCCAGTGTTCCAAGTACAGCACTGAAACTCTGTCGGGCAAACAAGTCGTGGCATTTCAGTCCAAGAGCAGAGTTCATAGATGTTGTGCCTGCTGAAAGCAGTTTCCAGTGTTCCAAGTACAGCACTGAAACTCTGTCGTGCAAACAAGTCGTGGCATTTCAGTCCAAGAGCAGAGTTCATAGATGTTGTGCCTGCTGAAAGCAGTTTCCAGTGTTCCAAGTACAGCACTGTTCTCCCGCTGTGCCGACAAGGTCCCGCTGTGCAGAGGAGAGGGTGAAAAACCTTTTGTTGAACTAAAAGCGACAATAACTTTTCACAATTCCCATTCCGTCCTTCCCCTCCCGATGAGCACCCGCTAACACAAATACATAAAAACAGTTTAGGTACATTGCCAACTTCCACGGCGTAATTGGTTAATGCTACAGTACGGAGGTTCCGGGTTCGAATCCCAGCTAAGGCATGGATATTATAAGCTGGGTTCGATTCCTGGGTAAGGCATGCTTATCATAAGCCAGGTTCGAATCCCAGGTAAGACATGCTTATTATAAGCTGGGTTCATTTCCCGGCTAAGACATGGATAGTATAATTAAGTGTCCTTATAAACGATACACAATAATAGATGTTACACAAACAATGTTGGTTAGTTAATCACATAATTAAATTAATTTATCTTCGAACAGGAAAAACCATTCATTCGTCTGCACAAACTGATTCACAAAATGCTATGAATCGTAATACATAACATTCTGGAATTTTATTGCAAAATAAATCCATACTTATACAAAAATTCCAATTAAATGTAAATGTAATCGCTAATACCACAGAAATATGCACATTTCACATTAAAAGTGTCAACTCCATACAATTGTAAATGAGAAAATTCGGAAAATGCTTCAATTAATTAAAAATCTTTTAATTTCATGTTAAAATCATTTTATTCATATAGGAAATCATATTCACTTTAGTAAAATTATGTTTTATTATCAAATACGACTATTTTGCCTTGTTCGTGTAGGTTCCCTGGGGAGGGTGGGGAACTGGGTGTCGCCTTATATATACGCGCGCAGTAGCGGCGGCCGCCATTATTAACCCAGTCGCCATGGAGAACGGACCTCCTCTCGACTAGCGCCCGCCACCCAGCGACCACCCACCGACCTCTGCAACCCCTGGCGGGGGTTCATGCCGTGATGAGGGGATAGCGCACACAGCTATTGCTGAACACCGGACCTGGACCAGCTTCACAGCCACCCTGCTTCCAGTTTGGGCGGACAGCCATCTGCAGCTCTCACCAATCACACTTGCCTGGCCCAGCCTAGTAGGCGGGCAGCCACCAGCGGTAAACGCTTAGCCCCGCTTGGGCTCTAAACTGTCTAGCCTCGGCGGGCGGCCACCTGCGGAAAATTCGAGTCATTCGGATAGTGCTTTGTCCGTCTCATAGCCGACTTTAGAATCAATTAGAGATACCTAATCTAGGGAAAATAATTCGTTTTCCGATTCCTCTAACTCAGTGGAAGCTTCATTGCCTGAATTGAGATATCAACTGTTGGCCATGGAGTTCATATGTAGGCTTACTGACATGCAGATAGGTAATGATCAAGTAGAGCCTAATGCAGATTTTGAAAGATTTTTCACAAGGTGCAGAGTCCCTTTGTTAGAGTTAACAACGGCATCACCCAGGCCAATAACGTTTAGTGTCAGCATAGTGCTTAAATATTTAAATCCTTTTTGTCTGAGGAATGTGCTATGCAGATGTTTTACTTTCTAAGTAAATCACTTCCCGTCCTGCATTCAACCGAAGTGGGTGAAATCTACAATGCGACAATTACGCCTTATCTCACAAACAGGCTTGAAAAATTGAGTGCTTGTGGTAGCGGCTGGAGTTTGCTTCTAATTCTTCATATGGATGTTCACATATCGCACTTTAGAGCATACACCACCAGTGTTGCTCACACTATGCTCCTCGAGTTCATTGCCAATAAGAAAGTCTGCATTAATGTGCAGTGTCCTGAGGGATTGTGTTTCCATTACACCATTATATCAGCTTTGTTTCCTGCTGCACATCATACCAAGTGAAAGATTTCATATCCAAATGCTCACGAGGTTTTGATTACTGAATGTTTGTCCATTCCTGCAGTGTTACAGGATATTCGAAAGTTTGAGGAGAACAAAGGTATTTATATCAATGCATACTCTACAGTAGACAAAGACATTAATATTGTTGACGAAACTTTCGATAAGCAAGGTGTTATAGTACCAATGCGTATTTCTCCTGTACGACGTGTAAGTGTATTGGCTATTCAAGCTTGTGCTAATGATGCACATTTGCATTTTGTTACCATTAAAGATTTGTGAAGGCTGCTTAGCAGCCAGTTGGGAAATAGGAAAAAACAAAAAACGTGTTTGCAATCGTCTCCAATACTTTAGTAGTGAGGAGAAAATTGCAAACCATAATGATTTCTGTCAGCAATATAAGGCTGTTCGCAGTACTTTCCCTACTGGGAACTACTGGTACTTCCAATTTCAGGGTTACGGCAAACAGCAAAGATTGGGTTTCGTCGCCTATTGCGACACAGAGACATATTTGAAACCCTTGTCCACTTGCCCCCAATGATAATATGAATAATACAAGTAGCATAAGCCAACATGTTCCATATGATTGTAGCATTTTGTTGGTTTGTTCGTACAATCCAGCATTATCTAGCTACTTTGGGTTTTTGGGTGATAATTGTGTGATCCTGTTAGTAGATAAATTGGTTGAATTGATAAAGTGGGTTGCAAGAATATACAACGTGATTGTTATGATGAATCCAAAAATCCCAGCTGATGAAGCTAGCTTGGCAACTCAGAAATGTTGTCATATTTGTAATAAGGAACTCGATACAGATTCTGTGGTCGACCATGACCATCTGACCGGTGAAATAAGAGTCAATGCACATAATAAATGCAACTTGAAATTCAGACTGCCCAAGAAACAACTTGTAGCGGTATTTCATAACCTGCAAAACTATGATACTTTCTCATAATGCAATTGGCTGAATGTCATGTAACAAAACTAAATGGAACTGTGGTAATCGAAAACCCAGGTAGAATCGAGGTGATTGGAATGACCCTAGAGAAATAAAAGCCCATTACCAAACATATTCCCATTGGGATTAACTCAAATGGAGAGGTGCAATATTTCAAGTTACATTTAATTGATTTTTTTTTCAGTTCATGAGCATCTCACAGGAAATTTTGGTAGGTAATTTGAAACCTGAACAATTGAATATCACCTGCTCGATATTTCCAGACACCACCCAATTTGAATTGGCAAAAAGGAAGGGAGTATTTTCTTATGACTTTGTTAAGTCTGAAGACAGGTTGATGCACGCATCACTCCCACCGAAGGACGCATTTCATAATGTCATGAAAGTCGAAGGCGTTAGTGATGAGGAATATACTCACACCCAAACTTCATGGGATGTGTTCCACTGTTTAAACCTGCTGCAGTACGACATTCAGTATTTATGTGTGGACACTTGTTTGCTGGCAGATGTATTTAAAAATTACAGGACAGTATGTTTGGCTCATTACGGTCTTGAACCCGTCATTTACATCACAGCACCGTGTCTCTCATGGAATGCTTTATTGTCGATGACAGATGCATGGCTAGAGCTGTTGACCAACCCTGATATGTACCTTTTTGTTGAATGTGGTGTTAGGGGGCGGCATTACCCAGGTTTACAGAATGCGTGCGGAAGCCAATAATATTTACATGGGTGAAGAGTACGACCCCAGTGTGGCATCGAAATACATAAGTTATTTCGACTAAACGGCCCGCACAGTCACACTATGAAGAGCAAACTCCCTATTGACAATTACGAGTGGGTCGAGGCTGACGTGTTTTCATCATGGGATTTTGGGAACACTGTGAATGATGGGTACACATACTTTTTCGCGGAAGTGGATTTGTCGTTTCCAGACGAATGCCTCAATGTGCTATCAGATCTGCCTTTGGCTCCAGTAAATGACATACCTCCGAACAACCACATGAACAACATATTTTGACACTCACGCCATGGAGGAATTATGTTATTCACAGGGAAACACTGAGGCAGTCCTTGACATATGGAGCCATGCTTGACTCTGTTCATCGTGTTTTGCGCTTTGAGCAGAAGGCTTGGATGGCTCCGTACATCGAGTTTAATATTGACAAACGTGCCCAGGCTGCGAACGACTTTGAAAAATGTTTTTTTTTTTTAACTTATGAACAATACAGTTTATTGAAAAACTTTGCAGCATGTCCACCAGGAAAGGGACATAAGAGTCGTTACCAGGTATGACACTATACATGGAGCATAGAACTGATTGGGCATCCTACATTCCAGGCACTACAGATCATCGATGAGAATCTTGTCCTTACTGAAATGTCAAAGAGCTCTGTTACATTTAACAAGCCTTTGTACACTGGTATTGCCATTCTGGATCTTTCAAAATTAACTCCTTAAAAATTTAATTATCAGTATATGTGTGATAAATTTCCTCTACCAACCTTGCCCCTTGTATACTGGGATATCGATTCATTGATATACAAAATTGCTTGTAAAGATGTTTATGAAGTACCTACCCCAGATTTAAAGGCTCTGTTTGATGCATCTAACTATACGCTCGATAACCCGCAAGGATTCTCACATGAGAACAAAGGCCGTACCGGAGTAATGATGGATGAATGTGCCGGCTGCATCATCACACATTTTGTAGGTTTGTGCAGTCTCAGATACGACACTACTTTTTACATGTGTTTTCAATTATGACATTAAGTAACTATGTCCCTTCAATTTTTTTTATGCGACTATATTAATATTTTAATAATGTCACCATACTTTTTGTCTCTTTAGTATGCCTCTATGCTTTTTTGCAATATGTTTGTCTATCAATTTTTGATCTCATTTTTTGAACTTTTTTAAAAAACATAATTTTAAATGTTTTTATCAATTACTACATTACTGAGTATTATAATTGTCTCTCCCTCTGCTAATCTACTTAATTTTAATTATTGTTGGTATTCAAGTTTATTGTCTATATTCTGATTTTTTATCATTTGTCTCGTTACTTTTATTACGTGTATTAAGATGGTAAATAATAATTTTATTCTCATTTCGAACTAAATATGAGTTGTTTGATTAGCAAGTAAAGTTTATTTCCTACATATTAATTTATCTCCATTTTCATTTTCGTTAAGTAACTTATATACTTTTAACAGTGGTTTATCTGGCGATATAAATCGATTAATTTGTCTTATCTCAACCTACTTCATATCAGTATTAATATTTTATCATTTAAAGCCTTTTTTAAAGTTTCATTCGAGTACTGTTCAAATCGTACTTCCAAAGATTCGTTTTCAAACTCGTTAGCGGCATCCCGAATCGTATTTCAGCCCTTGTTTACTTTTTTCACTGGATGTGCTATGAAAAGTAGCACATTCCTTTGTCGTGCCAGCTGTAGCCGTCTTCAACGAGCTTTTTCTCTAACGTAGCTCATTCGGCATTTTCTTTCTGTGATCACGCAGTTAGAATGAGATTTCCTATCAAAAAAGTAGTGTTTTCACATGCTTTCGAACATCGATGCAGCACTCTACCTCCTTTTGTACAACCTATGCCATCTAGCGGTGATTGTGGTACTACACTTTTCTCATGTCTTCCAGCTCCACCATCATTCCCTCTATGTATTTCACTTTCATGCTCGCTGCCATCATTGTGTGGTTGTACCATGCGGTGGCCGTGAACGTATTTTCTGGGACTTGAAGTCATTTAGCCATGTGTTCTATACACGGCTATGTACGATTCCCAGCATGACTAATGTGTTTCTTATGTCACTTCTCTTTGTATATGTTATTTCTCAGTCCTATTATGTTTCTGTAGCCACTTTTATGCAATGTTATGTGGTGATTCTATTTCTGAGGGCTGGGATTTCTTCTTTTGAAGTGGAACTACTTAATTTTTCCCCCTTTTATTGTACATGCGGCACAACTGGTAGCAGATAGCGTGGTTTCCTTTCTACAAGATGCTACCAATGGCTCAGGTTTACGTCCCAAGTTTTACACATACATTGTTTCGAATGAGCAGTGTACACATAAGGCAAAGTGTGTAGAACCTAACGTGCTGCAATCCATACATTACAAGGATTATTGAGATTGCCTCGATAATTGCACTAGGGTTCTGGGGACCCAATACCAGTTCAGGTTTAGACGATAAGCGCTTCATTGAGCCAGATGGAGTATCGACTTTACCCTGGGGGCACTACCAGATCACACAGTAAATTTTTTCTTCCCCAACAACTTTACTTTCAGCACCATTTTATATATAGGGCTGCCATAAACACTACCAGCCACACATCCAACACCACACCCTGCTCCGCACCTCAATCAGCATCACAGCTGTCTTCCAACCTACTGCATTTGCTGCATCGATTCCACATATTTATTCACATGTGCTACTTTGCCCTATTTGCAGGGTTTTTTTAACATCGATGCATTAACCCCTGTTGTCCTTCATGTCACACAGGAATTACTCTTCGCCGTGTGGGATTATTTTATATAAGAATCTACAAAGTACTGTATGTGTGTGGGGTATAATAGGTGTTGGTGTGTGTGGGTTGCTTACCCGGATGTGACATAGCGGACGTCAAACATAGCGCCATAACAGACGACACCCCGAATCGCCGTTAGATATAAATAGTACATATAGTATATATATACTATTTATATATATAATCAATGTATATTTTAACCGGGCTGTGAAATTCAAGGAAAACAACCCGAATCGCCTTTTGCTGTATAATTTTTAGTTTTTACTGTTTGCAAATAATAATAATTTTAAAATAATGTGTGAATGAATGTGTGAATGAATATTTGTATATATTTTTAAAATTGTTTTACTATTATGATGTAAATACAATATTAAGAAATGTTTTTGTAGATGTAAACTTGTGAATATTTTTGATTGTTTGTGAAAAGTGGTTTAAATGTTTGTAAAAGTTGTGAATTTAGTTTTAAGGATAATTTTTGAAAAAAATTGAACTTAATATGTTGAAGGAAATAATATGACTTGTTATTTAATAGTTTGAATTCCTTTTGTCATATTTTTAATTTTTTTTTTTTTTTGAATTATTGGAGATAGAGTAATTGTATGGAAATGGAAGTCTTCGAGAAATAAATGTACTGTGAAAGTAATGGGATGACGGAGAATCTCGAGAAAATATTGTGAATGAACTCAGAATGTATTGGATTGGTGATACAAACTAGACTATTGCTAATGAGTTAGGAGAACTTGAGGTAAACGGACTCTTGCCCCGCAGAGCAAGATTGAGGATTGTCTAGTGGCAAGCCTCACTAGCTGGCATTGACTTTGTCTTATAACCAACCAAAATAATTTAAACCAGTTTCCAAGGAAATACAAACTATAAAAAAGTCGATTGAAAAACATATGATTTTTACTACGACTTTGAATCAACACTTTGATGTCTGCTGTGAAGAGATATTATTCTTCAAATATATGCTGAGATGGATGGTATACACACTTATTTTTTTAAATATTGAAATGAATTTTTTTCAACAACTCTTTAAAGAGACCTTATACAATTTGCAAGACTAAGTCTATACTTGCTCCTCCTCATCCACATATACATCCACACTTAAGACTTAACACCACATAGCACCACACTAGCACCACATGGCAACCCATTAGCACCACAAGTAGCACTGCAATTAGCACCTCACACAGCACAGCAGTCAGCTAAATATCTTGCTTCCCCAATCTTAGAGTAAGTTAGTGTAGTCATTCAGTTTTGTAAGGCTTTAGGTAGGAGATCATTCGTCTGGTTTAACCTGTATTTCGTTGCCTGTTTAGAGAGCAGATGAGGGTGAAATACGTATTTATGTTCGTGATGGGAGGGGGGTGAGTTGTGCTTTTATATTAGATTGGTTCTTGTCATTATTGATCGACCAATTAACTTTGTTTAATGAATTCAGTTTCGTTTTGTGGATATTAATATAAATAACATGATTAAAATAGGTTTAATGAATACGTGATTAAAGTATTTTGGTTAAAGTAACTTTTCAATGATTCGCACTTATTTCATTTGCTTCGCCGAAATAATTCATTACTTTTATAGTATTCTAGGTGTGATTATGCTTAGTTTTTGCTCTATTCGTATGTTTAAATTAATAGATTGCATCTTTTCATTAATAAATATTTCTCCTGTATTTAAATCCTCAGTAGGCCTCCAGAGAGAAACCTGCTCATTATTCGCATATGTCAACAACAAAAAATAAATAAAACTGTCCTTATATCACTCTTACACCGAATTTAACAACTATATAAACAATTACAACCCACTTCTCTGGTCAGTCGATTTCTGGCCGTCACAGAGTACACATATATGATGCTCTGACAATATACCCTTTATGACACTAATAAAACAACAAACATTTATGATATCAAAGAATTCTTTAATGTAAATAATTGATATCAAAGTATTATTTCATTAATATATTAATTTAAATAATCGATTAATTAATCTAATTAATTATTCAATTAATCAAACTATTATTTTATATCATTTGCAAATCATAAATTGCCACTCTTGCGCCAAATGCGACTTAGGCCACTCTTGCACTAGGTGTCCCAGAAGTGGGTCGTGTCGTCCCTACTACTGAAAGCCTTACCAACAGATGGAAAATGTTCCAAGTACCGCTGCAAGAAATTTCCTCGTCTGTCAGAAGCAAAATTGAAAGAAGGCGTGTTTTTTGGGCCAGACATCATAAAAATGATGTTATTCCAACTTTGAGTCAAAAATGACTTCAAATGAGAGGGAGGCTTGGGTATCATTCAAGGAGGTTGTTACCAAGTTCTTGGGAAACACAAAGGACCCACATTATATTTCTACAGTAGGAAACATGCTAGAAAAATTCAATAAGTTAGAATGCTTGATGAGCCTAAAGATTCACTAACAATCACCTTGATTTTTTTCCGCAGACAATTTGGGTGATGTCAGCGATGACCAAGGTGAAAGTTTTCATGAAGACATCGAGGTGATAGAAAGACGGTATCAGGGCCGCTGGAACACCAATACGATGGCAGACTTCTGTTGGTCTGTGTACCGAGACGTTCAGAATGAAATTCACTGGAGAAAAAGTTATATCAGGAGCGTCAATGAGAGGAGGGAAAGGAAATATAAGCCAATGAACACATAAATCCTATGTAATAAATATGTATTTTCATGTTTATACTTAAATAAAAGTTTTGATAACATTCATACATTAATTTATTTTTCAGTCCTATTGTATGTTCCGCTAACATTCTAGTTTATAACGAAGTCACATTGTGACGAAACTGTGGGTGATAAAAATTAACTGAGGTCAGATATGGATTCAGCACCCAAAAAAAATCATAAGAATCAGTTATTAACATTAAAAAAGTTTTTAAAAAGTTTTTTTGTTGGCCTGTGTTACACCTACATTGGACCACAACTAAAAATCTATATTAATAAATATGATTTATTACATTTAGCGCTATCTAGTTACTGCAACGTAACTATTACTGCTGTATACGAATTATGTGTATATGAAATGTTCCCAGTTCCATAAATGCATTCTCTTAACAGATATATACATTATTTTAACAGGAATGTTTGAATATGCAGTCCCATACTAATTGAAATCTTTAATTACTGGAGTTCGCTCGCTCTCGATCACACGGACAAAGTTCGCATACGAATCTCGTATACGAAGACCAAGTTGTTCAAGCATATACCAAAACTGTAGTTCACTCTGTGCGGCGGGCAGTTCATATAAGAACCAGAATTCCGGCATAGGCCCCCTGAACTGTGTTCTAGTCGCACTGCTTCGACCTAAGCGGCGACTTTCTACGGTCACCCTATTATGTTATCGAGGGAAAGTCTGTAGGAATGTTCAATGCAGGGCAATCGAGTAGTTTTGTATGTATCTGAAGCGTACATGTTGAGACACAGCACTTTGACGAAGCCGTTTTCCAGCCACATTGAAGTGCTCTGAAATGGTGTCTCTAACATGCTTGACGTCTCGGGAGTGCTCACAGCCCTCGCCTGAAGTTTGTGTTATCTTCGTATATATGCATGTTGGATGTACGTTTATTAGTTTCGTGTGGGAACATGTATTCCAAACTACGTAGTTCAAGTGCCAGCCTGTCAGCTGGATGGGCTCGACCTCGTCTATTATGCACAACACTATCAACTCGTGAAATATAAACTTTCTGTAATCGTACGTTGCCAGTAATTACCATGAATCCGAAAGTATGACGCGAAACAAACGAATCTTGCAAAAGACGAGCCTTAAGTAAAAGTTTTGTGACACGGTGACCAATCAGAACAGAGCATCTGGTGTTTTCTAGCGGGAAACTATTATTCACCCTAATATAAGTATCAAAAATAATAAAACGGCATGTGTATGCACACGTTTATGGTTATATTCGTGGACTTAGTTCACAACAGTAAGATCCTCTGATTTGAAAAATGACGTGCTTCTGTATGGTTGTGCCATACGATATCAGGATATGAATACTGTATAGTTGTGTTTTAACGATGTTAGGATATGAATACTGTATAGTTGTGTTATACGATGTTAGGATATGAATATTGTATAGTTGTGTTATACGATGTTAGGATATGAATACTGTATAGTTGTGTTATACGATATCAGGATATGAATACTGTATAGTTGTGTTATACGATGTTAGGATATGAATACTGTATAGTTGTGTTATACGATGTTTGGATATGAATAGTTATTAACCAAAAGTATAAAGGACTATCTTGTCGCGAGTTTTGATTGCCTGGACTTAAGAATTATCGTGTGGATACTGAATTGTAAAAACAGAAGACGTAGTTCCGTATGCGAGAACTGCAGGTCACTGCATAGTACTAAATTCTTAATATTTCAATAATAATCCCAGCTTTTGGCTGAAACAGGCCACAGCAACTCGAATATGTAAAACTAATACTTACCTAAGATGTCCCAAGTCGTGCTTCTACGCTCGTACAACTTCGGGATTTAAAAATATTGTTGCTGCATATTTTAAAAGGATAATTACTACATGTGCATCGCGTAAATATTCAATAAACGATGACATAATTTTTCTCTACACATTGTTGTGGTGATAGCACAGTATTCTTTTTGTATGTAGTTTTCGCGGGTTTCATTTCACACCACGTGTATTTTCGAGAACGTCTGCACGGAAAAGTTGATAAAGTAGTGCTTCATATTTATTATTATGGTTCTGATTCTGTTAAATGTATCTGTGGTATGAGATACTAGTGGATAAATGAAGGAAACAATAATTTTGCGCAAGAAGAGAATGCTCGTTTTGTCTGTCAACGAAAACAATTATAGTGTATTTACTCTGTGTTTTAACGCTGTCAGCAGCGTAGAAAGTTAGGCAGTTCAAGGTAAAGTGAGCACTTTTGAAATCGCTCTCATTTGGAATAATAGTCTATATATTATTTTAAAACTTTAAGCGTTAACTTCCTAGTTCGGTGGAATATGCACTCTGTGTTTACTAATAACGTGGCAATATTTATTTTAAAAGGCGGTTAAAGGATAAAAATGGTTGAAAAGGAAATTAACAAGTACCTCAAATGTGCTCACTTTACCTGGATCAGTCTAACTTGCATGTATTTCTACGGGTGCAGCGACTGGCGCTGGCGTTTTGATAACGATGAAGCAGAAATGCTCAGTTTACCGCGAACAGCCTATACACGTTAATACAGTATGCGGCGGGGTCCTAGACCACTATGCGAATGACATGTGGATGGAATGTATAATTTGCATGTTGCTAATTTGCATGGTTCTAATTTGCATATTAATTGATTGATTGCTAAATGATCAAATTTATTCGTGTAATTGGATTAAGTAATTGTTTGAATAATTATATTTGGTAAAATCAATGAAATTTGATGTAATTTTTTATTGTAATTGGTGTTGAAAGGGTTAAGTGTCATAATGGTGATATTGACGGAGCAGCATCGGTATGCACTCTCTGACATTCGGAAGCTGACTGAACATAGAGGTATATTGTTATTAGTTATATAGGTTTTGAGGTTGGTGGAAAAGTGGCATAAGGAACATTTAGTTTTATTTTTAATTAGTTTGTTTCGAGCACATGTGACTAATGTGTGAATAATGGGAGCGGGGCTACATGTCCATCCAGGTCATTCTCTGAATGCATACTGAGGATTTAGATACGGGAGAAATGTTTCCTTCCATCAAGGATAGATAAGAAAATATTTTTTTAAATAAACTAAACGAAAAGAATCTATTTAAGTTCAAATAGCCAACTGAAATAAGTACAAATTATTAAAAAAATTGCTTTCATCACTAACCCGATTCTCCCATTTGTACCGAATAGACCACAAAACTATTTCCTTACCAAAGAAATAAGTAACTGATCACCATTTTAATAATGTAACACATAACATTAAATCGGTCTAACATAAACCAAACAAATATTTATGCGACTACCACAAATTCATTAAACTGACAGAACTACAAGACTTTTACTTTGTGATTACCAAACGAAACACAAAATTTTTATTAATATCACAGCCACAAATATAATTCCCTATCAAATCTGACTAACTGAATTCATTAAACAAAGTTAATTAAATTAAAATAATCAATCACATACAAACCAATAACGACAAGCCCAGCTAACATAGAAACACACGATTTACAATCAAAAACTCACAAGAACTCCACAGAATATTAACATCCATGGAACCTAAACACGCATCCTTCACTTCACCCACATTGAATCTCAAGAGTAAAATGTATTCAGAATTAACAAAGAAATGCAAATAAGAACAAACATCTAACACACCACAAAATATAGGTTCAACTAGATGAAAGATCTTCCACATTTCACCTAATGCCTTACAAAAATGATTGATGACACTAAGGAATTAATCTAACTTACCCCAAGCATGAGGTGCTAAGTGAGGTTCTAATTGATGTTCTATGTGGTGCTAGTGTGGTGCTATGTGGTGCTAGTGTGGTGCAATGCGATGCTCGTGTGGTGCTATGTGGGGATCATGTGGTGCTATGTGGTGTTAGCATGGTGCTTGTGTGGTTCTATGTGGTACTAGTGTGGGGAAATGTGGTGCTAGTGTGGTGCTATGTGGTGCTAGTTTGGTGCTATGTGAAGCATGTGGTGTAATGTGTGGAGTAGGTAGAGTGTGTGGAGTGGGTGGAGCAAGATGTGGTACAGTCTGTTGAGCTGATTGTGGAGCTGTCTCAGGGTGTGGCGCTAGTGTGGTGCTATGTGGTGTTAGTATAGTGCTGTGTGGTGCTAGTTGGTGCTAGTTTGATGCTCTGTGAGATGTTAATTCTTAAGTGTTAAGCCTTAAGTGTGGGGGATGAGGATCAATTATAGACTTAGTATTGAAAATTGTAAAATGTCTCTTTATATAGTTGAAAAAGCCATTTCAATATTTAAACATAATTGTGTGCATATTGTATACCATCCATTTTAGCACACATTAGAAAAATAATACCTCTTCACAGAAGACATCAATGTGTTGTTTCACATACACAGTAATTTTTTGTATGATAAAAGTTTTTTAAAAGTGATACTCGAAATTTCTCGAGTGATTTATAAAATTTGTTATAACTTGTTGAAACCTGTTAAAACATGTTAAATTAATATTTTGGTTTGTTATATGACAGACTTGCTGCCAGCTAGTGATGTGGAGCGAGGCTCGCCCCTAAATATTCCTTAGTCGCACTCTGTAGGCAAGAATCCGTATACCTGGACATCTCCCACACCACTTTCCCCTTCCGACAAGCTTACCCTGTCTCACCATTGTGTTTCAAGTTCAGCTGGATCGACGAGGCTTTCTCGAAACTCTCCCTTAGTCCTTTACTTTCAGAGTTCATCCACAAGATTTTCTCGACCACTTCCACTTCCCTCTTCCAATTAATTTTCATTCTTGTTGGTGTTCAAATTGCACTAGTAATGTTATGTAAAAACAATAAATATTGCATCTTTATTCATCCACAAATACTTCATCTTCAGACACATGCAAATTTCAATTTTGTAATCATATCATATAACAACTGTGACAAAAGGAATTCAAGTTATTAAATAACAAGTCACATAATTTCCTTCCCCACTTATTTTTAATTTTTATTCAAAGCATCCTTAAAACTATATTCACAAAAATTAGTCAAAATTTATAACAAATTCATACAAGTTTGCAAATAAACCATACAAACTATTAAAAAAACTATTACAAATCATACAATCCTTTACAAAATACTTTTACCAAAACATTCCTCAAAAGTGTACTTATGCCTGTTTACTATATTCTACAACACTTAATATATATACAACAATATTTATGCACATGTTAAAATTATATAAACATTCACACAAATTCATTCACATTATTTAAAATTATTATTTACATTGATTAAAAATAAAAACTATACAAAATTCTCAAAAATTAACGACGCTATGTTCCAGTGTCTGTAGTGGTGCATGGTTTGAGTGTCCACTATGTCGTATATGGGTTAAATTTTCTAAGCAACCACACACCAACACCTAGTATGACTCCACACTCACAACCATACACAATCGTAGTACTTTGCAGACTTAAATTCGTATATGACATGATGTGATGCACACATGGGAAGATGATACTGTAGAGTTATTCCTGCATGACATAAAGGAACACAGATATATAGTGGCGATGTTGTAGAATAACAGTGTATATTCTGAAGAGATACTTGGCAACAAGCCCTGCAGTTAGGGCAAAACAGTAGGTTTGAAGATAGCTGTGTTGCAGATTGTGTTGCTAGGTGCAGAGCAGGGTGTGGTGTTGGGTGTGGTGCTGGCAGTTGTGGTGGTGTAGATGGCAGACTTGTATTTAATGTGGTGTTGAAACCAAATTGGGGAAAATATTTACTTTAGGATCTTTTAGTGCCCCAAGGGTAAAGTCGATACTCCATCTGGCTCAATGAAGCACTTATCGTCTAAACCTGATAACACCACTTTGGTGAAGCATTTGGTGTAAACCTCATTACCAAGCGAATGAAACTGGCATTGGGTCCCCAGAACGCTGGTGCAACTGTCGAGGCAATCTCGATAATCCTCATAATGAAGGGATTGCAACACGTTAGGTTTCACACCCTTCACCTCACATATACAATGTTCATTCGAAACAAGGTATGCATAAAGCTTCGGACGTAAACCTACAAAGTGTGGGATGATGTGACCAGCACATTCATCCTTCATCACTCCAGTATGGCCTTTGCTCTCGTGTGAGAATCCTTGCGGGTTATCGAGCACATAGTTAGATTTAGCAAACTGTGTCTTTAAATCTGAGTTAGTTACTTCATAAACATCTTTACAAGCAATTTCGTATATCAATGAATCGGTATCCCAGGATACAAGGGGCAAGATTGGCTAAGGAAATTTATCACACATATACTGATAATGAAATTTGTAAAGAGTTAATTTTGAAATATCTAGAATGGCAAAACTAGTTTACAAAGGCTTGTTAAGTGTAACAGAGCTCTTTGACATTTCGATAACGAAAAGATTCTCATCGATGATCTGTAGTGGCTGGAATTTAGGATGCCCAATCAGTTCTACTCTCCATGCATAGTATCATACTTGGTAACGACTCTTATGTCCCTCTTCTGGTGAACATTCTGCAAAGTTTTTCCATACACTGCATTATTCATTAGCTTAAAAAACCATTTCTCAAAAACGTTCACACCCTGGCAAGTTTGTCAATATTAAACTCGATGTACGGAGCCATCCAAGCCTTCTGCTCTAAGCACAAAATGCGATAAACAGAGTCAAGTGTGGCTCCATACATCAAGAACTGCCTCAGTGTTTTCCCGTCAATAACATATTTCTTCCATGGCTTGATAGTCAAAAGGAGTTTTTCATGCAAGCCGTGTGAAGGTATGAAATTTACTGGAGCCAAGGGCAGATCGGATAGCAAATTGTAGCATTTGTCTGGAAATGACAAATCCACTTCTCCGGAAAAGCCAGCTTTCTCTTCATAGTATGACTGTACAGGCCATTTATGTCGAAATGACAGATATATTTCGATGCCACACTGGGGTCATAATCTTCACCCATGTAAATGTTATTGGCTTCTGCACACCTTCAGGAAACCTGTGTTATGCCGCCCCTAACCCCACATTCAACAAAAAAGGTATATATCAGGGTCGGTCAACAGCTCTAGCCACGCATCTGTCATCGACAATAAAGTGTCCCAATGCAAGAGACAGAGCTGTGATATAACCTTAATGAGCCAAACATAAGGTCCTGCAATTTTCAATTGCATCTGCCAGCAAACAAGTGTCCACACATAAATACTGAATGGCGTACTGCAGCAGGTTTGTGCTGTGGAACACATCCCATGCAGCTTGGGTGTGCACATATTACTCATCGCTAATGCCTTCGCCTTTAATGACATTATGAAATGCATCCTTTGGTAGGAGTGATGTGCGCATCACCCTGCCTTCAGATTTAACAAAGTCATAAGAAAACACTCCCTTCCTTTTTGCTAATTCAAATTGGGTGTTGTCTGGAAATATCGAGCAGGTGATATCCAATTGTTCATGTTTCAAATTACCTACCAAAGTTTTCAGTGAGATGCTCATGGACTGAAAAGAATCAATAAAACATAAGTAGAAATGTCAATCCTTTCCTTTTGAGTCAATCCCATTAGGACTAAGTTTTGTGGTGACCTTGTACATTTCAAGGGTCATCCCAATCACCTCAATTCTACCTGGGTTTTCGATTACCACAGTTGCATCAGGTTTTGTTATGTTACTTTCAGCTAATGGCTTTATGAGAAAGTGAGCATCATATATTTGCAGGTTATAAAAGACTGTGGGAAGTTTTTTTGGGCACTCTTAAATTCAAATTGCATTTCTTATGTACGTGGCCTCTGATATCACTGGTCAGATGGTCATGGTGGACCACAGTATCTCTACTGAATTCCTTCTTACAAAATGACAACTTTTCTGAGCCACAAACCTAGCTAAATTAGCTGGAGTCTTTGGTCTCATTGGAACAGCCACATTGTATATTCCTGCAACCCACTTTGGAAATTCATACAATTTATCTAATACCTGGTTCATACAACCATCACTCATAAATTCAAAGTAATTAGATAATGCAGGATTGTATGAACAAACCAACAAAATGCTACAAGCATATATAACATGTTGGTTGATGCTATTTGTATTACTCATGTTATCTTTGGGAGGCAAGTGGATAAAGGTTTCAAATATGTCTCTGTGTTGCAATAGGCGACGAAACCCAATCTTTGCTGTTTACTGTAACCCTGAAATTGCAAGTACTTGTCGTTCCCAGTAGGGAAATTACTGCGAACAGCCTTATGCTCCTGACAGAGATCATTATGGTTTGCGATTTTCTCATCACTACTAAAGTATTGGAGACAATGCTCGCAAATATGTTTTTTGATTTTCCTATTTCCAAACTGGCTGTTCAAAAACCTTAACAAATCTTTAATAGAAACAATATGCAAATGTGCATCATTAGCACAAGTGCAATAGCCAATACATATAAAAGTTTTGCATGTCATAAAGGAGAAATACACATTAGTGCTATAACCCCTTGCTTATCGAAAGTTATCTCACTAATATTACTATCTTTGTTCACAACACAGTAGGCATTGATAGAAATACCATTGTTCTCCTCAAACTGTAACACTAAGGGATCCGACAGATCTTCAGCATCCAAAACCTCATAAGGATTTGGATGTGAAGTAATTCTGTTGACATGTTGTGTAGCAGGAACAGAGCTGATATAACAGCATAATTGAAACACATTCCCTCAGGACACTGCACATTAATGCAGGCACATTAACATTGGCAATGAACTTGGGGAGCTTGGTTTGAGCAGCACCAAGGGTGAGTGCTCTAAACTGTGATATGTGAACATCCATATGCAGAATTAGAAGCATACTTCAATCTGAGCCATGTCACTAAACTCCTCAAATCTGTTTTTGAGATAAATTTTAATTGTCTCATCGCAGATTTTACCCGAATCAGTTGAATGGAGGATGGTTAGTGATTAACTTTGAAATTAAAATGTCTGCAAAGCACCTTCCTCAGACAAAAAGGACTTAAAATATTTACACGCTATGCTGACACTAAGTGTTATTGGTCGGGGTGATACTGTTGTAAACTTTAATAATGGGACCCTGCACATTGTAAAAATCTTTCAAAATCTGCATCAGTATTAGTTTTATCATTAACTATGCAGCATCACTCAATCTACCCTCGAATGCAGTGGCGAATAACTGATACCTTAATTCAGGCAATGAAGATTCCATTGAGTTAGAAGAATCGCAAAACAGATTATTTTCCATTTCCTTAGACAAAGTCTCTCTGACTGACTCGAAAGTCTTCTTTGAGACAGACGAGACACTATCTGAATCACACTAATTTTCCGCATCAGATAGAAACAAATCATCTAACAGGAGATCTACTAATCTGTGTTTGGGGTTAATGATTGTGTCCCGATCTGTGTTGCAGCTGACAGTCTTTCTGTGTGTGAATCAGTGCTAGAATCACTCAAGAATAGATTGTATGATAATAAATCGAAATTATGCTATTTAGGCGAAACAACAATGCCCTGGCAGCTTTTAGTGTGTGCTCTTTTTGCCAGCAAATCAGACTCACTTTCTGTGTGGCTAACAAAAAGATTGTCCAACAAACTAGCAAAACTTTGACATTTTCCGTCACTCATTGTGTCAAAATAAAATTTCTGTTTCCCGACACAATAATTTCAACACCACAAAAAATATAAAGTGCTCCATAGTGCTGAAAATAGCAATAAATATTATCATGTCTCACCAAGAAATTGTGCTGCACCAGTAAAAAAATGTTTATTAGTGGTACAAACATTTTTGAGGAGAAAATTGTTTATAATTGTAAATAAATTTATTTTATAAACAGAGGGAAAGACAATATAGTAAATATTCCTTTTATTCATGCAATAATATTGGTTATGGAATGTAATATCATTTTTCAAAATTCATGTGTTTGAAAACTGGCATGTGAGAGAGGTTACTTCTTGCTGTACTCTGAACCATGTTGGAGCTGTTCTTGTATAAAACATAGACTGGGAGTGCGGAACCTCCAGGTGACGAAAGAGAGTGGTGGGAGAAGTGTGAGATGGGAGAGATTGGCGAGGTTGTTGGAGATGCATGAAAGAGACAAGAGAACATGGCGTGAAGAGGGTGGGATGCATGCTGGGGGCGAGAGAACGAACTTGTGTGCTTGGCCACCTAGTGCCACCTCACAGACCTGGCCCAGCGACTTTCCCCTTCCCCTCTCCATGCGGCCACTTGTCTGTACATGCGTACTTCCTGCCGTCCTTTCCCTGCACAGCTGCCTAAGCCTGCACTAAGCACTGGTCCTTTCCCTGCGTGCTGTGATCAACCATCCCTTCCACGGAATGCCTGCATTACTAATGATGGTCTCCACTTCTCCTCTCCTCCTTCGACTCCACGGACAATGCAGCACAGTGAAGCAGGTCGCTCACCAGCACTAGTACAGCGACCATTGTCAACCAGCGCATGACAGTTACCAGTTCACTACACAGCAAGGTACTTCACGCCTATCCTATCCTTCACGGCTCACAAGGTTTTTGTGCTTTGTAACAGATGAGCTGTGTTTTCAACACATCTGATACTTTTACCTATCACCCTTGTATTGCATTTAAAGAAGTTGTTGAACACGATTAGTGTAACACAAAACTTTTAAATATTAATTGCTGTTTTTAAAAATAAAAAATAATATTCGACACTGTAAAAGATAGTATTTGACATAGTAAAAAATTTTAGTATTTGACACTGTAAAAAAATTAAAGAGATGCATTAAAGGAGTGGATACTGTTAAAACTTTTATAAATTTAACAACAATTTTCATTTAAAAAGTTTTAGCAAGGGGAATTAATCGGTTACACTCTAAAATTAAATATTTGAAACATTTACTTAAATTTAGAAAATCCTTAAAAATTCTTAAATTTTAAAATTTTTTAGAAAATGCAAACATTTGATACTTTTGCAACTAAATAACATACTTTAAACTTCCCACCCAACCTATTTTCATACATTCCACAATCGTTAAATTCATTCAGTCCATTCGTTCACCATTCAGTCATCATTCAGTAATAAACACATTCAGAACATAGACATGGGCAGGGCTTTGTGCCCTCCAAACATGTTGTACATGGCTTGGCACAGTTCCCAAATCTTTTTCTATGATTCATCCTTCACTCCCAAGCATATATCAACCCACCCACCCAGAATATATTAAAATTTTTTAAAATTAGCAAAAATGATAAATATTTTAAGCAAATTCTATATATTTTAACAAACCCAATGAAAATTTAAGCAAATTATAAATATTTAAACAAACCCAAAGAAAATTTAAACAGATTTCATTCAAAATTCGTAACATTTTAACAAATTTGTGTATAAAGTTTAGTGGTGTTAAGCAAAATGCGCTAGAAATTCTAAAAGTTAATTGATTTTAATTGAATCCTAAAAGTTTTGTCAAATCCGATAAAAGTTTAAGCAAATTTCACTTAAAATTCTAAACGTTTTAACATAATCGAATAAAATTTGAAAAATTAAAAAAAAAACCAGTAAAAATCTGAATTTTTTTAAAATTACTGAATAAAGTTAAATGATTTAAGAAAAATCTGATTAAGTTCTAAAAATTTTAACAAATCACGATGAAACTTTAACGAATTTAAGTAATTCATATGAGCATTTCATAATGAAGTAATACTAATTTAATTTACTCCCAGTAAAAACTCTCAACAAGCATAAAAGTTTTTTAAATATTTATGTGACAACTAAATGTAATATGTTAACAAACCATAATGGTTATTAAAATATTAATGCAATATCAAACAGTATTAAAAAGCCCTAAACGTTAACTCTATTTACTTACATAAAGTCTGCTGGTAAAGGTGGTAGGGGAGGCCTGAACCCCATTCAGGCAGGTGAGGATCCCGGCGAGGCTTGAACCCCAGTCAGGTAGTTGAGGGCCCGAGCGGGGACAGGTGCTGGCTGCAGGGGGCTACCTGCCCAGGCTGGGTCAGTGCTTGGCTGACCCCCGTCGCACCACGGCAGGCTGTCAAGGCTTCCAGCAGGCAGTGGGGGTTAGTAGTCGATCGGGCGTCTTGCAGTAGCACAGCGCAGATGATTCTTCTATGGTGGTTGGATGAATGATGAGGAGCAGCACTCCTGTGCGTGTATATATAACCCGACCCCCCTCCTCTATCTCACTGGACAAGATATATGAACAAGGTAAATAGTATGATTTGATAATAAAATGAAATTTGACTAAAGTAAATATGATTTCATTAGTAAATGAAATGGTTTTAATTCGAAATTACAAATTTAAAAGGTTTTTTAATGAACTAATGCATTTTCTGAATTTTCTCGTTTACAATTATATTAAGTTGGAACTGCAAACAGAAATATGCATATTTCTTCGGTATTAGTGATTACATTTAATTTGAATTATGTAATTATTTACCATTTTCTTACATGCACAAATTTATTTTGCAATACAAGATTTTACGATTCCAGAACGTAATTGTCTTTGTAATGTATTATGTGTGGTTTACTATTCTGAATAACAATTAATGGCAATTTTAGTTTTAATTATATAATTAGCTATCAAGCATTGCATATGTATGTGTTAGTGTACCATTTCTTATTGTGTAATATTTTTAAGAACACTGAATTATATTATCCATGCCTTAGCCGGGAATCTAACCTAGCTTATATTAACCATGCCTTTCCCGGGATTCGAACTTGGAATCCCCATCCTAAAGCATAATCTGACTTTGCCACAAAGGTTGACAATGGAAATCAACTATTTTTATTTATTTGTGTTGGGAATTATTTATTAAAAATTATATGTGTGTGTTCGAGGTGTTTGTAATGGAGTTGGCCTGGGTCGACGTGAGGGGGAAAGAGGGGATGGGAATTGTGATCAGTGAGTGGCGTTGTTAGGCATATAAAAGGTATTCGATGCTCTCGGTGCGGTTTGATGGGCAGTGGGGAAGACAGTGGCGAGTTGGGGTAGGTAGAAGACTGTGTTGGGAAACTGACAAAAAATGGTATTTATAAGCTCAGTTTTCGACCTGAAATGCCACTCTCTGCATACTAGTAGTGGGTAGCTGGAGAATTCTTTCAACAGACAAAAAATCTTATTTCCCAGCTCGGATCTCTATCTGAAATGCCACAAGATGTGTTTACGCCACACAGCAGAGTTTCTTTAAAATGTAACATAATATAATTTTTTCTGTGATACTATTTTAATAAAAGCTTTTCACAACTTGTTAGAGTGCTTGCCTTCAAGTATTTCATACGGTATTAAATTTTTCACTATTTGTTCACAAGAACCAAACACTTCTTTTTTTTACACTTTTAGAAAATTTTATGAAATGTAAGACTTTTTTTCTCTTTATTAACCAGAGTAATAATTTGTGCATTTCTTAAGGAAACCAAAACATTTCTCTCTTTTTAAAAACAGAGTATTAATTATTTTCTTTTTCTTAAGCAAATAAATACATTTTTGTAAAGGGGAAATAGGCAAATAAAAATACATACAAATCCATCCATTTTAACACACATACATATTAATTTAGTAATTTGTACATCTAGAATTTCTTTTGAAAGTTTCTTTCATAACGACAAATCATTTCAATATTACACAAGCATCGAGCACGAGTATAGGAGGTTTCATAACACACAAATCAATTCATTTAAAATAGATTGTTTCCTAATACACCTAATATTTCGCAAAATACAGAATGTTTCAAGTACAAAGAACATTTCAGAATATATAGCAAAATATACACAAATAGCCATTTAAACACATGCTGTTTCAAAATACATAACATATTTAAGAGGCAAATCACTATTACTATAGGATGCTTCAAAATTTTATACACATTTTTAAGAAACAGACATAAATAGCAAAACTTACACATGGTGATACATAATACAAGTAAGTATAGGATGTTTTACAAATAATTTAATACAAGTTATAAGCTATTAGCAAACTTCAGTAAACAATGTTTTTATACATTTTTGTAGAATTGGATCTTGATCTATTTCTCGTAGTCTGCTTTCAAGAAGAGAACATTTCTTATGCCCTGGTTTTATCTTGTCTGTCTGAATACAAGCATTTTTACATTTGTGGGAATGTAAAACATCACTTTCTACGAAGTTGGGTATGTCTCGACATAGTGTGAGATCGTATGTCTCCAATATTAGATGACAGTGGTGTTGTTGCAGTCATATAAAACACAGGACATTTGGTCACATCAATGCATTGAATTAATTCATGGCTTTTTTCAGCTCCCAGCGAGAAATGAATAACCTTAATATGGAACATTCAATTGCAAGACTAAGTAAATTCACAGAGATGTCCATTACACCACAAACTGTATGATATATTAGACTTGCATGGTTTCATGCTAATGTAATGATTTCCCAGATCAAAGAATGCCATGTTACTCATATGCAAACCAATCCTCCACTGAGAACAAATTAGTAATGAACATTATATTAATAGTCCTCCTACACTATATTAACAAGTTAAAATGTGCTTGAGGGCTAAACTTTAGTTTCGCTAATTTTACTGCTCGATGTATGTAACACTTTGAAGAAACACACCCAGTGTTCGATGTATAACCAAATTTTTTATTGTGATAATATAAAATATGAATATCACTGTCACATTCTTCAAAATATTGAAATGTTAAAATATTATGAGCTGTATAGATCATATGTTTCAAACACTGTTCTTCCTGGAAAAATGATGCTACAACATGCTTACCCTTAAGCTTATGTTTCCTACCTTCTCTGTGTGACAAGACATTTCTAACTGTTACAGTTAGTTAAACTGGAATCAAAACTATGTTGTTTATTATGCACTAACAAAGATCCAAACCAATATGAACATTTGAAATGAATCTCTGATTAACACATTTCCTTAACAACATGTGAATATGCTATTCTATAAGTTACAGAATACAAACCATTTTGAATAAACATACTTACAAATAGGAGAGAATGTTATACCGAATTTGCCACTTCACAATCATAGATATTGTATATTAATAGCAAAACTAAACCTCTTTGCATGAAAATAAAATTGTGAATGTCTTCATCACATATTTCCCTCCAATGGATTGTGGTTCCTTTATGTGGTCTGGTGAGTTGGTAGGCGATTACCCCATTGCTGTGCTTTTCTTCTCCAACTCTTTGCTAAGGCTGACTAATGTCAGGTCTTCAAACATAGATGGCAGATCACTGTCAGGGTGGAGATACCTCACAGCACAATCATTGCATGCTAAGCCTTCACCAAAGCAGATGCAAAGACTGCAGTAAAAAGTGTAGCACCAATGTTCGATGTTACAAACTTGAACTTATAAAATACCATCATAAGGCTTAATGAATACTCTTCTGTATCCTATTTGCAGGATCTTGTATGTGATTGTAGACTCAATGATAGTAACCATGACTGACAATTTAATATTAAATGATCTCCTTTATATAGTCTGACAGATTAGATGTTCTTGATTTGAAAAATGCTGCACTGCCACATACCACAGGGAGACATTAATTCTTGGATCTGTAGCATGTTCCTTGTTGTCCCCTTGTTTACTCCACACTATAGGAATAGAACAGCAACATTCCTTTTGCTTTATGTATTCAATTTTCTTGCATGATGTGAATTTTGTAATGAATTTAGATAAAGGGTCAAATTCTGTTTGACTCTCATTGCGAGGTAGTATGCTGTCAGGATGCAAATTATACAAAGGACAAAATCTTCGCCCAAAACTGATGTCGAAAACTTTTAAACTATATGTCGGACTAATTAACACGAAATATCAATGTTCTTCTCTGTTACACATTTGAATTTGTAGTGGACCATATTATTCAAGTCGAAACTACACCCTCCTATAGTAGCATGTAGTAACATTAGCATATTTAAGTGTTGAGTAGAACCTCTCCACCGTAACTGATGTCCTTCTATATGGTTGTATCTTTACATGTATACACGAATAAAAGAAAATGCATCCACACTTTGCCGGGAGTGTACCACCGAGTATGTTTAAACATAATTTTGAAATTTCTATATTTTCCTAATGTCATCTTAGTTAAATCGAATTTACAGACACACCCATTGCTCTGCCACATCTCACAATCCTACATACCATAAGGCAACATTTTAATGCTACTACTTCCTTGCATTTGTGTGATGTGTTGTTTGTTATTACATGTTTCAGTCGACAAGGTGGGGCTGTCGTAGAACTATCTACTTAATTTATATTTTATTTGCCTAAATCCTGGTTCCTTGATTGTTTCTTCACTTCTGGTTTTAAAACATAGATCCCAAGAAGAACAGGGCACTTTGCTATCAGATTACATCTTAAAAACTAAGCAGTCATCTTGTTCGCAACACGATACTCATTCTGTATATGTATTTCCTGCGAAACTTTGTGCAAAGGTCCAGTGTTCATCTCCATTGCACAACTGGAATTGGGAGTATTTGTTGTTTAGAGATCTGAACCCCACTCTCTTGTAACCTGGACTAACACTCTCGTATGCTTGCTCTGGATTGAAAGTCTCGATTACAAAGTTTTTCTATGTAGGTATGAACTTGTAACAAACCAATTTTAAATAAATATCTTTACACATAGGTAGGATGCCTCATTGTATATTAGTGTTATAGCATTTTACTAGCGAATCAATGCTTGAACAGTCAAGATATCTCCTGATGTTTACAATTTCTGCATTAGTCAGACTTTTTAAAATGTCCTCCTGCATTTTTCCAAGTACGTATAATGGATAGTCTTCGAGAAGTGCATCATTCACATATTGGAAACAGTCTTTGTAAGCTATAACATCAGAGTCCAATTTAAAATAATGTACTTCATAAGTTTGATGCCGAAACATCATTTTCGATTCAGGATTTAAAGCAAACCAAGGTTTGAGAGCTTTGTAACCTAATACTTTTGTGTCATTATCATCAGTTGCATATGAAATGGCAAGTTCTTTAATAATAAAAGACATGTCTTGATAATTTTCTCATCCTTCCTCATAGTACATAATGATTAGACTGTTTTAATGATGATTACATCAGAGTTTAGCAAGTATAATTTTACAAAAGTTCAGTGGTGTCTTCTGAATCAACTTCATCAATCCCTGAATCATCTCTTGGTAAATTGGAATGATTAACAAGTTCCATTACGTTTTGCCACCTTAACATTACACAATCTCTTCTCAGATGAATTGTTTGGTTGATTGAAAAAAGCCGGTGTACCATACAGACAATCTTTGTCACAAGACAAATACAAGACTGTATCCCTATCTCCCCTTAATTCCTCTGAGAGGAATGGATACACGTGTTGGATTTCATGTGATGCAAAAGTTAATATAAAGGCTTTAGGAAGCAGCGAGTTGTTCTCAAAATCTAAACTTAAAAGCGTTTTGCTTTGTCCGTATTCTAAAATGGCATTAAACACTCTTACACACTCTTTGTCACAGTTATCGCTGCAGTATGCATTGTGCATATTACCTGTCGGTGAAGCTTGTCGACTGCTAAATGCCTCGGAGAAAGTTGTATTATGATTTGGAGAAGTTTGTTGATTGATGTAAACCTCTCGGAGATGTTTTTAGTATGCCTCAGGGAAATCTGTTGATTGTTGTAATCCTCCTGGTGATACACTCCCGACACGATCTGACTTCAACAACTGCGGGCTTAAGACTGAGAGGAAAATTAATTTATTCCTTCTCATATAGTATATGGATTCAAAATGGTCACCATTTTACTTGAATTTTTATTAAAATGTGATCTTGAGAAAATTTATTGAAATATCATTAATTTTGGCATTATACAGCACATTTCAGGCTGTGTATGTGGTATTTTGTTAATATGTTGTCGGAATGTAGTATTTTTAAATAAAATATTTACCCAAATATACATATTTGTCCAAGTATATGCCTTTCTGATAAATATGACGGTGTATCCGAAAATCTTAGTTGAGCACATTTGTAACATCATATTATATTTTCATGTATATGAAGATTGGTTTAAAACTTATAATTTCACAAAGAAATCTAGATGCCAAAATGTATTTCAGAAAATATATATGTTCATTTATCATAGCTCCCAAAATCCTATCGGGGTTCGAAATGTTTTAAATGTGGTTTTTTGTTGAATATTGGAACACACAACTCCGATACAAATTTCAATTGTTTTAATTTCCAACGGAAACATGATTTTTAAAAATGTAATTGACGTATATTTGTTCAAATATACACATTTCTGATATAAATGATAGAAGTATAATCTTAGTTGAATGCATTTGTAAAAGGAAATTGTTAGAGACAGTATACGAAGATGGTTTATAACTTATAGTTTCGTAGAGAATTCTACATGCAAAAATGTAATTTCTAGGATGAATATATATATATACATGTACATATAAAATGCTTATCGAATCATGGTAGGAATCAAAATGTTTTGATAACAACTTGTTGGTATCAGAAAACGTTTGGTATCAAAAGATTTTGATAGCAACTTGTTTGATTGAAACCATTTTTAATGAATGATTAAAGAATGGAAAATGGATTTTCAAATATTTAGTTTTGAGTCTTGACAGCTGATGTGTGATCATTAAAAAACATAATTGTTTTAATAAATGTGCTACTTGTATACATCTTAAATCAGTTTGTTTAGCTCGTTTTTGTGGGATATTTCTTTGAAATTTTGGGTAAAATTTTTTTAGAATTTCCTGGACTTAAAATATTTATTTATGGAATAAATGTGCTTTGCTGTAGACTTGATGGGATTACTTTTTTTCATTTTTAATTCAGTTACTAGTATTTTAAATTTCCTCAGCGAGCCGTCTTCACAGGCAGCTGGGACGGTGTCTTTGGTTCCCGACAAAGTGGCGCCAGACCTGTCACGATGGTGCAAGGGATTGAAGTATCCAGGTAGGTTCCTTCTCCCTAGTGGGAGCATGGCAGGGAGTTGGGGGAATTGGCAAAATTGTTTGGTCCTGGGAGCTTCCGTTCTAACCGAGCAACCATGCTGTCTGGGAGGCGTGGGGGATTGAGGTAGTTTCTTTGCCCTGTCGGCCGGCCGCTGAGGAGGGGGGGGGGGTGAATCGCGCACTCTGCATGCTCTCGGGAGAGGTCAGTTCCAGGCGAACAGCCAAGCTGTCTGCATGGCATGGAGCAGTGATGGCATATCCTACACAATATATAACTTTTTTCTCTCGCATGTTCAGATATTTATTAGGTTTAATTAATTCAAACATTTTTATAATTTATTTACATGCAATAAGCGAGTCGGAGCGACAGAGACGCCGGCGTACGACGGGGTATCGGAAAATGTTTTGTAAGAGCAGAATCATGGTAGTGGGTTTTTAACGTGTTGTGAGAGCGAAGCGATTTTCTTGGATGGTTGCATTAGGTTTAAGCATAATTTGCATGCAAGTGGTTTACTTATATTGTGAGTTTTTAATAGAATATGCAGGGTTTGGTTGGTAATTTGGTGTTATGATTAATTTATTAGTGCAATCAATCATTTTTGTAAGGCGTTATGTAAAATGTGGAAGATGGTTCGTCTGATTTAACATGTATTTCGTTGCGTGTTAGGTGTTTGTACATTATTGCGCTTCGATGTTTAGAATATTTCATCCTGATTACGTTTTGCTCTTGAGAGCTGAGTGGGCGAAGTGAAGGATGTGTGTTTAGAATCCATGTTATGTTAGCTGGGCTTGTCGTTATTGGTTCGTATGTGATCGACTATTTTAATTTAATTAACTTTGTTTAATGGATTCAGTTAGTTAGCATTTGATAAGGAAATAGTTTTGTGGCTATGAAATGCATATAAATGCTTTGTTTCAATCGTTAATCGCATGGTTAAAGTCTTGTAGTTCTCTCAGTTTAATGAATTTGTGGTAATCGCAAGAATTCATGTTTGTTTTATGTTAGTTCGAATTAACGTTATGTGTTACATAATTAAAGTGGTGATCAGTTACTTATTTCTTTGGTAGGGAATAGTTTTTTGGTCTGTTCTGTATGTATTGGACAATCGAGTTAGTGAGTAAAGTAGTTTTTTAATAATTCGAACTTCTTTCAGTTGGCCATTTGAACATAAATCGACTCTTTTCGTTTAATTTATTAAAAAATATTTGCTTCACTTTCCTTGACAGAAGGAAACATTTCTCCCGCATCTAAATCCTCAGTTTGCATCCAGAAAACGACCTGGACGGATGTGTAGCCTTGTTCCCAATATTCGCATATTAGTCACAAGTGCTTGAAACAAACAAATTAAAAATAAAACTAAATGTTCCTTATACTACTCTGCCACCAACCTCAACACCTATATAACCAATTAAAATATACCTCTCTGTTCAATCAGCTCCCGATTGCCGGAGAGTACACATCGATGCTGCTCCACCAATATCATCCTTATGACATTTAACACTTTCAACAACAATTACAATAAAAAAATTACATAAAAGAAAGTTGATCAAAGAAATTTGATCAAAGATAATTAATCAAACAATTACTTAACCCAATTATACTAATTAAATTTATTAATTACAAATTAATCAAATAATTTTAATCAATATGCAAATTAACTGCTCCATCCCCATGTCATTCGTATAGTGGTCCAGGTCCACATGCTCTACTCACGTTTCACGTAACATGTTACAACTAAATGCTGTTCACAGTAAAGAGAGCACTTTTGAAATCAACCTTAGAAAAAAGTCACTGTTCCTATCTGCACGTATTTTAACGGGCGCGCCGAGTGACATGCGCGCAGTTAAGTTGGTAACGAATAAAGAAAAGTACGTAGTTCCATATCTCAACGTCGAATAAAAAGTGTTATGTAACCATTTGTGATAACTTAAATTATTTCTTTCGCCTTCTGTTTTCATAATGCATCTAAGTGTAAAAATTACCAGATTTGTAACATATATACTTTTCTAATAATACTCCGTTTTCACCTGACCGACGCATGAACAAAGCGATGAGGCCTATGGTAATGTTAATTTTACATAAGGCGGAATAATACACAACTTGCATACAAGTAGATCTTAAGCAGGGCTTTCAAAAGTGCTAATGTTACCGTGAACCACCTATAACACTATACTATGTTATTTACAGTATGTATACGGCTGTGCGAACGGGTCTTGTTTCTGATTGGCCACGGTGTGCTGCGGAAGGCTCTCCATTGTCTGGGCTGCATGGTACGAATACGTCACCAGGCACTCAGTGGCGAACTGCGTTCCAACTTATTGTTGGCAAGATACGCTGTTTTGCTGTCCAGCGTGTGCGGCTGGATCCCGCTACGTACTGTTATGTGCTCTGTGGCTTGCCATTGACAAGCTTTTCTCTGCGCGGAGGTTCACTATGGTAACACGTTAGTCGAGTTACATACATCCGTCTTACGTGTAGGTGTTACTAGAAACTTCACTACTAAAGCTAAAGGCCGTCCACGGTAAAGTGAGCACTTTTTAATGCCCGTATAAGTTTTTCCTTTCATCCAATTTCCATCTTACTGCTGCTTTTTAATATAGACATTGCAATGTGACCAATAAACACAAGGTATACATTTCACCACCCTCAAAATTTAACGCCTGAGGCTTATTGTTGAGAGCGCCTTAAAAAGTTCTCACTTAACCGTGAACAGCATATAGCAAACCTGTAGCTACAGAGGAATCAGGCCATGTACACACGTATGGACATAGACAGCAGTGGCGCCGCAGCTACCTCTGCACTGCTAGATATAAGTCAAGCCCTCGTGGAACGCATTTGCGTCACCGCGTGTGTGTATGCGGCCTCAATGTTCCACACATTTCTTCTCGATGCATCAGTTTTAATGAAAACGGTTTCAAACAAAAGTAATCTAGATGACGTTACTTAATGAATCCTGGCACGACAAGAAATGTTGCTCATTTTATGGTTAACCTTCTTTTATTTATTAAAAATTAAAAATTCTTATATTATAAGGGAATAAAATGAATGCAATATGTACATGGGAATTAGTTTCTTAACGTGGCTATATTCACCGAGAAAGTCACGTTTAATATTGGTTTGTATGAAAGAGCTATGTTAAAAACTGATGCATCTAGGAGGAATTTCTTCATCTTTGAAAACCCACTTCAACTCCGCGGCCGCAGCCTTGGTGGCCGAAGAGCACACAGGTGCGAGCTCCAGCCAATCAGCGCCTGGTAACGTACTCGCCACCGACAGCCCAGCCAATAGCAGACCTTCCACATTACGCAGTAGCCAATCACGTTACCAGAGTCTTTCTCTATCTTTATCTCGCGTGCGCGAGAATCAGTACGCCTACATCAAAGGAACAGTTTCGTCTCTGTATACTCTTGTACGCTGTCGTCGAGCTTCTGTGATAGGTGACTCTGTACCACGTAATCTTGATGGTCAGTCACAATATCGACAATGTCGTGCTATATTTTTTTCGCTATGTTGTCTGCTCGCGTTTCTTAACATATCGCATTTATAATTCCAAATATGAGGACGATAAGCCGACCTCCCGTGGCGCAGTTGGTTGGTGCGCCGTCAGTCTGGTGCAGGGGGTTCTGGGCTCGAATCCCAGATAAGGCCTGGGTATTAGCTTAACTTAGTTTATACGCCTTCAGACCTAACACTGGTTGACGTTAATACGCCCTTTGGAATCCAATCCAATCCCAAGGAAGACGAAGGAAAGGGTTATTTTCTTTACCAATTTGTAAATATAGTCTATTCACGGTTTCTTTACCCTTTTTTAATCAAACCTTTGAAAAATCTCCCAAAGTATGACGTGTTTAGTTATTTCCGACATATACCATATATCAAAAAGGTTTTGTACTTGTGTTCATAAAAATTACTATTTATTTTTATGTTAAATTGAAATGTTATTAATATTTTATCTATAAATTATAATGCTTCATTTATAAATAATATGACAAAATTGGTAGGATATAGGTATGTTAGTAATGCCTAGTACGAGATAGCCCTTATACAAAATACTGTTACACATAGTGTGCACGAACTCGGTGCGTTGTCCTCTGGTGTCATTTTGCAGACTTAGTTAAGCTTAGTAAGTAGAAATATTGCAGAGCTTAAGAAAAGACTGCTGTAACCGTGAATGGATTATAGCCACAGTTTATTAATAATGTTTCTCAGAAGTATAGAAATGCGTACATGAAATGCAGATTATTTATCATTAAGTTCGCAAATGTTAGTACTTCATGAAACTCCATTAGTTTTTGTCGATTATTAAATAGTATATACACGGAAATCTGTCTGCGGTTCCCAGATAAATTTCGTTCCCGGAGGTTATGACCGTAAAGCTAGTAGTTTCCAAAGCTTGTACAATTCACGAATGCCGTACTCTCGCAATCTGTTCATGCCACGTCATAGTTAAAAGATATATACGCATGTACGCCTCAACTTTTCAGCGTTTTCAATCTGCAAAGAGACACTTTCCCGATATTTTTATTCATGGCACTAAGTGTACGTGGTTATGTGAATCATTATATTATGGCACCCAAAAAAAAAAAAAAACACGTTTTACGTGCACGTGAAGGAATGGTACGATACGTGTTACGTGATACGTGAAGTAATAGTGAGGCCGTGTTTATAAACTACACAAGAAACACAAACACGCAAACAGTCTAACGTACGTATTTCAAAACTACAGTTTATAAACTACGCCAACTTTCAACTTCTTACGTTTCTGCTTACGTTTTGCGTCTTCTAAATTACCGTGATCGATTGCAAAATCGTTTTACACTCGTGCAAAAGGCTGTGATTCGCAATTATCATTATATTATTTGCTTGTATAAAGAATTTAAGCCTACATTTACGGGTGGAATCATAAACAAAAACATAATTACGTATTAAAATGTTTTATTATCGCCATCTTACTGATAATATTTAACAGTGTTCTTAGAAATTCGTTGTTCCTATTTTAAAAACTATATACCAGTAACTTCACAATACTCAAAAATTATATATATATATATATATATAACACACACGCGCACATACATACACATACAACGCAAATGTTTGAAAAAAAGACAATAAACATGCTCATTATGAAAATTAATGTTTTGTACTTGGTTGGTATTTTCATTTTACAATGTTGGTGACGTCGTGCGCCTTGCGATGTTATAAACGATCGTAATTTTCTTGAGTTGTGTCGTTGTGTGTTTACGTTTGTTATGTAGTTTATAAACCCGGCCTAAGTGCGGTCTTACAGCTGCTAGTTATAAACCCGGCCTAAGTGCGGTCTTACAGCTGCTATTTATAAACCCGGCCTTAGTGCGGTCTTACAGCTGCTATTTATAAACCCGGCCTAAGTGCGGTCTTACAGCTGCTATTTATAAACCGGCCTAAGTGCGGTCTTACAGCTGCTATTTATAAACCCGGCCTTAGTGCGGTCTTACAGCTGCTATTTATAAACCCGGCCTAAGTGCGGTCTTACAGCTGCTATTTATAAACCCGGCCTAAGTGCGGTCTTACAGCTGCTATTTATAAACCCGGCCTAACTGCGGTCTTACAGCTGCTATTTATAAACCCGGCCTAAGTGCGGTCTTACAGCTGCTATTTATAAACCCGGCCTAAGTGCGGTCTTACAGCTGCTATTTATAAACCGGCCTAAGTGCGGTCTTACAGCTGCTATTTATAAACCCGGCCTTAGTGCGGTCTTACAGCTGCTATTTATAAACCCGGCCTAAGTGCGGTCTTACAGCTGCTATTTATAAACCCGGCCTAAGTGCGGTCTTACAGCTGCTATTTATAAACCCGGCCTAACTGCGGTCTTACAGCTGCTATTTATAAACCCGGCCTAAGTGCGGTCTTACAGCTGCTATTTATAAACCCGGCCTAAGTGCGGTCTTACAGCTGCTATTTATAAACCCGGCCTTAGTGCGGTCTTACAGCTGCTATTTATAAACCCGGCCTAAGTGCGGTCTTACAGCTGCTATTTATAAACCCGGCCTAAGTGCGGTCTTACAGCTGCTATTTATAAACCCGGCCTAAGTGCGGTCTTACAGCTGCTATTTATAAACCCGGCCTAAGTGCGGTCTTACAGCTGCTATTTATAAACCCGGCCTAAGTGCGGTCTTACAGCTGCTATTTATAAACCCGGCCTTAGTGCGGTCTTACAGCTGCTAGTTATAAACCCGGCCTAAGTGCGGTCTTACAGCTGCTATTTATAAACCCGGCCTAACTGCGGTCTTACAGCTGCTATTTATAAACCCGGCCTAAGTGCGGTCTTACAGCTGCTATTTATAAACCCGGCCTAAGTGCGGTCTTACAGCTGCTATTTATAAACCCGGCCTAAGTGCGGTCTTACAGCTGCTATTTATAAACCCGGCCTAAGTGCGGTCTTACAGCTGCTATTTAGAAAGGTGAATTTTTTAAATTAACTCTTTCGTTTCCCATTTCCCACATTAATTTATAATTTCTAGTGTTGCCAATTAAACTTTTTTGATGTGTGCTCTACTAAAGGTGGCAAAGAACATGTTTAAAGGCTGTTGGAGATTTTTGAAAGCCCTCTCACTGGAAATAATAGCCAATAGATACATTTTATTTTAGTCTTAGATGTTAATTTCCGAGTGCAGTGGAATATACTCACTGTGTTTAATACCTGCATTGCAATTTTTATTTAAAAAGAAGGTTAAAGGAAAAAGTAACTAGAGCATCAAAAGTGCTGACTTTACAGTGAACATCCTATACCACGATGTCGAACCCAGATAACCGTATACCATAAGCTAGCGTGCAATCAACTGCATGGTCAAGATCGGATTCGGAGCATCAACTTCGAATTTAATAAGTCTAATGATTCTAATGATAGTGTTTACTAAGCTATAACATTTGCAGGTAAGTTATTTCGAAAATAAGCAACTCAGCCACTTAAAACATGTTAGTTTACATAGCCTACCGTAGCGCCAATTGTGTGAAGCATTAGGAGGAAATCGGTTGAACGGCCTCTGATTTATGGCATTAAAGAAATATTATTTTCTTATTTTATTGAATTTTCACAAAACTGGCAAAAAAAGTGATGCTCTGTATTCGATGCTTCTAATTTAGTGAGTGAGTGAAGATATTTGTGCGGCTGTTTACAGCGAAGTCTTGAGAGCCGATGAGGGTGATTAAGGTGAATGCGGAGCGGCTCCGGAGTGGTGGTTGGGGGAGGCGGGGGATCCCGAGAAGGCCCGCTGACCAACGGCATCGTCCGGCACGATTCCCACTTGCGAAAGTCCGGTGACCCGACCGGGGATTGAATCGGTTCGCCTTGGTGAGAGGCGAGCATGCTAATCGCTCAGCCACCGTGGCCCCTGGTTGAATTTAGATAAATAATTTAATATGTCCACATATTATACAATTGAACCAAATTCAACCAAATTGTGCATCTAAATTATTTATGGAATCGCCATTTTGAACATCGTCTGACCCATTTAAGTCATGGCTTCCTATAGAATTTATGGTGGCCACAATTTGATGGAAATTAGTTGAACTCTTCCACAGATATGGAAAAATGTTCCGTTTTTTTTTTCTTCAAATGGTGCTATTTTACAAATACATTGAAAACATTTTATCAGTGTGTGAATAATTTATTCTTCTAATGAATACCTACTGTTATCGTACACACTATGGTAGAATAATTTTGAATTGTTTCACAGATACAAAGTATATAACAAAATAATTTATATAAACGCCATTAATAAAGAAGTAGTGCACCTGAAACATGCCAGTTTACACACACCATAACGTAGCACTACTTGCGGTTAGTGTACTTTGATTCATCCTAATGATATGGCATAAACCCGCCATATTTTTTATGTGATTGTCTTCATAAATGGAGGAAAAAATGTTATTTATTAGCCCAGTCGATGATTGTGTATTGCCAATATACTATGTTATGCAAAAATCGATTAAATAGTTTCGTAGATATAGCACAATGATATTATAGCCACCATTATGAAATTAAAGCGTCTGTCACATTTGGAAAATAAATATATTAATATGGCATGTTACAGTACAAATTCCTCGCCAAATTTGGTAAGAATAGGTTGCTCTTTTCTCGAGATAGGGCCTATGCAATATCGTGGGGCTAGCATATAAAATAGCAGATAAATGAAGTTCTCTATAGACAAATTTGATGGTAGTATAATACTGCCAGCATACCCAGTCAAATAGGAATTTCTTTCGTTGGTTATAAATACTGAGCTAGAATATTTATATATCCACTAACATTTTGAAAATAAGTACCTGACCTACTTCAAACATACCAGTTTACACCACCTTCTACTGTACTATTTGTTTGCCAAATTTGGTAGGAAGCTGTCAATAGTTTCCCTGGCTTAAAAACTTATTTTCCCCGTGGAATATCGTACAAAAAGGCGGACAAAAGGTGTTTCGTGTAGATACAGATGAGTGTTGTAATATCTACTGGTAGTATACAAAGTTAAGTTGGAATTGATTACATGATTACGACGATTCAGCATTCTAAGCTAAGATGGCTAGATGGTCGCCATACTGAAAATAAGTCTCTCACAGACTTCAAACATACCACTTTACATCATCTGCCGCACTAGCTACTGCTTGTTTGCACAATTTATTTAGTTATATTTGGGTTGCTATGTTACAAAATGGCTGACGAAAGTGGTTATGTATTGGCATAAATGATGCTCATAAAATATACATTCAGAATACAAAATATTGGTCGAAATTGGTGTAATGGAATGGTAGATATATCAAATTAACCTCAAGTATAAGTAATGACTGCATGCGGGTTTTGCGATATAATTTATTCAAAATGACGGCCATATCCCTCCCAGTCCCCCTCATCAACACCCCAGTAGTAGGCACACACGAGTACTACGATATGAATGACCTCAATATAACCTTTTACCTTTGACCCCATGACCTACTTTGTATGCAATTTGTGTGCACTTTTCACCTACTTTCCCCGATGCACAATTTTACACATGAATTTTTACAATTGCATTTTTGCACATGCACTTCAGGTTCGATTCACAGTGAGGGCAAATTTTGATTTTTTTAAATATTTTAGTTCAGTTCCCGGTGAGCCAAGTTTAGGGATCTTTTTGTTTTTGGAGTACCGGGTTTGATTTCCGGCCAGAGAAACTTCGAGAGTTCTTTTTTATTTTTGAGTTCAATTCCTGGTGAGAGCCATTATGGATTTTTTTTTTTTTTTAATTTTTGAGTTCGAATTCCGACTAGGGCAATTTTGGGAATTTTTGTTTTTTGAGTACTGGGTTCCACTTCCAGACCAAGTATTTATTTTCAATTTTCCTTTTTTTAGTTCGATTCCCGTTTGGGGCATTGCAAATTTTTGGAAGCTCCGGGTTCGATTCCCAGACACTGCAAATTATTATTTTTTTGTTATTGTACATCACGCGTGTTGTTTCGTCGGTGTTGACTCCTCGATAGCTGCTGAGTGGCTGAGATGTTGCCTCGTTGGCAGCTGGTTAATAAGTGAGGAGGATAGGAGAGGGGGGGATGCAGTTGCATCTACTTACACAATCACACATGTCTCACCAGAGTTTGGAGAGACACAGAGATGTTGACCCATCGACTGCTGGACCTCAACTGCAGAGTGGAGTGCTATGCACTTACCCACACCTCTATTAAGACAACCCCTACCACATCCCTCCCACCCACCATGTGGAGTTACTGGAGTTTTCGGGGCTGGTTTTGGTGGGGGTCGTGGGTTGGGGAGTCGCCAGAGTGGGTAGCTCGAACAACCAGTGGATCGAATCCTACTGATTTCGGTTCCCAGACAGGTTAATTTTTTTTTTTTGGAATGCTATTGGGTTCGATTCCTGTTCGGGAAATTTACATTTTACTTGTGTAAATGCGCAATCACATGTCTTGACTCATCAATTTCCGGACCTCAACTAAGGAGTGGAGTGGTATGCACTTCCGCACACCCTTTCTCCACCACTTCCACCCCCCCCCCTCCTTCCCCTAGCCTCTGTGGAACAACCGGAGATTTCAGGATTTTTTTTGGCGTACATTATTCATAAAGGACCACCAGGACGGGAGCTCTGACAACAGGCGGGGGATTGTTACTAAGTTAAATTCCCGTTCATTCTACTTACATTTCATTTGTGCACTTACACAGTGAGAATAATAACACGTCCTCTCTAACATACCGGGTTCAATACCCGGCCGGGTCACCGGATTTTTGCAATTGGGAATCGTGCCGGACGATACCGTTGGTCGGCGACTTTTCTAGGGGATCTCCCGTTTCCCCGCCCCTTCATTCCGGTGCAGCTCCATATTCACTTAAATTACCCTCATCGGCTCTCAAGACCTCGCTGTTAAGAGCCACCCAAATCTCTTCACTCACTCTCTAGCATAATTAATTATTACATGTACTGTGACTCCAAATTACATGTTCTCTCCCTAGGACAGCTCACTCTCGATTTACTTCCATTTGCATATATCATCCATTATAACCCCATCATATTGGAGTGTATTAACATTTATAAGGAGGAATATTATTATTTAAAATTTATAGCATAACTTTGGAAGTGGTCGGCATTGGTTCGCTTTGGTAGACAATGTGTAACGCAACCCACAAATATATTAGTGATAAAGTATACCAAGTGATTGAGTGGATACATTTAATAGATAATAAATAATTTAATTATTTAATCACACAATGAAATATTTAATCATGCAACGGCTACATGCACACTTGCTCAATCAACATTGAATATTTGCACAATTGCGTAATCTACACGTTGTGTAAGCACCAACTCCATACACACTTGCGTAACCATGTTCTCCCCCTAAGACAGACAATTCGCGAATAACCTGAGATCGCATACACCCCTACATTCTACACCGAGGTGATATAATGAAATCCTGTCCGATGCACACCGCTATCATACCAAGCTGTTGTCGCTGCAGATCCTAACAAGTCCTAACATATACAACATTCATATTATTATATATATTCTGTTAAGACTGTATTGTGAATGACTGACAAGTTATCGCACGCTTCGAAAGAATGTCGCGATCAATTGTTATTAGCATTTTGTCTCTCAATGCGAGAACAGTTCTTTCCACGACCCAGAAAAGATACAGGTGAGTTCTTTGTCTGGGAAGAATACACAAACGTGTCTTCAAGTTTGGAACATCACAAACTCCTTTACACATATATGTAATTAAAGCATACTGATATAAAACATATTTTAATATAAATTAATTATTGTAGTTTATTGCATAATAATGATATCTAAATAAATAAATTAAATAGCTCCTTATATTTACTAGAAACACACTTTTCAATAATTATGATGCGAAAACCAAATTTTGAAGTTATTGTTGTATGTTAAAAGGAAATAACTTTCGATGGTTACCTAATTTCCCATACATTAAAACATCAGACAAGAATTTCAGAAATTCTCATAGAAGCTAGCTATGATTTAAAAACTTGCTTCATCACCAATCGACACTTGTTTCGTAATGGAATATTTCGCGCCAACAAAGTTAAAACATATATACCAATATATTTTCACTGCAACCTTAACTATGGTATTTACATTTGTAGCACCTTATTATGTGCTTCAATTACCAACGATGGAGAATATGCGTATACCATTTTACTAAATGAGTGTCAATTAAATATAATATCATGTAAATAACATCCAGGCCATCATAAAGAATATAAAAAAAATAAGAGAGACTGTATACAACTCTATCAATCATCTTCCGAAGAGGATAGCACAGTGTAGAGATGATCTCTCGAATGGTAGGCATGAGGATAACCAACCAACCTGCAAAGGAAAGCATGAGCAACCCGCAATAGCTCGACCAGGTAATTATAAAGCTTTTTTGAAACACTCATCATTCCTACACTACTCGTCTAACACACAAAAACCACTCAACATGCTAATGATTGAAATCGACCATTTTGTCAATTACTCATGCGAAAGAGGATACAGAGATCTTCATCATCAACCACCTTGCATATACTTAAATAACCATTAACAAAATGTTACATTTAAAATTTTCTTATACATATTTAATGGAACTATAAAAAAGTACGAAATTTCTTTTTTAAATCTTTTCTGTCTATCTTCTTAAATGCTAACATTTAAAATAAAATAAAACCCTTTACACTACAATTCTCGTTAACATTTGAACCAATATACCTAATATAAAAAGTAATTATACAATGCTACCATAAATATTCCTACTTATACCAAATTTCCATAACCAAACCTGCAACCAAACAGTTTTCTATAAGGTTCGTTATAGATGTATAAACATTTTGCATTGCGACAAAACTCAAGTCCTGAACATATACAGAGACATACTTTATTAATCCGTCTTTGGTTAAAATTGTGTCTATACTCAAAAATTCTAAATTTGCCTACCGCCCCAACATCATCTCATTCTCATAACAATATTCCCACCCAAGAAGACATAATGGATATTCTGCAAGGTGGACCATAAACATATACCCATCCAACAGAACCTGTGGAAAGAATAAAAAAAGGAACTCCCCAATCATATATATTATGCTCTTAAAACTTTATTACCAAGAATACAGAATTAATCTCAAATATTCACTTCAACACCACCACTATCAAACACTAACATTTCAAACATTTAAGTAAATAGGTGTCTATTGCGGAACCAAGCGCAGTGCAATAATAGGACTAAAATTCAAGCAAAATTTTCACTTTCAAGCAACTTTTTTACAGGAGACACCTGCTATCTCTTCAATTTTACTCTCAAAATCAAGCAAATCAAAGCCAAAATCAGGCTAATTTCATACAAATCTGCAATCTAAATCAAGCACACTTTTTTTTAAAAGGCCCATTGAGCAGGATCCTTTTCGGGGTCAAAATAGGACAAATTCACGTCAACATAGGCCAAATATACTCTAAATTTTCAAGCCAAATCAATTAGTAAAAAAAATATTACAAAATTAGATGAAAAATGGACTAAAATAAAATGATTTAGCTTGCAGATTCCACTTTAAAAAAAACTGTACAAGGAACCTGAAGAATGTTGAAAATGGTTTGATTTTGGCCTTAAATTTGCTCCATTTTGAGCTGCAACTTGAAATATTTTACAGGAAAAGAGAGATTTGCTAGATTTTGGCTTTGATTTGCACAAATTTTAGCCCAATTATTGTGTTGTGATTGTATATGCAGTAGACATCTACTGAATTTATATAAAAAAAGTTGAAACATTTAGCAATTAGCCCCATTTGAAAAAAAAATGCTCAACTAAAATTGACACAAGGAAAAAAATCTCATTCGGGTTTAACAAGATGACTTTTTTTTCGATTAAACAACTTAACTATGCATCTAAAAATTTGTATTAATCTGTCGAAACAATTTGTCGTTTCTGTAAAACTGTTTACATCTGCCATTCATTAATTTCTAAAAATGTATATATCTTTTCTAATTCTTTCTTTCAAATAACCATAAGTTAAATTCCGTTGGCTAATTAAAACAACATTCAAATTGTATGTGCTTCGACAGCTGAATTAAAATAATACACTGATGTTTTATTTGTTTTTCTTTAATTACAGTTGTTTTTATATATGAGCAATCAATAATATACAATGGTCTTAGCCCAAAAAAATTAATAATAATTGACATTGCCTTCGAAGTTTACAGTTGGTTTATAATAAAGTTCATTATTTATACATATAGTATCTAGTTGTGTTTTTGAATTTCTAAAATCACTCTAAGCAAGGAACATTTTATCATAAAGACCATTTTCAATAACTAGATTCCAATTTTATTTTTTGGAAAAATTTTATTTCTACCATTTCTAACATAAATATTTTTAACATTACAATGGTCAAACATAGAAGCGTGGACATACTGATCAGCTTGGTTTTTTTCTATTAGTTTGAAAGCCCACGATTACGATATCGGGCATGTCAAATTATAAATTATTAAACTGATATTTTATATCAAAGTTAAAAACAGTTGTTCCAGCAGGGATTTTTTTTTCTAAAAATTGCCAATAATTAAAACTAATAGATATTTTAGGATGTTTTTATATTTTTCTTTAATTGCAGTTTGCTGTGTTAGATTCGTATTCAACAATAGGCCACATAATTTCTAATTTTGACTAACAATTTTACCTGGATCAGCATAGCTGTTCTGAGCCACACATTCTGCATCTTTTGTTTCATAAACCAATATGCAATTGTTATAAGATTAATTTCTAAGAAAAGGGAATTTTATAACTGCCATTCCAATAAAGTTCATTGTTGTCATGAATAAAACCAAACAAATATCTCAGTGGATATATTATTTCATTTGTTTTATCACTATGAACAGATTTTACTCGATATTTATTACCAACACCAGAAAATTCTAAATAATTTTGTTCATTTGGTGATCTTAATAAAGCATTCATTATAGTTGGTGTTATACCTGGATTATCAACAGCTTCAATAATATTTCCATGTTTTGAAAATTCTGTTCTAGAAAACTGAAAAGGGAAAAAGTTCGAACAAACATGGACATTACCTAATTTACCATATTTTGCCTCATTTCCTTCTTTATCCCTTTTGAGTAATCTATATTGCTCATAAACATAAGCATAATTAGGAAAAGAAAAGCCATCTGCTATAGGAATATCAAATTCAATTATATTCTTGTAAACATTTGAATTCCTCCTAGTTTGATCAGTTGGAGGAAAGTTTAACTATCAAAGCTCTCAATGCTTTTATAACTCATTTAGAAGAGAAAATTATATATAAATGAAAGATTCGAAGAGCATTTCTAGAGTTAAATTAATCATCGAGAGATACAAAAATTATTTTAAAAAAAAACTCATGAAGTGGAATATGAAAAAAATAGGAAGAAAGATTTAATTGACGAACTACGAAATATTGGTAAAAAGGTAGAACAAGTTAGTGAAGAAAATAAAAATTTAATAAATACGCCAGTTCCTGTTGCAGTAAAAAATTTAGATTATCTAACTGCTACCGAAGAAACATCATTTGAAAGAGAATTATTATTTTCAAAATCCCCTAGTGTAGAGGAGCATATGGAAACTGTACCCATCAAATATTTAATGCATTCTTATTCTAATATAAATCTCGGAAAACAAATATATGAAAAAATTAAAGTTGTTAATGAAAAATATGGTTTACGTGGAGATGGGCAAAATTTTTACATTGTTGATAAAAATGTAATTATAGATAATGATAAAATATCTGTTAATAGTAAAGAATAAAAATTAACAGAAGGACTTTCTAATTTGTTAACAAAAAACACAATCAGATCTTGAAGGTGAATCTACCGATAATAACTATGGGAATTACACATAAATTGTTTTATTAACCAATGCCGCATTCCAAGAATATAACCTTAAAATACCAGTAAACTCGAATAGAAGTTGGAAGTATGAAATATAATTAAACCAATTTATAATAATTATATAAGAGCATCACGATCAGCACCACACACACCCCAAATAATGATTTCTCCAAGAACTCCTAGATCTGTAGAAGAAATAAAAAAATACAACAATTTTCCAAATATGTTTGGATGGGCGATGTCAGAAATTTAATTGACATATCGTTAGTTATTCTTTGCTGAATAAAATTCTGGTAATAACAATTTTTACAATAAAAATGTGAGCATAATGGATATGTTAAACAATATTTTATATGACTTTGTTACAAATAATCCAAAAGGAATTCCATATCTTATAAGAGTTTTAAATATAATTCCAGACTCATTTTAGAATTCTGAACATCATGGTAAAGGAATAATAAGTTACGCATTAAATTATATAAATTTACTCGAAATGCGTTTGCAGATTATAATTATTGTGATCCACTTACAGAATTTAATGAAAGAGTGGAAAGAGGCGACAGTGGAATAAATAAATTAGATGAAGCCTGCAAATACCACGATATTACTTATAGAGACCATAAAGAATTTAGTATCTAGACAATATAATGATAAAATTTTACAAAAAGAAGCTAAAGTAATTATGTTAGATAAAAATACTTCAATTGGAGAAAAAATTGCTTCTACTGCTGTTGCCTCAACAATGTTTACAAAAAGAAAACTTGGTTGGGGAATTAAAATGTTTAATTAATTTACATATTTAACTTATAAATGAAGATAAAAAGATTAACTTTCGAGATCAACTAAGAGATTTGGGTATAAATAAATTTTTAACAAAAGATCAACATGAGAAACAAAATAAAAAATTTAAAGAAGGTAACAGTTTCTTAATAAAAAATATACTCAAAGAAAAAATAGGAAACGGTGTACATCATGGAGGATATTTACCAATTTTATTTGCAGCTTTAGGTGTACTTGGAGCCATAGCTGGTGGAGCTCTGCAATTTTAGATTCTGTTGCACAAATTAGAAAAATTAAAAAAAGAATTAGAAGAAGAGAGAGAGAATTTAGAAATATATATATATATATATATATATATATATATATTATATATATATATATATATATATATATATATTCTATGAAAATATTCCCATTACCTAATATCGATATTGAAAAATTTGTAAAATATTAAATATAAAAAATTTCAGAAAAGTGTGTATGATTGACGATATACCAAAAAGTATCCTCAAAAATGAATGTGCAGTGGTAAATCTCTACATTTCAACACATCCTGGTACTCATTGGGTTTGCTGTTTTAAAGAAAACAGCGATGTTTATTATTTCAACTCATTTGGAGGCAATATTATACTAACTTAACTAATTTGTTCAAAAATAAAAATATGTATTACAATGATAATCGAATTCAGAATTTTGATTCAGTTATAAGTGGACATCTATATTTAATTGTATTGCATCATGGTTCTAAGTTTAATGATATCATCTCTTTGTTATTAAATTACACATATTTGGGAAACCATTAATCTAATCTTTAAATAAAATTTTTGACACTGATGCTTTTGCTAATAGATGTAGATTAAAAATATAAAACTATTGTTTCTAATTTAAAAAAAGATGTAGATTCGAAATATAAAACTTTTGATTCTGATTTAAAATAAGATTTAGATTCAAGTTACAATTGTATTTTTTTTGAATATGCTTTAAAAACCGATGTATATTCAAGATACAAAACTGTTCTATCTATCACTACATATTTAACTTCCACCTATGCTAAAACACAGTTGTAAATTCAAGATTCGATACTATTGCTTATAATTATCTGTTAAAAAAGATGTAGACTTAAGATATAATACTATTGTTTACGATTTAAAAGGAGATGTAGATTCAAAATACAATACAATTTCTTCTGCTTTACAAGATCAAATAAGTAAAATGATTAGTTATACAAAAAATTATGTTCCTCTTCAAAATCGCAGAATTGCTAGTTTCGCTGACCCTATAAACGAAAAAGATGCGGCCAATAACCAATTTTTTGATAAAGAAAAAGATGATAGATTCCAAAATTTATACCAATCAGTTTCAAATTATTGTGATACACTTGTTGAAAGGTACAAAGGTTGAAAAAAGCAAAGAAGGCTCTGATAAATAATTATATGTTAAATTGAAAAATTTAAACTCGAAAGTTGAAATTTTTAAAGAATAAAAATCTCATTAATTTTATCTACATGCAAAGTGGAATAAAACTAATAATGTTTTTGTCTTAGATAATAATCTAATTTACTTTACTTTTTTTGATGGATTGTACTGTTTATAAAATTATTAATGTTAATCCCAATTTACCTAACGACACTCTGACAGTTATTATGGTATCTAAAAAAAATAGATTACAGCAGGCCTTTCGATCTCAAAAGAGATGGTATTATTAATTTTTTTTTATAAAAAATTATAAAATATCTCAATATTGTGATGGCATGGTGACAAGAACAGAATTATTCATGAATTATAATGATTATAATAAATATATTAATATTTTTTTTACTATTAAATGTAGAATACTTGGTGTTTGATGTACAAGGGAATCACTAAGAATAATAATATAAAAAATGAAAATACCATAAAGGAACGATTAGTCCAGAAAAATAAATTTTCTTTATGTAATTCTAATAAATTATCATTTAAAATATTGCCGAAAGTAAGAAAATGAATAATCAATTAATTATGTAAACTCACACGAAAAAATTTTCCAATAAGAAAAGTAATTTCACATGAAAATTATGATTTATGGCTAATTGATCCTGTAAAGATGGAAAACAGAAATTTGAAAGGTATGTCGCATATAAACAATGGATACAAGTACATTGTAACAATTATTGATTTTTTTTAAATATGCATTTGCAATACCAATTAAAGATAAAACAGCCATAAATGTAGAATGTATATTGCTGAAAAGAAAACCACATTATATACAAAGCGACAATGACTTAGAATTTTATAATAAAATATTTAAAGAACTTATGCAAAAAATAATAATGTCAATCATTATTCTACATTCAGCGAACTTAAATCCTGTGTTGTAAAGAGATATAATAGTACAATGAATAACAAAATGTGGAAGAAATTTTCTTCAAATGGCTATTACAAATAGGTAAACATATTAGATGATTTAGTTAAAGAATACAATAGTACAAACACAGAACCATTGGTATAAAATCAATTCAAATTAATAAAAAAATTTTAAAAATTTAAGACAGTCAGATTTTGCCAATGTGTTTACTGAACTGAAATATAAAGTTGGTAATATCATCTGCATGAGCAAAAATTAACGAATTTTTTAAAAGGCTTATACTTCTAATTTGACAACAGAATTGTTTACCATTTGTGAGGTTTTAAATAATGATATGCCAACTTACAAACTGAAAGATACCAACAGAGAAGAAATTAAAAGCAGTTTTTATGAATACAAAATTGAAAAGTTTTATAATCAAAATGCGATAAAGTTTATGTAAAATGGTTGGGTTTTGATAACTCTCATATCTCTTGATTTATTAAAACAGATGTTTCGAGAATCTAAATTGTGTTATCTTCTATGTAAGTAAGGGATGCCACTATTCAGGCCCCTCGAAAAAATTCAACTTTTCTCCATTTATAGATTGTTATATAAAATTAAAGAATATAGGAGAGGTTCATTGAAAAAATATAGAAGATTTTTTGTTTCCTGCTAACCCTGTCTTGTAGATGGGGTTTAAAGTTTCCAAGCAAGTTTTGTCCTCACTATCTATATTTTTATGTATTGCTTGGTCAGTAGCCGAGTTGGTATGCGTTTTGCATACCAACTATATTTGATAAGGTTTTCCTATATTTTGGAGAATTTTTTTTATAAAGAGTGTCTTTTATATTTTAATATTCTAAATTCCAACGACATCTTTGGCTTTAAAACAAGGGTTATTATTCAATTTATGAATTTACAGTAAATATTCTTTATTTACCCATATTTTAAATTGTTCAGCTACTTCTTTCTTAGAGGATAAAATTAAATAATATAAACCAGATTCATTAATACCTATGGAAGATTTTTCATTTCTTACATATGGCCCCAAATCGGGGTAGTTCGAACTTGCTATGATCTAGGTTGGCCCCAAATTCGGCCCCACCTAATTGCGATAAAAATGCCAGATACTGAAATATCACAATGAATAAAATGTAAAATTTCATATGTTGTCAAAACATTAGCATCTTAAATTCGACAAAGATTATTGATATCATTAATCAATTGTTGTTGAGTATAATTATTTCCGACAGTATTAAAATAGTTACAGAAACACTCAATGTGGCCATTCATGGTTTCTTTCATTCTTTGATATTAATTGATAGAATTAGGAATATAATTAAATCTCAATAATTGTTCACAGTTTGGATGTCTATCTTCAATTCTATACAATTGTTTTTGAACATATTTTCTGTGAGTTCTAATGACATAAAATCATAAACACAACCATCATCAAATAATTTTAAAAGCACAAAAGTTGGATTTAAACTTTGATATTGTGTTTGTGGTACAACATGTGGGTAATTTCTTTGATTTCCTCATTTCTGTGCTTTATTCCATCTAATGCCACATCAACTGTTTCTCTTACATTTTCCACACATTCATCTTGATTTTCTATTTATATATTTAAAATGATCTATTTGGTCATCTTTAATTTTATTTATACCTTTTAAATGATTAACTTTAATTTTGTACAATTTGTATGTCCTCAATATGACCTTTATATAATTGACTTATATCTTTCTGAATCTTATATTCACCATGTTTTCTATTTTTCATCATGTTTTAAAAGGTTTAGAAATTTTACAGTGCAAGCAAAAAATAAGTTTCTATAAACCAGGTTCAGATATAAAAATTGCTTTACCATCATGGTAGCCAAGTTGGTATGCATCTTACAATTTCAAGTATATATGTGTAATGTAAAACCAATATCTCTTTATTATATTTTTGTAGCAAAAATTATCTAATTGTTCATGAATTACCTTTTCTTTTTTGTTTACATTATAAACTTTCTTATGGAAATAAATATAAAATTTATCCAGTTACCATGCAAATAATTGAAATTTGCATTTCTAGTGATTAAATTATCAGTTTTGCCAACTTATGAATTTCTTATTGAAGCATATAGTTCAGATGTTTAACTTTGTCTATAAAATTGTTCATATTCATGCTATAATGCCCTAGTTTTTTATTTTTTTCTTGTAGTTTCAATTTTTCTTGCTCTCCTGTATTAAATTTTTCTTGGAATTCTAAAGCAAGTTCCTTCCTGAATTGCTCATTTTTTAATTGTAAGTTAAGTTTATATTCACCATATTTATGAATAGAAGGTAAAACCTCTTCATATAGCCACTCTTGAAATTTTTCAGCTATTTCCTTTTTAGATGTTGCTAGAAATAGAAAAAGACCAAGTTTATTAACAAATCTGGTAATATTTTGTATATCCTGAGGTAGCACCATTTTGGAGCAACTCAATTCATTAAAAAATTTAGTATATCTTCAGGTATCACCATTTTGGTGCTACCTAGTTCTTTATATGTTTTTAAATATTTGTTGTGAATATGGTCTTCAACAACCTTTCTAGCTTGTTTATAACCAAGTGTTTAATCAATTTGATCAGCATAAAATCAAAGTTTATTGTTATCTAATATAGTAATTATCTTGTTATCATTAAAAATTTAATTATTTAAATCAAATAATGTATTCAATGTATTATCTTCTAGTTTTAAGTTCTCTAATTGTTTGTGCAATGATTCGGCCATCTTGTAAGTAGGAAAATATTTTTATATGTATATATATATATATTTAATAAGGAAACAAAAAGTTAAAGTAAATCAAATTAAAGAATGTAGACCAGAATCAATGATATATATAGGATTTGTCTGTGTGTTTAAGGGTGACCCTTTAAGCTCAGTAAACCAACTTACTTAGAAATTGCAAAAGGTTTTACGGGCAACTTAATGTTGCACCAGTAATATGTTTATTTTTTGGGTTTACAGGTAAGATAATACCTTGCCAGTGATTCAATTTTCTGGCCTTTTTAGTGCTAGTAGACTCCATTAGGAAAACTTCCCCACTTCACCACCTGCTTGCCATTTTAGTGGTGAAGTGGGGAAGTATCCAGTACTCTCCCAAATAATGTGGCATCTTACACAATATGGGCAATACACCATTTGTTTTTGCATCAATATTCATATATACAATGTATAGGAAACAGTAAGGTTCAAATTTTGGAACGACTTGGTTGATAATTATAGTGGAAATATGGGTAACTGATATTTCATACTATAAATCATCCTCTCCGACCGGGGTTTTGAACCTGCAGCCTTTGATTTTGAAGTCGGATGTCTTGTCACTGAGCCATGGCAACAAACTACCAAGGCAATGATTAAAATTCTTCATGCAGCGAGTTATTCTTTCTTGTGGCCTACCAGTGAAGTTTGCTCATCTTGTTAGTAGATAGCAGTACAATTGTGGTAAAGCTCCTTCCTGTTGTGAGAGCTCGCCGAAGCTCTGTTGAGGAAAACTGGTGATGCATGAAAGTGTGATATCTAGACATGAGTTAAAAACTGTTGGATCTGATTTCTGTACTTACCACTTTTCATTTTTCTGCTCAAACCTATTGTGATAAAACATAATCTCCATCCCAACATTTTGCAATAATTACTTTCGATTATATGCGTGTTTTAAAATTGTTTCATCTTGTCTGAATATATATAGAAAATTTGTATTGTCTCTCACAAGTTGTAAGGGCACTCTGAAATATGCTTGTGTCTCTGTATTCGTATGTGTCTCCCTAGTAAAGTACTCACCAATTATAATTTGATCATATATAATATAACATTGTCAAATGTGACTAACAAATTATTTTCACATTGATCTAAAGGGATCATCTCAGCATTCTTGTTACAAAAGTATGCCATTTTTTCCATCAAACTTGTTGGCTATTACATCGAAGTTATTTTGTAACAGAATATATTTTGGTTGATTTAAACTTTTTTAACAAACATACTATTTATTAAAATTTAGCCAACTATTCATATAAATAAAATTAACCATCAAGTTGGTTTCCTCACTATACTAGGCCTGATGATATTTGCTCTCATATTGTCAGGCAACATTCCGCCATTGTTTTTATTTAAATTCGCCTTTGTTCATTTAAATTTTTGAAATAAATGGAGAATAAAGTATTTAAGTTAATAAATAATTGTTCTATACTAAAGAAGAAAGTTCACAGATTATATTTTGTACAAAATTTGTGACACCAATATAGACAATAATACTATAACAACCATTTAAAAATTATTTGCTGTTAATAATATGAATGAAGCTAATACTATTCCTAGAGGCCAATACGATGTTAAATCTTTAAAAGAAGCTATAAATTCAATCGATATTTTAAACAAATAACATTGAATTGGCCACAGACAATGTGAAAAACAGAATGTCGAATACTAAGTTTGATATTAAATTTGACGATCGATTGTCCGATATTCTTGGCCTTGAGAGAAATATGACTATTGAAAAAGACAAAAATGTCATTGGCACTAATTTACCTAATTTTAATCCAGTTAAAACAATAAATGTTCATTGTAATTTGGCATATGGAATCTTTATGAAATATGATGAATGTACTCGTTTAGACACATACATAATTGCTAGTTTTCCACCAAAAACAATGTTTGGCTTTAGAGATTATATTAGTTATGAGCCTGTGTATCAAATATTTTATAGCATCCATAATGAGTGGTTTGATCTCATTGTTTTAGAAATTATGGATGAAGATTGTAAACTAATTTATTTTGATGGTGCTAATATTGATATTGGTTTAGAAATTAAAGATGTTTAAAATATAAATTTGCAGATCTTTATAGTGGTGGCGAAATGCCTTCCTTGTTACAGTGAAGAAAATACTATTATATTATAAAATATATGGGGGTCTGCAGGTCCCCCTTAAGAGGTACATAAAATAAAATAATACATTTCGATTTTCATATGGCAATGTATCTATTTTATTTTCTAGTATGAACCTCTTGTTATCACAATGACTTAATGCAACTTTATTAACTTCGATTGTAAATACTTTGTTTTTCTCACTCCTTATTTAATTCTTTGTTCTATATTTTATTTTATCATCAAAATCGCACTTCTTATGATTGTTAAATGCAATTATATTGATAACTACACATTTCTTCATGCCTTTTGCTCTTTTGTATTCTTTATCATGAACTCTATCTATATGCATACATTTTTGCTCTTAAGCCAACAAATTATTTAACTATGTTACCATTACATTCATCTTTTATTTTGCCTAAAATATTTTTATTTATTTGTGGCATGTTATAGATATTGTCCTTTGGATAATCACTTGTATCAAATTTATCTAACATCGACTTCATATCTTCGTAAAAATCTTGTGTTTATATGTTATAAAAGTATGAGTCGGTATCTTGAAATAAAAATTCAATTTTATCTCCATGTCTGGCTTTCATTGCTTTAGAATGGAAATCATACATTAATCTTTTGATATGTCTATAATTGACATAACATAAATAGGCTTATTAAATTTTACATTTGCTAGTTCATGTGAATGAATGCAAGATTCTCATTAAATATAGTATTTCTTTTGAAGTTTGGTTTGGCTAGTAATTATTTGCAAAATTTTCAATTGAAACCAGCCTTATATCTACTCTGTTTATTATATTTTCCTTTGTTTTACCAAACAGAGAATTATTCATCAGTTTATAAAAGACTTTTTCAAAGTAATTTTTAGCATTAGGTCTCATCAATGTAATCAAATCTATATACTTATTTAACCAATCAGAATGATTAATCTTCAATATTCTATGTATTTTTGTAAGCTTCACCCAATTTTAAGGCACTGTTTTAAATTGCGATAGTGCATTACATACTTTTATTTTTTAAGTAAATTGTTTACAATTTAGATTCATTTGTTCCTGGAACTGCCTTATTTTCTGGACAAAATGGAAAATCTTTATGTAAATTATGTAGTTCTTGTGGATATTCTAAATCAACTTCTGATATGTATCCATGTTCATACGGAACCGGTTCGAATAATAAACACATTCGACAAGTACATTGGATTTCCCATAATAATAAATGTGTTATTTTTACACTTCAAAACAAAGTTGAAATGGTTTTCTAGATCCCGTAACTTTCAGGCATTCGGATAACAGTTTCGAAATACATTATTTACAAAAAAAAACTTACTGTTTGTAAATTCCTATTTGCAGTTCCGGAACACACGTTTTAGGGGAATCCTTACACATGTTTGTTTTCCACTGATACGAAATAATTTTCAGAATCATTAAGTAAATACGACACGTCACCAGTTTCGCGATACAAATAAACTGCGGAACGAAAATAATCGATGGCGCTAGTTATTAACGGTACGGAAAATGGCAGACCCAGACATATAAGTTTCGATAATATTACATTTCACGCAAGAAAACGCAATAAAAAGGCACCCCTAAGCCAACAATGCTTAATAAAAGTATATACAAAAACAATTAACTAAAGGCTATTCACGATAAAGTGAGCACTTTTGAAATCAATCTTTAAAAAATGTCACTGCCACGTGCCTGAATACATTTAAACGGGCGCACTGAGTGACATGCGCCCAGTAAAGTTGGTACCGATGGGCTGGAAATATTTCCATATCTTAACGTCGAATAAAAAGTGCTAGGCCACCATTTGTGATAAGGTAAATCATTTATTTCATTTTCTGTTTTTTTTTTATGCATCGACATATGAAAATGAAAAGATTTGTAAAATATTTACTTTTATAATAATTTCACAGTTTCGCTTGACCGACGTATGACTAAAGCGACGAGGCACATGGCAATGCTAATTTTACGTAAGGTGGAAGAATTTACAACGTACACACAAGTAGATCTTAAGCAGGGCGTTCAAATGTACTCATTTTACCGTGAACAGCCAATACCGACATAATATTCCGATCATACCAATCAGGTACTCGCATAAACGTGACCTATTTCCACCAAATTCTTCACACGAGTATAGAGCTACGGTAGGCCATGAACAATTTACATGTTTCATGTGGCTTAGTCACTTATTTTCAAAATAAAGGCGTTTTCTTCCGCAATGATTATTAATATAGGGAACATTACAACATACATCCCGCATCAAACCATCAGCTGATGAAATATTTAGCAAACGACAGCATTTACTGTTTACATGCTGTGTAGGTTGCTCACATTGTCTGTCAATATTAGTGTACTTATATGAAATGCAGTATCAGTTGAAATTATTTACAAGCTGCTCTTGGTTGCTGTGCATTAACTGGAGTGTTTGTTTCCAATGCTTTGAGGAGCTGAGAATATGTCGTCCTGTCTACTACTACAGGAACATCCCGTGGTCATCCTTAAGTCTACACAATATCTTCCACACTTACTCTGTTTACAGTACATTGTACAATCAATTTTCGTCACTTAATGGCCATGAGTCTGTAACAGGATATGAAATGCATATTCCTTATATGTCAGTAATTACACCAAACTATTTATTTTTTTAATATAAGACATTTATTACAAGATACTAAAAAATATGAGCTCGACTATAGAACTACGTATACTTACCCATTCTAGGCTAGTTTAGTTTGCAAGGGCAAGACAAATTTATTGCTCGAAATAATTTCCGGTAGCTATGAAAAAGTTAAGTATATTACTAAGTTAAATTTACTTCGCAGCACTGAACATATATGTTATCACACTGCTCAGAGGTGTAGATACGTGAATATGACATGAACGACTCCATTCCCCTGCTATCTCAATGTTATTAAACATGGCTGCCACTGAATGGTATTTTTTTAGTGCAGTAATTGCTAGGGATCGGAAATGTTTCCGAATGTACTTTAGGACAAGCTGTATGCCTACTTCAAGCACATGTTCGGTTCTGTTACGATCGTTCGCGGTTGGATGAAAGTTGACTGTGAGTCGTGAGCAATGAAGACAATAACTGTAGAAAACTTTTAAAACCAAGCTTTTATTTGTAAATGCACTATAAAGAGAAATACAATGATAGTAGTTACGCAATTTGTAAAAATTTTAAGATGTTGTCGAACAGCGCTAATAACTTTACTAGAAATGAATATGTTTGTATCAATTATACTTAGTATATAAAAGCTTGGTGCGAATAGTTAAGAGCCTTACGCAAGATATGTGCTTACTACACTTACGCAAATGAAGCATATGTTCTACATTGCACCAACCTTTTATATACTAAATATAAATTGATAGAAACATATTAATTTTTAGTAAAGTTTATTAGGGCTGTTCGACCACATCTAACAAGTTTTACAAATTGTGTAAATACTATAATTGTTTTTCTCTTCTTAGTGCATTTATAAATAAAATCTTGGTTTTAAAAGTTTTTTTTACAGTTATTTCATTTTTTACTTTTTAGTTTCGCCAATTTTTTAAGTTTTAATTAATCTAAATATAATCATTAGACATTGATTTCCGAAATATGTTTGATATCACTAGGAGCCCTTTCAATTAATAAAAAAAAAAGTTTTCTAGACAACCTTTTGAGGAGACGATCCTGCTGCAGCACTAGGTCGCTGTCGCCATATTATTACATTGTCATCGGGTTGCTATATATATATACCACGTTTCAGATCGATTGAATACCTAGAAGTGGGTCAAAATTCACTTTCAAGATTTCACCCGAACGTACAAACAAACTAACAATGCAAGTTGCTTGTAACAATGACGTAGTCTGTGGCAACTCCTCAAGTCCAGTCCGCACCTCCTTCAACTTGCCATATTTTCCTCTCTAAAAGGAAAGGAGCGTTTCTGTACCACGGAGGCATTCCCAAAACATTATTCTGGGAATAATTAAGTTCACTTATTTACTAACTTTTACTCGCTCTTGTTGGCGCCCGGAAAATTTGTATTACTATTAACATCTTGCCAAAGTGAAACTTTTACGTAAACTATTTCGCCGAGTAGCGAGGGGTAAAGTGTAAAGTGAAGAATTGTGGGAGGTGTTGTTGAATCACGTGAACTGAAATAAAATGTGAACGTTCTAGTCACACACACACACACACACACACACACACACACACACACACACACATATATATATATATATACACACACACATAAATATAGGCTGTTCACTGTAAAGTGAGCACTTTTTAAGGCCCTTTCAAAAGTGATTATCCTCTAATACATGTATTTTATTGCAGCATCAAACGTGAAATATTGAGAGGAATTATTTATTAGTCCTATTGAGATGTTTACATTAACAAATGGTGGAAAGGTAGAAAATAATTGAAAGGAAAAATTTAGCAGGGCATGTATATGATGTGTGTGTGTGTGTATATATATATATATATATATATATATATATATATATATATATATATATATATATATATACACACACACATCATATACATGCCCTGCTAAATTTTTCCTTTCAATTATTTTCTACCTTTCCACCATTTGTTAATGTAAACATCTCAATAGGACTAATAAATAATTCCTCTCAATATTTCACGTTTGATGCTGCAATAAAATACATGTATTAGAGGATAATCACTTTTGAAAGGGCCTTAAAAAGTGCTCACTTTACAGTGAACAGCCTATATTTATGTGTGTGTGTATATATATATATATATATATATATATATATATATATATATGTGTGTATGTGTGTGTGTGTGTGTGTGTGTGTGTGTGTGTGTGTGTGTGTGTGACTAGAACGTTCACATTTTATTTCAGTTCACGTGATTCAACAACACCTCCCACAATTCTTCACTTTACACTTTACCCCTCGCTACTCGGCGAAATAGTTTACGTAAAAGTTTCACTTTGGCAAGATGTTAATATATATATATATATATATATATATATATATATATACACATACATACATATACGCTGTTCACGGTGAAGTGAGCACTTTAAATATATATGTGTATACGTTTGTTGTGTTTGTGTATAATAAATGACGGTTAATGAAACTAATTTTCTTATTGTAATGTTGGTAATACATTAACTATAGCCTACGTCTGCATTTTTGGAAATAATGTTATTATTAGCTTATGATAAGTGTACTGAAGCTTGGATATTATAATCAGAGTTATATGATTAAGTAAATGTTTGACAGGAGCGAATCATTACGTTCAAAATAAAATAAGTGTTTTGTAATTTGTATTTCCATGTTCGTTGGAAAAGCACGAGCTCTGCTCAGGTAGGTACACTCTAAGAAATTATTCGGAAATTTGCCATACCAGATTATACGTTTAGTGAGAAAGCGGGAATGATAATATCTTTCCTTGTACATTGAAAGTAGCGTTCCTACGTTTGCTCAGGAAAGAGTCAAATGCATAGGGAAATTCCCAACTTTGTACAGTGGCGAGGCTAAACACTCCCATTTCTGCAGCTTGTTGTGTGTTATTATTTCCATACAGTATGTAGGCTAAAAACTTCCATTGCAGTTTAGGAAGTTCACCAGAAAAATTTGTACAGTGTAGGCGGGGCTGAACGTCTCACACACAGCGGGCGAGGTCTCGAGAGAGAGAGAGAGAGGAGAGAAGAGATAGGAGAGAGAGGAGAAGAGAAGAGGCAGAGGAGAAGAGAGAGGAGAAGAGAAGAGACAGAGGAGAAGAGAGAGGAGAGAGAGGAGAAGAGAGAGGAGAGAGAGGAGAGATAGGAGAGATGGGAAGAGAGAGAAGAGAGAGGAGAAGAGAGAGGAGAGAGAGGAGGAGAGAGAGGAGAAGAGATAAGAGAGAGAGGATAAGAGAGAGAGCGAGAAGAGATAGGAGAGAGAGGATAAGAGAGAGAGAAGAGTGGAGAAGAGAGTGGAGGGAGAGGAGGAGAGGTGAGAAGAGAGAGGAGAAAGAGGATAAGAGAAAAGAGAAGAGAGAGAAGGAAATGAGAAGGAATCAGTAGTTGAGGCTCGTAGTGAGGAACCATACCAGCATTTACTGAGAAAAAGGGTTTGTTGACTCAAACAAGATTTGTTTGATGCAACGAAACTATTTGTTTGTATATGTGTTGCTGAAACCAAATTATTTTATTGTTCCCATTTGGTTGCCCCAAACTGTAAGATTTGGTCGGTGCAAATAAATACATCAAAAGGTTTGGGTCGATATAAAAAATATTTGATGAGTTCGACCGAGTTTCGAATCTAGATCCAAGTGCTACAGGTCGGCTGTTGTGACAAGTGACGTCGGAAGGTTTTAATGTATAGATATATTGCAAATATTGGTCAACGTGTGAAAACAAATTTCTTCAAGTTTGACCGATTTACTTGTCAGTTTCCTGTCGCATTGTTTTATTAGTGTGTCTATAGGATTATTAAGCATCAATATATGCGCTAACACACACGGGTACTATCCTAATTGTCACAAAAAATACAAACAAACTCTCGAGCTGTATTTTCGAACTGAGGCAGTCAAATGAGTGGCCAAACAAATATATACAGTTGATTCAACGAAATATTTAGTGCACAGTCTAATTTTTTGTGTCCCAAAACAGAGATTTCGTTCATTCAAACATATATTTTGCTAGACGAATAAAAGTAATTCTGTTATTTTACAAATTTTGTTTTCTCAACGATATATTTTGTTAGAACAACTAAATATGTATTTGGCCCTATATAAACAAATATTTTGTTCAATTTTCTCTCAGTGTTCACCTCCAGTGATTTAGGGGAAACATTGCCCTAACGGAAATCAGTATGGCCATACGGGGGAAACGAACCAAAGTCCTTCCGAATGCCAACACGAAGATGTACCGCTGCAACAGTTCTGCCGGTAACTTTGCTCGGCTTTTGCGTTATGTTACTTGACTCTAAAGGCTGTTCACGATAAAGCGAGCACGTTTGAAATCAACCTTAGAAAATTGTCACTGCCCCATGTCTGCATATATTTTAACGAGCGCACTGATTGACATGCGCCTGGTAAAGTTGGTAACGATGGATAGAAATTAGTCCTATTTGTTAACGTTCAATAAAAAGTGTTATGTAATAATTCGTGATAACTTAAATTATTTCTTTCGCTTTTTTCTTATTTTTTTATGCATCGGAGTGTAAAAATGAGGAGATTTGTGAAATGTATACTTTCCTATTAGTTTCACATGTTTTACTTGATCGACGTATGAGCAAAGTGATGAGGCCTATGGCAATGTTAACTTTACGTAAGGCGGAAGAATACACAGCGTGCACGCAAGTAGATCGTAAGCAGGGCTTTCGAAAGTGCTTATTTTACCGTGAATAGAATTTGTCAGAAATGGTTGCCTTACACTTTTTATTCGACGTAAAGATACGGAACTACTTCCTACCAATCCCTACCAACTTCACCAGGCGCATGTCACTCAGTGCGCCTGTTAAAATATATGTAGGCATGGGCAGTCACTTTTTATTCGACGTAAAGATACGGAACTACTTCCTACCAATCCCTACCAACTTCACCTGGCGCATGTCACTCAGTGCGAATGTTAAAGTATATGTAGGCATTGGCAGTCACTTTTTATTCGACGTAAAGATACGGAACTACTTCCTACCAATCGTTAGCAACTTCACCTGGCGCATGTCACTCAGTGCGCCTGTTAAAGTATATGTAGGCATGGGCAGTCACTTTTTATTCGACGTAAAGATACGGAACTACTTCCTACCAATCGTTACCAACTTCACCTGGCGCATGTCACTCAGTGCGCCTGTTAAAGTATATGTAGGCATGGGCAGTCACTTTTTATTCGACGTAAAGATACGGAACTACTTCCTACCAATCGTTACCAACTTCACCTGGCGCATGTCACTCAGTGCGCCTGTTAAAGTATATGTAGGCATGGGCAGTCACTTTTTATTCGACGTAAAGATACGGAACTACTTCCTACCAATCGTTACCAACTTCACCTGGCGCATGTCACTCAGTGCGAATGTTAAAGTATATGTAGGCATGGGCAGTCACTTTTTATTCGACGTAAAGATACGGAACTACTTCCTACCAATCGTTACCATCTTCACCTGGCGCATGTCACTCAGTGCGAATGTTAAAGTATATGTAGGCATGGGCAGTCACTTTTTATTCGACGTAAAGATACGGAACTACTTCCTACCAATCGTTACCAACTTCACCTGGCGCATGTCACTCAGTGCGCCTGTTAAAGTATATGTAGGCATGGGCAGTCACTTTTTATTCGACGTAAAGATACGGAACTACTTCCTACTAATCGTTACCAACTTCACCTGGCGCATGTCACTCAGTGCGCCTGTTAAAGTATATGTAGGCATGGGCAGTCACTTTTTATTCGACGTAAAGATACGGAACTACTTCCTACCAATCGTTACCAACTTCACCTGGCGCATGTCACTCAGTGCGAATGTTAAAGTATATGTAGGAATGGGCAGTCACTTTTTATTCGACGTAAAGATACGGAACTACTTCCTACCAATCGTTACCAACTTCACCTGGCGCATGTCACTCAGTGCGCCTGTTAAAGTATATGTAGGCATGGGCAGTCACTTTTTATTCGACGTAAAGATACGGAACTACTTCCTACCAATCGTTACCAACTTCACCTGGCGCATGTCACTCAGTGCGCCTGTTAAAGTATATGTAGGCATGGGCAGTCACTTTTTATTCGACGTAAAGATACGGAACTACTTCCTACCAATCGTTACCAACTTCACCTGGCGCATGTCACTCAGTGCGAATGTTAAAGTATATGTAGGCATGGGCAGTCACTTTTTATTCGACGTAAAGATACGGAACTACTTCCTACCAATCGTTACCAACTTCACCTGGCGCATGTCACTCAGTGCGAATGTTAAAGTATATGTAGGCATGGGCAGTCACTTTTTATTCGACGTAAAGATACGGAACTACTTCCTACCAATCGTTACCAACTTCACCTGGCGCATGTCACTCAGTGCGCCTGTTAAAGTATATGTAGGCATGGGCAGTCACTTTTTATTCGACGTAAAGATACGGAACTACTTCCTACCAATCGTTACCAACTTCACCTGGCGCATGTCACTCAGTGCGAATGTTAAAGTATATGTAGGCATGGGCAGTCACTTTTTATTCGACGTAAAGATACGGAACTACTTCCTACCAATCGTTAGCAACTTCACCTGGCGCATGTCACTCAGTGCGCCTGTTAAAGTATATGTAGGCATGGGCAGTCACTTTTTATTCGACGTAAAGATACGGAACTACTTCCTACCAATCGTTACCAACTTCACCTGGCGCATGTCACTCAGTGCGCCTGTTAAAGTATATGTAGGCATGGGCAGTCACTTTTTTCCAAGGTTGATTTCAAAAGTGCTCACTTAATGATGAGCAGCGTTTACTTGGCGTGTTGGTGAGGAGAATGTTGGTGGCGGTCTCTGCGACAAGAGCGGAATGCACAGTCTTGCCGACGTGTGCAGATCGCTCGGCAACACGGCCGAAGACGCAAGATTGAACGACTATGGCCTTGCCATTGAACCTGGGCTCGGCGGACGCCCGGAAGTGGCGTCATAGTGTTGTCGCAGCTAAGCGACGTCCTGAGAGCGACACTCTGTGCTCCGCTCGTTCGTGTTGACGTGTCCTCTCATTACAAACTACTGACACTGAGCGCGCTACTCAAGTAGACTACTCTTTGTGGAATCTGTATTTGTGCATAGACTATACGCGAATCTCAGTAGATACATTTTCTGGGGAAATATATATATATATATATATATATATATATATATATATATATATATATATATATATATATATATATATAGGCTGTTATAATAAAGTGAGCCCTTTTGAAATCAACCTTACAAAAAAGTGACTGCCCTTGCCCACATATACTTTAACAGGCGCACTGAGTGACATGCGCCAGGTGAAGTTTGTATCAATAGATGGTATGTAGTCCCATACGTTTAAGTCGAATATAATGTGTTTGATAATCATTTGTGGAAATTTAAATTAATTATTTCTCTTTCTGTTTTTTTTATGCATCAGTGTGTGAAAATTAGCAGATTTATAAAAAGTTTACTTTTATAATAATTTTGAAGTTTCACTTGACCGACGCATGAATAACGTGATGAGACCCATGGTAATGTCAATTTTACATAAGGCGGAAGAATACACAACACGCAAACAAGTAAGTCTTAAGCAGGGCTTTCAAAAGTGTTCATTCCTCATTTTAGACATTTTTAAAACTGCAATTTTAGAACAGGCTTGACCATTCTGCCTAAGAGTATATAGCCCCGATACCTTTTCTAAGTTTATTTTTATTTCGCATTTGAAGCACATAGATACAGGCGATTACACATGCGACCAGCGCCTCGTCGGGGCAAGTGACCCAAATCTGCGGCCAAAACCCCTAAACGAGTGGTTTTGGAAAATGTTTTGCACTTGCACCTTAGTTTAGGTTGTAAACACAAGAACTAAACCAGAATTAAACCTTTATGAGTTTTAACAATTATTAAAAAAAAAAAAATTTTAATTGTAGGTAACAATAACTATATTCCACAAGATAAAAATAAGTATTTTGAATTACTCAAAATTATTATCTTCATAATAAATAGCAATTTATTTATAATTTATTGAAGGATGTATTACGCAAATATATGTCAGTTATTCAAATGGGCTGTTTTGATATAGATAATATTGGAGATATCCAAAATATTATTATAGGTTGATATTAACACTCACATGTGATCGAAATGAGTTTTTAACTATTTAATATATTTGCAAAACACAAATATTTACCACTAATACAAAGAAAATTACAAATGGGGAAAATCTTTAAAAAAGTCAAACCTTATTATAATTAAAATCATCTCTCGCGCTATCCTCATCAGTAGACACTTCGAGACTGCTAGTTCAGTTACGAAGGCAAATATTATCGCTCTCTAGCCACTCTTTACGTCCCATCAGAAATCTTTCTTCATTTCATTTGCGGTGTTCCCAAAAATCTGTAACTGCTGAACGAATTTTTCGGACCGTTTCAGATATTTCTATATTACATTTTTGCCCAGGCGCATCATCTATACTTTTGCAAATTTTTGAGATTCGTTCCTTCCACTGGAAATCATTTTCCCCCTTATGTGAATAATGAATATCCAAATTAGCATAAACTTAACCGTCGTGTTGCACTGCTATAGAGTTGTAAACTACCGTCTCCAAGTGCTGCCGCATCAGTTGTCAGGAATTTCCCTCCAAAGATATAACATTTTCTTTTGTTTCCATTATTGTTAATGTATGATTTGTAGTAATTGATAATGCATGGTAACTATTTTTGTTATTATAACTTCATTAAAACTACTGCTACAGCTATAAATCCGCATTGCTTTATATAACGTTATACCATTCCTCCTAATTTAACATATAGAAATTTCCATTTTCCCCGATACTTAATACGACCACAGGAAATTTCCAGCTACACTGCCAAGGATTTGATAACTCGCATAATTAATGGATTAATAAAACAGATGTTTTGTAAATAAAAATATAAATTTGTTTTCTAACTCAATTTGATAAAGATTATTAATATAATTTATTAATTGTTGTTGAGTATAGTTATTTCTACCAATGTTAAAATAGTTGTGAAAACACTCAATGTTGCAATTCATGGTTTCTTTCATTCTTTTATATAAATTGATAGGATAGGAATATATTCAAATCTCAATAATATTTCACAATTGGGATGTATATCTTCAATTCTTTGCAAATGTTTTCGAAGATTACTTCTTTGAGTTATAATCACTTAATACTCATATTCACTATCATTATCGAACAATTCTAGAAGAATCAAATTTGGATTTAAATTTAGATATTGTGTTTGTGGTATAAAATGTGGAATCATTTATCTAATTTCTTCATTTCTGCGATGTATTACATAGAAAGCCATATGAACCGGTTCTCTTAAATTTTCGATATGATCAGCTTTAATTCTATTTAAATATTTTAAATCCTTTATTTGGCCTTTGTATAAATGCATTATATTATTTTAAATCTTGTATTCACCACGTTTTCTAATTGAAGGAATAACTTCGTGTGTAACTTTTTTTTTTTTTTTTTTTTTTTTTTTTTTAGCTAGATCATAAATACCATATTCTGTGATAAAAATTGCATTTTTTTTCATTGTATGTAAGGGTAGGTGTTTTGCTGGGTCTACTAATTGCTTCTAATTTAGATTTATTTTCCACATCTACATGTTTTATAGCATTGTTAGTATCTTTATATTATAGAATTTCAGCAACATCTTTGGCTTTAAACCATCAACAATCACAGAAACTTGTTTACCTTTGTAAATAAGTTTGTTGTTATTTATGTCTAGAATTGACTCAATTTTTTATATGCGAAACTAAGCACAACTGAAATTGGCGAGTTGTAGTAAGTATTTTTATTAATATTCTTTTTTATGAACAAAACAAAAAATTGAAAAATATAATTTTATAAAATATAACCCAAATTCATTCATGAAACTTGTGTGCGGTTGCATGTTTATAGGGTGTAACTGCTATTTACACCCTATATTTTCATATAAATTTGTATATTTTTCTATAATTATATAGCTCTCAAGGAGTTAAATTTTCTAAATCATTAACAATATATTTAATTTTATTTATCATTTAATTATAGGATTCGCACTTTATACCAAACAATGAAATACTATTTTTGCCAACTCTTGTCAATTTTTTTTGTAAATTCATTATACTCCATGAAAGTTTCATTACTAAAAAATTCAGTATACCATTTGTATATTTAAATGCTGAGTCTATCATATTTGGTAAATTAGGAAATATCTCACAACTAGAAAATGCTTCTTTTTTTTTTTAATCTGGAAACTATGTTCATCTATTTTTCCGCATAATATAAATTTTTATAAAAGATAAAACTTTTCCCCGAATATGAATTAAAAACAGCATTTATTTTATATTCATCTCATAATCCAAATGAAGCGAAGTTTTTTTCATAAGATTATAACTAGGATAATCAACCATATAAATGTTTTCGTTAACAAACAGGACTAGCTCACCTGATGCTCTTTGGAATAAAAAAAATTATTGAAATTGGTTTGTAGAATCCGAAACCAATTTCTTATCGAAAATTGCTTATTGGTTATTTTCTTGTCTCCCAAACTTTTTGTCAAAAAATTTAATTGTCAAAAAATACAATTCACCATCAATAATTAAAAATGTTCTTATATATTCATATTTGCATAAATTAATTGGTTTATATTCATTAAAATTATTTTTGTAGTGGTGGCCCATAAAAGTTTTGAATATTTTGAACATAGTTTGGTTACAAATCAACCAAATCATTGTTGAGAATTGGGTACATGATTGCATTTTTATTATTTGTATGTTGAAGACCTAATGCATATCCAATTTCGTGGATCAAAACCGCTAGTAAAATAATTTTAATTTCCACCAAAAAAAATCATTATAAATATGCTTTAAGTTAGTATCATCTTGTCTAAATATACACAACAAATTTGTATTGTTTCTTACCAATTGTTTAGGCACTCTAGAATAAGTTTGACCCAAATAGAAAACATCAATATTTTTGTGTTTTTCTCGAGTAAAATATTCACGAATCATATCTTGATTATCTAAAATAACATCGTCAAATACAATTAGAGATTTGTTTTCGCATTGATCATAAGGTTAATTTCCTCACTGTTATTTTAAAAATGTACAATTTGTTCATTAAATTTTTGGATTTCACTCTAAAATCATCTATAATTGAATTAATTTTGGTTGATTCAAACTTTTAGAGCAAACAGGTAATTTATTAAGATTTAACAACCCCATATTATAAATAAAATTTATCATCAAATTTGTTTTTTTAACTATTACTGGAACCTACAATTATAGCTCTCATATTACCAGGCAAAAGTTCGCCATTTTTTTATGCTTAGAAGATTCTTCAGAAATTAAAACACTAACACCACAGACAACATTTTTCATTTAATTGCAATAATTTTTGTAATAAATGGATAATACAACTTTGCCTTGTCAGCTTGAGCTGTCAAATAAAGTTTTCAAGTTAACAAACAATAGTTCTAGCCTAAAAAAGAAACTTCACTATGATATAATTCATAAAGATAAATCGATAGCATTAATTAGTTTTCATGAAAATTTTTTAACACCAAATATATACAACAATAATATAACTACAATCGAAAAAATGAGTGATGTCGTTGATAAAATGGAGTTAATGCCATTCCCAAAGGCCAATATGATGTTGAATCATTAAAAGAAGCTATAAATTAAATCAATCCATTTTCAAAAAATAACATTGAATCGACAACAGGCAATGTGCAAAATAGAATAACAATTAAAACTAAGAGAGACATTAAACTTGATGATCACTTATCTGATGTTCTTGGCTTTGAAATAAATATGACTATTGAAAGAGATAAAAATTTTAGTAGGCACTAAATTGCCTAATTTTAATCCATATAAACAATCAATATTCTTTGTAACTTTGCATATGACATATTCATAAAATATGATGAATCTAATCATTTGGAAACTGATATAATTGCTAGTTTTCCGCCAAAAACTGTGTATTGTTTTCGTGATTACATTAGCTATGAACCCTCCTATCCAATTTTTATAGAATAAATAATTAATGTTTTAATTACATTGTCTTAGAAATTAGTGACGACAGTAGAAATGTAAATGATTTTGATGGTTCTGATATCGATGTTGTTTTGGAGATTAAAGAAGTTTGAAATTTTGCTATTTTTATAGAAATCATAAAGGGCGCCATGATTTTGGGCCCTTTTAATATCTCCAAAATATGAAACTTTTCTTTCAGAAATAAGTGTGACCCAAAATGATGTTTTGTGTTTTATTTATTTTGGTATTTTAGGGGGGACGAGTATCCCGCCTGCAAATTTAAAACGAATATATGACTAATTTTTTTTTTACTCATAGCACCTCTTATTAATAGAATATAAAAAATTTCTTTTTGGAATAGGTGGGACCCAATTTGGGTCCCACCTCTCATTAATAAAATTATAAATTTTGATATCTAAATGGCAGTGTATCAATTTTATTTTCTGCTATAATTCTCTTGTTATCACAATGACTTAATGGTATTTTATTAACTTCTATTGTATATGTTTTGTGCTTCTCACTCCTTATCACATTCATTGTTCTGTATTGAATTTTCTCATCAAACAAACAATTCCTATAGTCTTCGAATGTACTTCTCTTATTAACAACACATGTTTTCTTTAGATTTTTGTATTCTTTATTTCCAACTCTATATGCACACAGTTTTGCTCGTAAACCAACAAATTCTTTCATTATTTTCCCATTACATTCGTCTTTCATTTTTCCTAAAACTTTTTTATATATTTGTGGCATGTCATAGATATTGTTATTTGGATAATTCCTTGTATCAAATTTTTCTATCATAAACTTCATATATTCGTATAAATCTACTGTTTTTATGATATAAATGTATGAATCGGTATCTTGATAACATAATTCAATTTTGTCACCATATATTATTTCGTAATGTCCAAAATTGACATGCCCACATATATTAGCTTATTTAATTTTACATTAGTTTTATTAATGTGTATAGCTATAAGATTCTCATTAAATATAGTACTTCTTTGGAAATGTGGTTTTAATACTAATTTTTATCATTTTATCACATCTAATACTAGTTTTATATAAATTATGTTTCTAATTTTTTCTATAGTTTTGCCAAACATTGAATTATTCATGAGCTTATAAAAATATTTTTCAAAATCATTTTTAGCATTAGTTCCTATTGTTGTGTTTAAATCTATATACTTTCTTCTGACCACTCAGACTGCTCAAATGTCAATATTCTATGTATTTAGTGAGTTTTAATACATTATTCAGACACTATGTCAAGTTGTGATTGTGAATGACATACTTCTGTTTGTTATCTAAAGTTGTTAATAATTTAGATTGATATGTTTTTGGAACTATCTTATTTTCAGGACAAAAAGGTAGATATTTATGTAAATTATGTAGTTCTTGTGGATATTCTAAATAAACTTCTAATATATAACCATGTTATGAATCATCTTTCAAATTTAATTTTTTTTTACACCAGTACTCTAATAAATCACTTAATGTATAATAAACCCATTGAAAACCACCATACGGTAAATATTGTGACATTGCTCAAGCATATAAATTATTGGAATCGAGATATGCTAAATAATTTTATTCTTGATTAGAATTAAAATCTTCCAAATATGTGTTATTAACTTTAACATAGCGCTTACAACATTGTGAAATACAACCTCGAATTCATTTTTCAATCATTAAAATCATATCACAGTTATCTAATAAATCTAGTGGTTGCTTAGTCATTTTTAGCATTGCTTCCCACAATAAACCTGGTGCTGTAAAATACCACACAGGATCTAAATCATATGAATTCATACATTTGTTTCTAAAATTTGTGAATATATCTGCCCACAATAATACATTGCTTTTTAAATATAAATAATCGTATTCGCCAAAATTTTTAATATTAAATTCATTCCATACACGTTTTACATGCTCATAATCATCGTCAGTTATATTAGATTCGTTTAATTTGTTATAAAATTCGCTCTTTGATGGAAGTTCAGTTTCTTCAAATTTCTTCCAACTATCCATATAAACATATGGGTAAACACCCTTTTTTATAACTAAATCAACTTGATCTTTTGGAAAATGTTTTTGTGTGTGTTTCATTTGACCTTTAGTTAAATTAGATGATAATTTATCTAAACTACTTGCCATCAATTTGAATGTGTCTATAAATTTCATTTTGAAATTTTCTGTGTTTTTCCCAAAATTTATAAATTTTCTTCGTTATTTGCTATTAAATCTATATTTTTATCATCATATCCTAGCTCTTTAATAAATAAATGTGAATCATATCCAGCTAAATTATGAAAATAAATTGGTACAAAATTTGGTAATTATAATTGTAAATAAAAATTGTTGCATGTTGGATTAATGAATTTTCCACTTATGTGATCATGATGTACTTTTTTTATTTTTCTCCATATATTCAAAATCACATACAGTACATATTTTTGATTTCCCATATAATATTCTTTCTTCTATTGTTAATGGGTGCATTGGTTCAGTTTGTGAATATATTTCACCAATCTCATCTACTTTTCTTTTTATTGATTGTATAAATATTTTATGAGTATCTGGGACACGATATACAACTGGTGGCTTATACTCACCATAATTTGTTACTAAATAATAACAAAAACCAGAAGCTTCATGAAATTGATATTTCATTGTATATGATTCGTCAATCAATTTTAAATCAACGGTATTTATTTGATCAGTAGTAAGTTTATTTCTTTCTTTAAGTGTTTATTTATAAAAACCATTATCAATATCATCTAGAGTTAAAATTGGATATTTTTTTGATAAGGTTAAATTTATAAATTTCTTTGGATTTGGTTTAGTTGATATTTTATTTAGAATTTATTCAAAATCTGCATACATAGCAAAAGGAACTTTCATTGTATGATTAATATTTTTAAAATTTATTTGTTGACATTTAAATGGTGGAGTTATTCTTACCGATTCATTTTTAGAGCAGTCTTCTGCATGTTTACTTAATTTTTCTTGAGAATAAAAGAATTGAAGACACATATCGCATATATAAACTTTGCCACTATGTTTAGTTTTTTGTGCTGATAGCAGTTCCGATAAATCTTTTATCCAATAGTAATGCGAGTTTGTATCATCTTTAAAATAAATTTTATTTTTATTTTTAGATACTCTTTATGGGTCTTCTTCTGCAGGAAACAGTGGAGATTTTATTGCCCAAAGAAAATATTTTTGGTCATCATTCTTCACATTAATGCATGCTTTTTTATTCTTATTCGCTTCTGGTAGTTCAATATATGATGATCCATTTAATGGATTATAATTATTTATTGCTAATTGTATTCCAATTACTCTATCTAAAGTCCATCGAGAACCTCTTCTTTGAAACTCAAATGATTGTAATTCATGTTTTATAATTTAAAAAATCTTTATTATATCTCCTTCGTTTAATATTGTGTGTTTATATGACTGAAATGTAAATAATTCTATTGATTATTTTCCTGTTTGCAACAATTGGTATATAATTTAATTATGGTTCTGACCCCTCTAAAGTTCCTAAGATGATCGTGCATTGTCTCAAAAATCCTATTTTTTACTGAAGCTAAAAATTAATAGGCTATACTAAATTAAAGGAATTTTCAATGTTATATGTTGATATCCTACTTTTAAAAGCTGTATTAACTTTGTAATTTTCATTGATTCTTCTATTTCTTTTGCTAATAAACACATTAGTAGAATAGGATAATATTTCTTTTAATTCGTTTTTATCTTGCTTATGTAGTTCATTGATTTTGGCATCAGCTAAAGATAAGTTTGTAAAATTATTCTTTATTTTCCATTCTGTAACTCGCTTACTTTTATCCCTATGTTGTATGAAAACATTAGTAAAAAATGGGAAAATTTCTTTTAATTGTTTTTTTAGCTTTTCTATATTTTATACTGTAATTTGAAAAGGGTAAATTTTTAAAGTTTCTTTTTCTCTGTTGATTTATAATAAATGGCATAGTAAATCAAATTAGACCAGCTTTCCGTAACTTGTACTACTATTTAATTTTTAAAACTCAACCTATAATTCTCAACTCTCTCAATCTCTTCTCACCCAACTCAACTGCGATATTGCGCGATGTCATTTTTATTGTCTATTTATAAGAAAACAAATTTATGATGACTGCAACAATGGGGGTAGAAATATAAGTGTTTAAAATCGAAATATAAGCTTAAATTATTGATAGTAATGAAATCGTTTTTAACTATTTAACTTCTTCTTATGAGGCTATTTTTCATTATAGAATTTTTTACAGATTGTTGTATGTTTGTCCTTAGTAGTTTTATGACGAGAAAATGGATTTATAAATTTAGTATCTCTACATACTGTACATGTTTTTGTTGAATAATTATCATGTTGACTTTCATTTAGAATATCTACTATTGCATTGTGTAATTTATTATTTTTATGAATTTCGAGATATCGATTACAAATATATTTTCCACATTCGCATAGTGTTTTCTCATTTTCACTTATAGCGACTTCTATCATATTCAATAAGCATTTTTTTGCTTTTTGTTGTATGTTTGTCTATAGTAGCTTTGTGGAGATCAAATGAATTGATTAATTTATTCTCATTGCATACTACACACGTCTTAGTTGAATAATCAGCATGTCGAATTTCATTTGTATTGTGTAGTTTAGTATTTTTATGCTTTTTAAGATATAGATTACAAACAAATTTTCCACATTCGCATAGTATTTTCACATTTTTTAACTCATATTGATTTTTGTTATATTCGGCAAAACATTTTTTTCAAGTGTTAATTTGCATGTCTTTTGTGTATTTATGAGTGTATTTAATACTTCGACACACTTTTTACATGGCTTTTCTTGAGTGTCCATTTTTATTTTACAAGAAAAATAATTTATTGAGAGAATGACAAAATATTTTTCTTTAATAATTGTTTTCTTTGTAAATAACACAAAAAAAATGGAATCTCTGCTCAATAAGTTGAACAATTTGCTTGAATTCACCAAACTACAAGATCTAGAAACAAATAAATGGTTTACTGTTACAGATTTTGAAATTTATGAGTCTAAGTTTGGCAAAATAATTAATTGTATTCTAGTTGGTAAACTTAAAATTTCATTGCCAGAGCGCTGTGTCAAGATACTTGATAAAAATACTTTGAAACTAATGATTGAGAAGGGGTTTTTTTATCATGTATAAAGGCTTAAAAGAAATGAAAAACTGAAAATTTTTCTATTATCTAGAATTCTCTTAAAAATATATACAAATTCTATCAATTATATTTTATAATATTACCACTCGATGTTTGCTTATTTTGCTTGGTTTTATCTTAAATTTGATTGATTTACATTAATTGCTTGCAAAATTGCTATTTCTAGAAAACATTAACATTTTGCTTGGAAAGCGAGACATTTGCTTGATTTTAGTTTAAAATTTAATATTTTTAACTTGGCACAAATTCTGCTCGGGCGTTTTTGAAAAGTGGTAAAATTTATTTGATTTTTGGGGGAAAAAATGCTTGATTTTCGAGGAAAATTGAATGTTTTTTTAAATTTAAAATGGGTGAGAAATGGAGCTTCTATAAACATGAAAAAGTAGCTTAAAACGGGAAATTTTTTTAAATTTTGGGCTTAAATTGCTTGATTTTCGATGAAAATTGAGTTGCGTTAGAACTCCTCTTTCATATCTACTAATACTATATTTTCCTATAGACCATACATGTAAGCTATAATAGTGTACATGCAGGGTGGCCACAGACATGGAAAACCAGGAAATAATGGAAATATCTGGAAATTCTTGCTAAATGTGAAATATCAGAGGAACAGGAACACTTGAGAAACATAGTCTAATAGAATTTTCTAATACCCGAATTTTTCTCTATATGCATTAATTAGGCATGTTTTGGTGTAAACATATAAAGTGTATTCTTGTTTTTTAAGTTTATTATAATTCTGTTATGTTTAAAAGATTCTAAAGGATTCTTAGGGCCATCCTGATTTGTTTCAGTTAGACGAAAAATTATATTTTATTAGCATGTTTCCCCCAATATTCTAAATTTATTTCATTTCAGGCAATTATATTGAGAAGCTATTAGTCGATTACATCCTCGAGATGGAAGCTAAGTTCTTTGGTTTAACTCCTATTGATATTAAAGTCATGGACTGCCAACTGGTAGCTAAAAATGGTATCAAACATCCTTTTGGATAAGGTAAGGCAGAAAGAGGCTGGCTTGACCATTTTATAGCCCGGCACAGGGACAAGATTTCACTAAGGAAACCTACAGGTACATCAGCTGCCAGAGCTCTTGGTTTTACAGCTAAACTTGTGGGTATTTTCTTTGATAATCTTGATCAGGAATACGATAAACATCATTATACTCCTCATCGGATTTACAATGTGGACGAGACTGGGCTTTCTGTGGTGCAATCAAAAGTCCCACATGTTGTTGGACTGAAAGGAAGAAGACAAGTTGCTTCATTAATATCAGCAGAATGAGGTGCATTGATAGCATTGGTGTGCTGCATGAATGCAGCAGGAGTGTTTATGCGATCCATGATCATTTTCCCCAGAAAAAATTAAAACAAGCTTCTAATGAAAGGGGCAGCCTATGGGTCAATTGCTGCATATCATCCATCTGGATGGATTCAAGCACTGCTATTTACAAAGTGGTTCGAAAATTTTCTGAAGTTTGCCAAACCTTCAGCAGAATCTCCTGTTCTTCTGATATTATATGGTCACTACAGCCATACGAAAAATGTCGATGTTATCGAGTTGGCACGAAGGTATTATGTGTCTATTGTTTCCCTGTCCCCACATTCAACCCACAAGCTTCAGCCTCTGGATAGAACATTTATGGGACCACTGAAAGCACATTACAGTGAAGACGTTGGGTAAATACTACGTGTAGAACAGAGAGCACTGAGTCCTTCTGATATTGCAGGATTGCTGGGCAAAGTGTACTTGAAAGTACAAAGAGCTGACATAGCATTAAGTGGATTCAGAGTAACCAGAATATTCCCATTAAACAGAGGTATTTTTTCTGCTGGTGATTTCCTTGCTGCAGCTCAGACAGCAACATGGCATGTGTCTCAAGATATCTCCATTCCATCCACATCTTCAGTTGTCAGAATACCACAGAGTCCAGCCCTCATCGGTCGTGATCTAAGTACGTCGCAGACAGCAGCACGGCATGCGTCTGAAGATGCCTCAGTTTCATCCACATCTCCAGGTGACAGAACACCACAGAGGCCTGCCCTCGTCGGTCCTGTACCAAGCCCTTCAATGGAAGCACATAATATAGTAAGACCCTGTTCCAACAGCTAAACCTAGGGGCACAAATCGGGGACGAAAATCAAACGTTTCTGTAGTGATAACTTCTTCACTCCGCAAAGGAAGCATAGTAATCTGCAGGTCGCATACGAAACTACCTCCAGTTGAAACGATCAAGTAAAGAAGGCGGATGCAAAAGAGAACAAAAAGGACTTAGGTCATAAGCGATTCATTCAGTGATGACTTACGTTTGTGTGTTGAATCAGACAGCGATGTATCCATCATTCCACCAGGGCAGTGCCAACCAAGGTCCGACGATGCAATGTGCATATTCTGTGACTCAAAATTTTCGTACGACTCCAGGGGAGAAGTGTGAATTCAGTGTTTCATGTGCAAAATGTGGGCACATACTGAATGTGCAGGCCCAGAGAGCAACATATATTTGTGTGACTATCGTAAGCCCAACTAACTGCCAAGTGTAATGATACATTTTGTATGGACAAGCTATTATATGTTCCTAAGATATCGTATGACCATTTTAAGAACTCAGTTCTTCAAGGATTTTAACTGTCTCATATTACTAACCGATTCCCAGACTCTCAAATATCTCCTTCAGCTGAAAAAATGACACTTATGGTTAGACTAGATGGTACATGATATTTATGTTAACTCAATATATTACATATTAAATTCTGCAAAGAATACAAGCTCGATTAGTTTCATGTGTGTATTGTAAGTATCCCAAGCTTCGGGAATGTAAACGACATCCCATTTTTCTACCTTCTCCTTGAAAATAAAACATGTTTTACAAAGTCCTGCATGGAATGTAGGCTACTTTACAATAATTTTTTATTTGCCTTCTCGTGTATGGAAAATTACTTCTGTAAATTCGTAAATAAATATACACACTGATGATTCGTACTCTATATGAAGTCGAACAAGTGTGAGTAATTGGTCGGACGAATGAGAGAGACAAGATAGAAAGGAAAGAGAGAAAGCGAATGTGCGAGACAAGAAAGAAAAAGAGATACAGCATGGAATGAGAGAGCATGAAAATACGAGACAGAATGGTGGTATGACATCACCATCGTATGCGCCTTGAAAAGACGAGCTCGGTGATATATAATAATTAATAATCAACTCTTTAAATATATTTAATTATAAAATATATATTTCAATTTTAAAAAATAATTATTAAAATAATTTTAGTATTACGTCACGATCGTATAATCCTTGAAAATACGAGTACGGGAATATATAACACTTAATACTTATATCTTTAGATTTTTTAATTATAAAAATATATTTTAATTTTTTAAGTATAAATATATATTTCAATAAAGAAATTATTAAAATAATTTTATTTTTATCAACTCCTCGTTATGTGGCTAGGTTTGGTGTATCTCAGCCGCATCGAAAAGGTACGACAGCCAAAATGAGAAGAAAGCAATTTTTAGGGAAAAGGGGAATATTTTATGGCATTTTGGGCTAAAACGTACGATTTTGTGTGAAAATGAGCGATTGGGGGGGGGGGGGGGGGAGAAACGGGAAAATTTTTCGGTCAAATTTAGATCCTCGATCCTAGTGTCGAAGCCGTTGTGACCAGAGGAACTATTCCCTACTACTTACCGTATATTATTTTGGGGATCTGCTAATTATGGAAGTAAAATCATAAGTAAAAAACACTTTAAAGACAACATTTTATTATGTAGTGTACTAAAAATATACATATAATAATATTAATCATTAACAGTCAATTATCATTAATTTTACTCTGAAACAAGTCTTGGTTGCAGTCTGGTTGTCTAGAAAATATTTGTTTTCTCAATTGAAAGGTCTCGTTGTGATATCAAGCGTAGTTGACAAATCAGTGTCTAATGATTATATTTAGATGCATTAAAACTTAAAAATAAAAACGTGGGGCGAGAGAAACAACCGGATGAAGTGATGTTTAATAAGTGGGTCACATACCGTTTTTGCCATCAGCACAACATTGCTACGTTACATCAACGGATAAATTCTTGCGCCACGCTTTTATTTTTAAGTTTTAATTAATCTAAATATAATCATTAGACACTCATTTGTCAACTACGCTTGATATCACAACGAGACCTTTAAATTGAGAAAACAAATATTTTCTAGACAACCAGACTGCAACCAAGACTTGTTTCAAAGTAAGATCAATTATAACTGACTTAATGATTAATATTAATATTTCTTTCTTTTTAGTACACTATATAATAAAATGTAGTTATTAAAATGTTTTTTACTTATAATTTTATTATTTTCCTTTTTAGTCGTAAGTAATTAGATGATTCCTCATTCTGCTCATTTCCATAAAGGGCTTTCTGCCACTTAATTTTGCGCAATCTAACTCTTCGATTTGAAGACCGTCCAATGACCGTACCCTGCTGAGAGCAACGTAGTCTTGGCCAGCAGCAAAAAGTTTTGGCCCCAGATAGATGACAGCATAGTCCACTGTACTACCCTACATCTTGTGAACAGTATACGCCCAAGACAGTACCATCGGTAATATCCTACGTTCAGCAGTTCCATAGCTACACTTAGCTGGAAACTACGGATTTCTAGTGTATGATATGAATGGCCTCATTAGCAAAGTCTACCCGAACCGATGGTATATACGTTTCATACATCTGGGCATGTTGGAAACATGTCCATATGATTCCAGTGATGTGTCCTATGGCATCATTAACGAGTTCTTTGCCAACATCGATGTTTGATCGCAACATGACCTTCGCTCCTATAAATATTTCCAGTTTTTGAGGCGTTCCTCCTGTTTTATTAATGTCTGATGGAATTATGGTCTCAATGTCAATATTCTTGGCATTTCTTGTTGAATCTATTAACTTATCCTGGGCTTTAATTTTGAACATCATTGTTCCCTTTGCCCTGAAGTGCTCAAGAACTGCCTAATTATGGTCATTGACCTGTTGGTTCGTAGGATAAATCCAAAGAGCTTTTTCAATAGAGAACTCACCAGTAGCTACTCTAGAGGTATTAACTTTACTTATGAGTTTAACAAAATGCTTTGATTGTAACTCCCCAATCTTTAAAGCATTTAAAATGTCGACGAAGGAAGCATTTCCTTGCTGTCTCATGTTCTCAGTTAGTTCAACCAAAGTAAAAAGTCACCACAAGTGTGTTGCTGGTGCTAATCTGAGAGGCTGATCAAATACTTGATTACCTCTTACAGGCTGCAATTGCATTAGGTATCCAAATTGTAGCATATTAATACAACCGAACAGATCCTCGCTGTGTTTCAATTGTTTTAATCGAGAATCTATCACACGACATTTCGTAGGGGACCATGTATATTTCATCAATAAACATGAATTCAATGTCCCGCCACTGTTGCAGCATGAGCCTCAAATAATTTCCTGTTAGAACTTGCATCTCTACAATTCTTCCGTCCTTCTGTACAGGTAATTTGAGAGCAGAATGAATCGTTATGCCTCCAACGAGCCGAGTTGCTACTCCTGTTAATGCACAAATTTTAACTACCTTCTTTGCGTCACATCTGTTAGCTTGATTTTTAAGTAAATTAAAGAGAAAAGTTTTATCCGTGCCGGTATTACCGGTAACGAAGAGACGTAAACGATCAGTAGCTGCATTATTTGATCTAAGATTTTTTGGGTGAAGTAGGTAAAGACCTCTTTTTGTCCAATATTCGTCGATCTTTGAGCTGTCTGAAACTGGCCATCACTCATATTTTGCTCTGTTTCTACATCTTCTGCCTCTAAATCAGCTTGAAGTGGTTCTTGATCAAGAATTTCAAAGGCGTGTACTTGATTAAATGCGTTTTCTAGTTGCTTGTGACGTTCTCTCAAAATGTCCATGCGTGTACTTGCTTGTAGAAGATTCGATTCTCTCGCCAGAAAAGCAGCCTTCAGTGTATCGTAATCTTCCACTAATTCACTCTCAGATCGATACGGTAAGTATTGGAGAAGTAAACTGTAATAGTAATTATCTGGATCATTAGCTGCTATAAAGTAAGGCACACATACGACTTCTGGAATGTTTCTGATAATAACTTTTCTGTTGTCATTAAGTGTAATTAATCGTCGCCTAATCTGCAGTTTGGACGACTCATACTGATTAACGCATTCTTCATTGTTGTCGTGTCGTTTGGAGTAATACGGATCAAATAGCATCGCAAACTCCAGTAGACTCAGATTATCAAAGTCATAATCAACGTGATCTATCGGGCTGCAGCACCAGGTCGCTGTCACCATATTATTGCATTGTCATCGGGTTTCTATATGTACACCAAGTTTCAGCTCGATTGAATACCTAGAAGTGGGTCAAAATTCACTTGCAAGATTTCACCCGAACGTACAAATAAACTAACAATGCAAGTTAAATAAAAGCTTGTAACAAGATATTTGTAGCCCAAAATAAAGGGCAGTTAGAATAATCTCGAAAGCAAATAGGTATACAAGTTGCAGGCCTTTATTTCAAAAAATAAAATTTTTATCATTCACATCAACCTACATTTTTGAACTTCTTAAATTTGTTCACTCAAACAAAATGCAATTATCTTAAAATCTCTGATTGCCATCTCTATTCGACAAGGAATAGAAATAAGTATAGAGTATATTATCACTGAAATAAGTATAGAGTATATTATCACTGAAATAAGTATAGAGTATATTATCACTGAAAAAATTTGTATGAAAGAAGTATTCAAACGAATACCTACAATAAGCTACCAGAATCAATAACCTCAATAAACAAAAATAACTTTAAGAAATGTATTACATATCTTCTACTGAGTAAGGTCTTTAATATTATGGATGAATTTAAACAATTGTAGACCCCACTTAAAACACATTATCATTTGTGTGGATTTGATGACAACGCAATAGCATATATTTATTTGTTCCTACATAATTGTCTTTTGTGCAATGTATGTTAGTGTATATAGATACTGTATACAAAAATAATATTTTTATACAATATTTATTGACGTGTTGTGCTTCTTGGAACGATGTACGATATTACTGACAAAATAAACTTGAACTTGTTGAGCCATAACCTTCATTACAATAAACAAAAACAATTAATGTAGAGCGAGAAAAAATTCAAGGAATATCTTTTTACGAACTCGGTATACTGCGCCAGCAAAACATTGGCTCAAACAAAACCAACCTCAAACGCACCTGAATATATGACGATTCTTTATAACGAATGGACATACAAAAATTAAAAGACGTTAATTAATGTTATTCAATAATCTCCGAAACTCCCATGCACCACAATGCGACAAGCGGGTCAGCCTACACTACCCAAGTAGCAACAAAAATTGGCCCAATGGTTGGTATTTGGTTGGGAAGATCGGCAGTTGACATTCTCAGGCCCTCGCCAATCACTGAGAGGGGAAATACATACCTTCTGGTAAGACAAGACTATTTCAAAAAGTGGCCCAAGGCCATACAGGTGCCAAACCAAGAGGCAAGCACAGTAGCTGATGCTCTTGTCGAGCATGTTTTCTCCAGATTTGGACTGCCACTTGAGACTCATTCGGTTCAAGGAAGAAATTTCGAAACAAATTTTTTCCAAGAGGTAACGAGGATTTTAGGAATGAAGAAAACCCGAACCACAGCATTACACCCTAAGTCGGATGGTCGAGAGGCTAAATCGTACCCTGGAACAGTATCTGGCTGTATTCGTAGAAAACAATCAGAAATATTGGGACTCTAAGGTACCCTTATTTCTTCTGGTATATCGCTTGGCGGTCCACGATTCCACAAGGGTAACACGTTCAAGGATGCTGTTTGGAAGAGAGCTCCGCCTACCTGGTGAACTGCTGTTCGGACGTCCATTGGAGGAAGAATCAACCACTCCAGAATATACTATTAAGTTACGAGAGAAGTTAACAGACATTCATGAGTTTGCCCTGAGGCACCTTAACATTAACAGTGACAAAATGAAAACACTATATGACCAAATAATGCCTCAGGGGACTTTTCAAGAATAACAGCTGGTGTGGTTGTGCAACTCTCAAAGGAAGAAGGGATATTGCCCGTAGCTGCAGAAATCTTGGGAAGGCCCTTACAGGATCTTGAAGCAGATAAATGATGTGGTCTACAGAATTTGTCGACAAGGCTCTCGGGCGAAGCCTAAGGTTGTCCACGTCGACAGACTGGCGCTGTACGAAGGTCCTGATTCTGTAGAGTCTGTTCGGGACGAACAGACTTAAGGAGGAACAGTGTTACGTGCTGCACCTGGTGCCGGAGAATGCCGCACACCGTGGCGGTAAACCCACCTTGTTCCTCCCGACCCCCGGGCTGGCACGCTCGTTGCCTCCTGATCCCCTTTTCTGTGAAATCCGTAAATAATGGGCAGCGGCAGTCGGGCTGTCGCACTGCTCGGCGCCTTGCCTGCGTCACGGCCCCTCTCCCCTGCTGGAGGTTCCGACGAGTTTGGCGACGACGCAAGAATATTCTGGTGAGACTGGCCGGCGTCACAGCCTCCTCGGGGCAACGCGCGACTTACAGAAACTTATGGGTGACGGCCTACGATGATAAATTATACTGCCGCGGCCGGTAGTCTTTGACGGAGGTCATCTGGCAGTGTGCAAGTGAAGATATGTACGAGACGACGGCGGTGGACGAGTGTTCTTGGTGTGAATAGACGAGAGGGCATGAAACCCGACGAGTGAAGCCTAGTGTACGTGAGGGTGCTCGGAGGACTATAGAACATTGCGGAATGGCGGGTCATGGACTGAACTGAGGTAGGACTGAATGGAAGTGTAATACGGATTTTATTGTAAATATTCGAACTGTCAATATGGATGCATAATTTATAAAATAATTGAATAGGTTGATACACTGTCTATTGGGACTGATCTTAGTTATTTTATTTCATTGATTTTTTGGGGTAATTATAAATCTTATTAATTGGAGTCATTATTTGTAACAGTAAGTGATATCAATTTATTGTCAGAAGATGAGTTGAGAGAATTTTGCTGTAGTTAAGGTAAATAAAACTAGAAAATTATTATTAATTATATTATTTGATTAAGACCTCCATCCCTTAACGAACTTGGTCTAGCCCACTTAATTTATAGAGAGATAAAAGGTAACAGTATGCTGTATCTTCGAAACCTGGCCATCAATGCAAACTTAACTTTGTATGTTAGTAATCAAATAGGTCTACATGAAGCACCTTTTGTCCTCCATTTTTAAGATAGTGCCATACGAATAAATTAAGTTTTAAAGTCACATCTCGGAAAAAAATTGACCGATTCCTAGTAAATATGGTAAACAAGTAATACTGTTGTAGGTGATGTTAAATGGTAGTATTTAGCCATTTCAAACATTTATTAGCCTACTTTCAGAAGGACAGAAAGACATATGATACACTTTTCTGTCTGTATGTCTGTGTGTGTATGAGTGTGTATTTGTATGAGAATGTGTGTGTGTCTGAGCGTGTGTGGACCCACCTTCCAATTTTCATACGCATCCACCAAACTTCACTAAAGTTGGTAAATATACAATATTTAGTAAGGACATCTGACTTTTACAGTTTTCGACCACATCGGGCACCTAATTTCAAAATGGCGGCTTTTTAAATTTGGGGTGATATGTAATTTGGGAACGATTCAACCGATTTAAACCACATTTATTTATGCTAGCAGGTCGTCGAGAAGTATTACATTTTGGGATGTATAATTTTGGTCCGTCATTTTGGAAAATAGTACCAAATGAAGAAATATAGATTTTACTTTATATCTCGAAAACTATAAAAACCAATTCTCACCCAATTTTGCAGGTAAGTAATACTATGACAGGTAAGTGATACTATGACAGGTAAGTGATACTATGACAGGTAAGTGATACTATGACAAGCCAAGTAAACACAAGTGATCGAACTTGATTAGGTACTTATTTTCAAATGGCGGTACTTATTTTCACACAAATATGTTAGGTTTATTTAGTTATCAATCATACCACTTAACTAATTTCAACCAAATTGCGTATACTGAAAGTATGTATTACAAACATCATATACAACAACACATTACCACTTTTGTCAGCTATTTTGGAAGATAGTACCATACGAATAAATGAAGTTATGTCATATTTCTGTAACAAATTTATTTATTCCTTCCAAATTTGTCAAACAAGTAGTGCTGATGCAGATGATGAGTGATATGTTTTAAGCACATTGAACACTAATTTTCAAAATGGTGGCAAAATAGCCATTTTAAGTTTAGAATGCTATATCGTCGAAATCATATAATCAATCCCAGCTTAACTTTGCGTGCAGGCAGTATATAATACAACTATCAACTGTATCTATACGGAGTATCGTTTGTCCTACATTTTGTAAGACACTGCTATAAGAATATGTAAAATTTTACGTCATATCTCGGTAAAAAATTGACAGATGCCTATCAAATTGTACAAACATATAGTACTGAAGCAGGTGGTGTAAACAGGTATGTTTTGAGTAAATAAGACACTAGCTCATTACATTTTATCAACGAAAAAATTCCAACTTAACTTTGTATGATGGCAGTACCTATTACAACCACCAAATTTGTCTATGCAGAGCCTCATTTCACTGCCATTTTGTAAGATAGCCCCACCTACAAAAATGTGTATCACATATAATATATCAACCCCGTCTTACAGCATTTGGCGAAGATGATGTACTGTGGTAGGCCGTATTAATCCTATATGCATTTTTTAAGCACGAGACACAAATTTTCAGAATGTCAACTATAAAATAATTTTAGTTCTGTGTGCTGTATCTACGAAACTATGTAATCTATTTCATCTTAACTTTGTATATTGGCAGTATACAATCATCGAATATGTTGCAACATTACTTTTTTGTCCTCTATTTATGAAGATCACCACACGAATATCATGAAGATTTTATGCCATATCTCGAGGACCATTGAACCGATTCCCACCAAATGTTACATTGGAACATTTCAACTAATTTGTACCAAATTGTGCACACCATTAATGCTACAGACGGCCTTGTAAACTTCCACGATTTAAATAGGTCAGACAACGATGTTAAAAATTGCGGCTTTATAAATAATCTAGATATGTTTGTCACGCATATTAAAATTTTTTAACCAAATTCAACCAGAATTGGCATGTAGACAGTACACATTAGAATTGGCATGTAGACAGTACACATTAGAATTGGCATGTAGACAGTACACATTAGAATTGGCATGTAGATAGTACACATTAGAATTGGCATGTAGACAGTGCACATTAGAATTGGCATGTAGACAGTACACATTAGAATTGGCATGTAGACAGTACACATTAGAAGTTTGGTATTAAGAGCCTCCTTTTTGGCAGTTTTTTTACGATGGCTTCAATTAATAAAATTAACTTTTCATGCCATGTCTTACCGATTTTCACTAAATTCTTGACGCGTCTAACTCTACGGTAGGCCATGTAAACTTACATGTTTTCATTGGTTCAGTCACCTATTCTCAAAATGATGGCACCTGTAAATAATTTAACTTAGTAAACCCCACCATTCGAAACATTAAACTGATTAAATCCGAAGTTGATGCTCCGCATTCGAACTTTATAATGCAGTGGATTGCACGCTAGCTTATGATAAGAATGTTTCTCGTTTCGAGTCCGGTAACGGACATGTGTATTTGAATTTGTCGAACTACTGGTGCATACATTTCCGGTTTCATTTTTAATGTCATTGCTTTCAAAGAGAAGTCAATTTCTGCCTACCATCTCAGCTTTTAAGAATTTATTAAAAAATTATTTGCGCCCATGTCGAGGAAAGTAGGCTTATTAGTTATACCATTAATGTCTTGTTACTTTTGATTGACAACTACTCACAGCTCAACCTCGTATAACACAACCATATAAAAGCAGACCATTCTTCGAAGCAAACATTTTCAAGCAGAGTTGTGAATTTTTGTAAACTTAATTCACAATTATAATAATAAATGCGCATAGGCATACAAATATCTTTTTTAATGTTTCTGATGCTTACATTACAGTAAATAATAGTTCCCCGTCAAATAAACTGACTGCTCGATTCTGATTGGTCACTTGTCACAAAATTGCTGTATAAGATATAAAACATAACTAACGCTTAAGGAAATGCCATTGCCACATACCGCTATGCTCAATTCGAAATAAACACATAGGTAACATTTTTTTCAGTTAGTCTATACATAGTAACGGATAAGTTAACGCATAATTTTTCTATCGTAAACCCAGCTTAACTGTTGACTTCCATAATATTCTTCGATCTTTTTCACTCTGAAGGTTTTAACTGTAAAATATTACATAATATTTAAGTACAAAAATAAATAAATTTTGTAAAATTTTATAACATGTAAACAAGAAAATTACATATTAGAACATAACCGATGTTGCAGGTGTGCCAACCCACCATGCTGCCAGCCACCACATTTATTTTGTTTTTTAACAAACAAAAGCTGTATAACAAGTTGCCAACAAACTTCAATGACTAACTATACGAGAAAAAAAAAACCTTGCGAATTTTAGAAGTTCTTTTGAAAACCCTTAAGATTAAAAAATTGTCAAGCACGTGTTCTACACGGAACGAAAACATCCTGTGTTCCCTATCGCATTTCTGCTGTGACAGTTACAGTTATGTACCAACATTCAAAGAAAACTTACTATGTAAAACCAGTGCATTTTTTTTTAGTATGTATGAATGGTAAGCCTTGCCTGACCCTCGAAATATCCAAGAATTGTGATTATAGGCTGTTCACTGTAAAATGAGCACTTTGGAAAGCCCTGCTTAAAACTGCTTGTATGCACGTTGTGTATTATTCAGCCTTATGTAAAATTAACGTTGCCATGGTCCTCATCGCTTTATTCATGCGTCGGTCAAGTGAAACGGTGAATTTATTAGGAAAGGAAAATTCCCCAAAACTACTAATTTTTACAATTCGATGGATTTGATTAAAAAAAAAAAAAACAGAGAGCGAAAGAAATAATATAAGTAATTATAAATGGTTACCTAAAAATTTCAGTTCGACATTAAGATGTAGAACTACTTTCCCTCCATCCTTACCAACGTTAGTTCGTTTGTCACTCAGTGCGTCCGAGAGGCATATGCAGGTAGGAGCAGTGATATTTTTCTAAGGTTGACTTGAAAAATGCTCACTTTACCGTAAACAGCGTATAACTGCATGTGTGGTGTTAGCATGTCTCTCCGTAATAACGCAAATATTCAGTCATTTTCCGCACACATATTTCACTTGTGAGTAAACGCATGTCATCTGTTTACAGATGTGATGTGATTCTCCCGAAGTCCTAACTGCCCTCCCTCGCCGGGCAAGACACCTAAAATAACTTTTAACATTTGACTTTACTTTTCCTTTCCGACATGTTGTTTCTTACGGAGCTTGACACAATGGAACTGTCAAAGGTAAAGTCAAGCACTCTTGACTTTACGATTTCGTAAAGTTGAAGTTTAAAGTCAAAGCCAAGCAGCCATTTTGCCAAGAATCTAACAGAAGTTATGTGGAAAGTGTGTTACTTTATTCTAGTGCGATTTTAATCTCGCTATATTAAACAAAGCTCATATTAAATTAAATAATTTGCAAACGAATATAATGTGAAGAGGAAATATATGAATTGACATATTGAAATAAAATTAACAAAAGAGTATTTGTTTTGAAATAAATTTTTAATATACATTTTAAGCCAATTTTTAAATAAAGGTACGTAAAATGCATTCCTGGATAATATTCTAATTATTTACATAACAAGATATATATTTTAACGAAGCTCGCGGAAGCGATGTTCAATTGTCTGAACTCTGACTTTACAATAGTATTGTGTATTGGTGGTTTGGTCAGAGGAAAGGAAACGTAAAAACAAATGCTGAACTTTTCTACTGTGTAAGAAGCTTTAGAAAGAAACGGGACCTAATACGTTTTGAAGAAAGACGGACAGGGTCAAGGATATTAACGGTCTTCACAAGTGGAATTGCGACGAAGGCACTGGCAAAGAAAAGGCACCTTCTTTCTCTCTACCCAGATTGACCAAGTATACACAATTACATACATGACGCAGGTGTTTATAGGTGGTTCACGGTAAAATGAGCACTTTTGAAAGCCCTGCTTAGGATCTACTTGTATAAACGTTGTGTACTCCTCCGCCTGGTGTAAAATTACATTGTCATGGGCCTCATCACTTTATTCATGCGTTGGTCAAATGAAACTGTGAAATTATTATGAAAGTAAATACTTCACAAATCTGCTCATTTTTACACTTCTATGCATTAAAAAAATCGAAAGCGAAAGAAATAGTATTAAGTAATCACAAATTGTTACATAACACTTTTTATTGGACGTTAAGTCATGGAACTAGTTTCCATAAATTGTTACCAACTTTACTGGGCGAATGCCACTCAGTGCACCCATTCAAATATATGCATGCCGGTAGGGGGAGTGAGTTATTTTTCCTAAGGTTCATTTCTAAAGTGCTCACTTGATAGTGAACAGCCTTTGTGTGTGTGTACTGTTCACGGCCAACAAGGACTTGTGAACTGCGCTCCGTTGTGAATGTGGTTCGTCTTACCAACCCGGAAACCGAGCTAGGTGGTGCAGTGGTAAATCTCCGGAATCGAATTCTGTTCTGGATATGGGTTCGAGTCTAGTGTTTGCATTCTGTAACTCAACAACTTCTCATCTCGATTTTGATTTCAATCGAGTTCCATTTCGATCGATTCTTGAGAATAAGTTTCTGTAACTTTTTTCAAGTCGGTCGAAATGGTACAAGAAATGTCGATGGCTTTCTCGGATGACTGTGTGGCAACACTGGATGGCCTTTCTCGGATGACTGTGTGGCAACACTGGATGGCCTTTCTCGGATGACTGTGTGGCAACACTGGATGGCCTTTCTCGGATGACTGTGTGGCAACACTGGATGGCCTTTCTCGGATGACTGTGTGGCAACACTGGATGGCCTTTCTCGGATGACTGTGTGGCAACACTGGATGGCCTTTCTCGGATGACTGTGTGGCAACACTGGATGGCCTTTCTCGGATGACTGTGTGGCAACACTGGATGGCCTTTCGAGAAAGTGAATGTGCACCATCTTGTCAACCATTTGCCAATCAGAATTTATATTCTTTACCACTTAATTAATTTGTATGTTGAGGTTAGTAGAACATTTTTAAAACAGAGAGCAAATACGTATTTTATGCATAAAATTTAATAAATATATTTATTAGCAAAGAACATAGCTTACACTAGGTGTTTATTTTGATTCGTAATATTTTACTACCTCTTTATTCAAACATTAATCTGACAGCGCAACAACGAAGAAATTACAAATTTGATCAGTGCTCAGCCATTGGACATAACTGAACTTTATTATATTTTTCAAATTAAAGTTAATTAATGTACTTCCTCATTTATTTCTATTATCGGGTAGTAGCTGAAGAGGGAATCGTTGGACATATTTTTATCCCCCCTCCTCCACATTGACCCGAATTAAAAGTCGTGAATTCTGTTACATAATCGGTTAAATTAAATAAAAAATTTGCTTTACTTAGGGGGAGGGGGTTTAATTTTGAAGGCAGTTATTAAAAATAATTTGTGCAATATATGAAAGAAAATACATTTTTGATATAATTAAAATGATTGAGAAACCACTGCCAACGAACATTACTACAGAGGAGAGGGTATTGGGATGATGACCGATGGGTTAACATATAAACGGGATACAATTGTTTGTAAGGACTTCTGATCTGACAGCGCAGTCGGTACATAAATTACTAGCAATACACCTCCAGCACCTAACATAGTAGTTAATTTAATGTTATTTGAACTAATCGACAAAATACGCCATGTTGAAAAAGACTTGCACTGTCGATAGAGACGAGAACAATAGAGGAAATCGATCGAAATGAAATAAAAACAAGTTACAGAATTGCATTTTATATTTCGATCGAATTTAAAGAAAATCTCGATCGAGATGAGATGAAAAATAATTTTAGAATCCCAGTGCAGGACTTACATGACTTCTGCCTCGTTCTCTCGTGCAGACATAGCGCATCTCCCCCTCCACCAGGGGGGCTGGTACCCCTCACCCCCCCCCCCCTTGTTATCCAGCGTGACTAGCAAAACAAAAGATACCCTCCACCCCCTTCCAATCTTTCTCTCATAGTGTTTCTAACATCTCTTCAATACAGAATATCCTTTCCCATCCAATCTTTCTCTCATTAGTTTCTAACATCTCTTCAATACAGAATATCCTTTCCCATCCAATCTTTCTCTCATAGTGTTTCTAACACCTCTTCAATACAGAATATCCTTTCCCATCCAATCTTTCTCTCATATGTTTCTAACATCTCTTCAATACAGAATATCCTTTCCCATCCAATCTTTCTCTCATAGTGTTTCTAACACCTCTTCAATACAGAATATCCTTTCCCATCCAATCTTTCTCTCATAGTGTTTCTAACACCTCTTCAATACAGAATATCCTTTCCCATCTAATCTTTCTCTCATAGTGTTTCTAACACCTCTTCAATACAGAATATCCTTTCCCATCCTCTGTTCTAGTAGAACTTTTTTTCTACTTTATAAATTGCATGCAATCTTGCAATTCCTTTCTGTCGAGGGGTTTTTACGGTGCCTATGCCCCCCCCCCCCTTCGTAGTTTATTTTAAGTTAGCATGGGAGGTAAACTTGGCCCCAATCGCGGTCAAGTTCGGCCAATCCCAGTAAAGCCGCGAGCATGTGCCCTTGTAGTTAGAAACTTCCCTGCATGTCTAGGTGTAAGGGGCTCTGCTCTGAGACGCACTTAGGTCCTATCCCTACCCTGGACCTCCTACTCTCCTCTTAGTTTTACCGTAGGTTAGAAAAAAAGCGCGGGAATGCCTCGTCTCGTCCCCCCCTCCCCTTCTACCTACTGTACGTCACTATGACCTCGCTGTCAAACTACTACAGGGCGAGACGGCACGCATTAGAAATGTCTGTTTGGAACGCCCCAAACAATTAACTAAGGTTTTTTTTTTAGGATTAATTTGTACATTTGCGTGGGATTAATCAATGCGACGGTGATACGTCATTCTGGCGGCGAGTGTGATGCCATTGGAACACTTCTCCGTCCTCCATATCTCATGTAGATAACTCTAAATTAAAAATGAATAAGTAAGTCAGCTCGCCAGATACAGTCATTTGTGGCAACTATTCACCGTCCGGTGCAACCGTATACTACTTAGTTAATTGTGTTTCATATGAAGGCTTGAAGGTTCCTTATACTTTACAGTCTTCTTTATCATGTCCATAACATTGTTAAGAGGAAAATATAGCTGCTCGTTCAAGGTCAAGAAGCGAGGGAGCGATACGGGCGACACTAACACGCACGCCTAGCGCCTCATCGCTCCCATGCGCAAGGCGGGCAGAGTTTCCGTCCTAACGCTGTACTGTGTAAACTATATCTGCAACTGTGGGGTTTTATAACACGCGATGAAAGTACACAGATCAAACTACCTGCGTATAATCGTACCTTTCTCTTGCCGCTTAAAGAAACTTCACAGGCAAGCTTTAAAAATGCGATATTTGTCCACTTTCACGATTTTTTCTCCATTAATACACTTAATATGATAAAAGTAAAAAGATAGCGACATAGGCAATAGTTTTTTTTATCGTTTCTGGCAAAACTTCGTATTTTCAGAAAATTTGTTTACAGACACGCGTTTACGTGCAAACAACGAATTCACAGAAAAAGTTTCAGTACATCGGATTCTTAACAACGAAGTAAGCATCAATTCCAAAAGCCTTCATTTTAAAAGAAAAAAATGTCGTACGTCACCCGAATGACTTTAGCTTTGACAGGATCTGCAGCTGTGCTTGCGATTAATATCGCGGGGGGTAGTAAAACTCGACTCAAGAATACGAGAGTTCGAGGAACTCTCCTCTCTCTTGCAGTACAGTAGCGCCCCTCCCCCCTCTTCCGGGCAGGCCGAGGAGTTCCAGAAGGGACGTTCAACTTCGGGCGGGTAGCAGAGATGACGTCAGCAGAGCGGCGCCACGCAGGAATGTCTGCTGAGCCAGGTAGTGGTCACGCCCTATGGCACCTTGACTGACGCAACCCGCAGTGCCCGGCCATTCCCCGCGCAGCGCGCTGACCAAAGAGTATGGAAGGGAAAAAGAGAGTTCACTTTCAGGTTGAACGTCTTCGCTTATTACCTCTCTATGTTTGGGCCACTAACGCTTCTCTTGTGACCAACATAAAAACCAATCATTATTTTATCGTGGCTAGTTTATAACACTAAGATTAATAAAATATATTTTTAAGATGATATGATAAGAATTTTTTAGCATTAATAATTACCAAACTGATGTATTTAAATTGGTTTGTATTTTACTGTTTTTTTTTTTTTGCTCGCAGGGTGGTACCTTCATCCGAGATACCCAGCAATTCAAAAAGTTAAGTTTCAAAAACAATTTTGTTTGTTTTGACAGTTAACTGTAGTATTTTAATAAAAGAGACCAATATCTAGACAAAGTATGGATTATTGTAGGAAATAATTGAAAGTTCGTAACCAGATGAACAGCCCAAACCTAGATACCAGTTAAAACAAACAAACTTGGTTTTCAAACTTACATTTCTGGATTACTGGGAAAGGTGAGGTATTTCACAAGAGTGTTTGGCTACGAATTTTCACACTGAGGAACCCAACATCTTGTTACACATTTCTTATTAATTTTCCCCATTTAAGAATTGGAATTCAATTCAAATCACATTACGAAGTTTGTAAACAACTTGGTCAAGAACGCCAACTTTATGGAATAATTACAACATTGACAATTGAAAACATTTATTAAATTGTTTGCTTAATGCTTAACGTGTGTACGATTAAAGTTGATTTGATCTTAAACGAAAAAGGAAAACGCTATTTGATAGTCAATCCGATGAATAAATTATTTTACAATATAATGACTTTTCGGTGTTGGTACAGACGGAATTGTTAGTGCTCGATAAGAGCAGGGAAAGCTGTATATAGTGACTGGCCCCTGGTACCTGCTGGCGTCTGTCTGCCTACTAGGAACAAGGTCATGCTAGCTTCCTTTGCTTGCTGTTCAGGTCAATATAATGACTTTTCGGTGTTGGTACAGACGGAATTGTTAGTGCTCGATAAGAGCAGGGAAAGCTCTATATAGTGACAGGCCCCAGGTATTACCTGCTGGCGTCTGTCTGCCTACTAGGAACAAGGTCATGCTGGCTTCCTTTGCTTGCTGTTCAGGTCAATATAATGACTTTTCGGTGTTGGTACAGACGGAATTGTTAGTGCTCGATAAGAGCAGGGAAAGCTCTATATAGTGACAGGCCACTGGTATTACCTGCTGGCGTCTGTCTGCCTACTAGGAACAAGGTCATGCTGGCTTCCTTTGCTTGCTGTTCAGGTCAATATAATGACTTTTCGGTGTTGGTACAGACGGAATTGTTAGTGCTCGATAAGAGCAGGGAAAGCTCTATATAGTGACAGGCTCCTGGTATTACCTGCTGGCGTCTGTCTGCCTACTAGGAACAAGGTCATGCTAGCTTCCTTTGCTTGCTGTTCAGGTCAATATAATGACTTTTCGGTGTTGGTACAGACGGAATTGTTAGTGCTCGATAAGAGCAGGGAAAGCTCTATATAGTGACAGGCCCCTGGTATTACCTACTGGCGTCTGTCTGCCTACTAGGAACAAGGTCATGCTAGCTTCCTTTGCTTGCTGTTCAGGTCAATATAATGACTTTTCGGTGTTGGTACAGACGGAATTGTTAGTGCTCGATAAGAGCAGGGAAAGCTCTATATAGTGACAGGCCCCTGGTATTACCTGCTGGCGTCTGTCTGCCTACTAGGAACAAGGTCATGCTAGCTTCCTTTGCTTGCTGTTCAGGTCAATATAATGACTTTTCGGTGTTGGTACAGACGGAATTGTTAGTGCTCGATAAGAGCAGGGAAAGCTCTATATAGTGACAGGCCCCTGGTATTACCTACTGGCGTCTGTCTGCCTACTAGGAACAAGGTCATGCTAGCTTCCTTTGCTTGCTGTTCAGGTCAATATAATGACTTTTCGGTGTTGGTACAGACGGAATTGTTAGTGCTCGATAAGAGCAGGGAAAGCTCTATATAGTGACTGGCCCCTGGTATTACCTACTGGCGTCTGTCTGCCTACTAGGAACAAGGTCATGCTAGCTTCCTTTGCTTGCTGTTCAGGTCAATATAATGACTTTTCGGTGTTGGTACAGACGGAATTGTTAGTGCTCGATAAGAGCAGGGAAAGCTCTATATAGTGACAAGCCCCTGGTATTACCTCTGGCGTCTGTCTGCCTACTAGGAACAAGGTCATGCTAGCTTCCTTTGCTTGCTGTTCAGGTCAATATAATGACTTTTCGGTGTTGGTACAGACGGAATTGTTAGTGCTCGATAAGAGCAGGGAAAGCTCTATATAGTGACTGGCCCCTGGTATTACCTACTGGCGTCTGTCTGCCTACTAGGAACAAGGTCATGCTAGCTTCCTTTGCTTGCTGTTCAGGTCAATATAATGACTTTTCGGTGTTGGTACAGACGGAATTGTTAGTGCTCGATAAGAGCAGGGAAAGCTCTATATAGTGACGGCCCCTGGTATTACCTACTGGCGTCTGTCTGCCTACTAGGAACAAGGTCATGCTAGCTTCCTTTGCTTGCTGTTCAGGTCAATATAATGACTTTTCGGTGTTGGTACAGACGGAATTGTTAGTGCTCGATAAGAGCAGGGAAAGCTCTATATAGTGACTGGCCCCTGGTATTACCTGCTGGCGTCTGTCTGCCTACTAGGAACAAGGTCATGCTAGCTTCCTTTGCTTGCTGTTCAGGTCAATATAATGACTTTCGGTGTTGGTACAGACGGAATTGTTAGTGCTCGATAAGAGCAGGGAAAGCTCTATATAGTGACAGGCCCCTGGTATTACCTACTGGCGTCTGTCTGCCTACTAGGAACAAGGTCATGCTAGCTTCCTTTGCTTGCTGTTCAGGTCAATATAATGACTTTTCGGTGTTGGTACAGACGGAATTGTTAGTGCTCGATAAGAGCAGGGAAAGCTCTATATAGTGACATGGCCCCTGGTATTACCTGCTGGCGTCTGTCTGCCTACTAGGAACAAGTCATGCTAGCTTCCTTTGCTTGCTGTTCAGGTCAATATAATGACTTTTCGGTGTTGGTACAGACGGAATTGTTAGTGCTCGATAAGAGCAGGGAAAGCTCTATATAGTGACAGGCCCCTGGTATTACCTACTGGCGTCTGTCTGCCTACTAGGAACAAGGTCATGCTGGCTTCCTTTGCTTGCTGTTCAGGTCAATATAATGACTTTTCGGTGTTGGTACAGACGGAATTGTTAGTGCTCGATAAGAGCAGGGAAAGCTCTATATAGTGACTGGCCCTGGTATTACCTCTGGCGTCTGTCTGCCTACTAGGACAGTCATGCTAGCTTCCTTTGCTTGCTGTTCAGGTCAATATAATGACTTTTCGGTGTTGGTACAGACGGAATTGTTAGTGCTCGATAAGAGCAGGGAAAGCTCTTATAGTAGGCTGGTATTACTGCTGGCGTTGTTGCCTACTAAACAAGGTCATGCTACTTCTTGTTGCTGTTCGGTCAATATAATGACTTTCGGTGTTGGTACAGCGGAATGTAGTGCTCGATAAGGCAGAAACTCTTATGTGCTGCCTGTTACTGCTGGCGTCTGTTGCCTACAGAACAAGTCATGCTAGCTTCCTTTGCTTGCTGTAGGTCAATATAATGACTTCGGTTTGGTACAGACGGAATTGTTAGTGCTCGATAAGAGCAGGGAAAGCTCTATTAGTGAAGGCCTATAACCTACTGGCGTCGTCTGCTACTGGAACAAGGTCATGCTAGCTTCCTTTGCTTGCTGTTCAGGTAATATAATACTTTTCGGTGTTGGTACAGACGAATTTTATGCTCGATAAGCAGGGGAAACTCTTATATATACATGGCCTCAGAAATGACCTCTGTTCAGTCTTGTCTCACTGCATAAACAGTCATGCTGCTTCTTACATTCTGCTTCAGGTCAATATAAGACTTTCTGTTGTACAACGAATTGTTTGCTCGATAAACAAACTCTAATATACTGGCCCATGATACTCTTCTGCTATACACTTTTTTCACAATAATGTTTTGTCGTACAGTCGATTGTAGTGCTGATAAGAGCAGCGAAATGTTGATGACTGGCTCGCTACTAGCGTTATATACATGCGTCACGGATCACTTAATTACCCTGTCATAAGAGTATGACTTATACGTGAGTAATATTTCCCCCAAACTTTCACATGTTGTGTAAGTGCATTGCCGAATTACACATGAGAGCTAGTTCGGTTTTAAGTACAGTGGAAAGAGCCTCATTGAATATTTTCGACAACAGTAGAAACTATTGCTTTGAGAGTCTGCAGTAACCTCAACCACGTGACACTGGTTGCTCTGTGAGTATGTGTAAAACATTTCTGCTTGTTACAAACATCGTCTAGTAATACCGATTCTCGTAGTGATAAGTATATGGTCTGCTGTAACGTACTAAACATGCTGCTGGGGAATACGAAAATCCCAAGTAACTACAAACCCATTCTTTAGTGAACTCAAGCATACTGCTAGTAACACAACCACGTTGCTCTTGTATACTCAAAACACTTTGCTTACAATCTCTAGTAAACAAACGCTAAAACATTCTCTAGAACTACAAACATTCTGCTAGTAACTACAAAACATTCTGCCCTAGTAATACAAAACTTCTGCAGTAACTACAAAATTCCTAGTATACAACATTCCTATAGTTATACTACAAAACATTCTCTACTATGTAACTACAAAACATTCTCCTAGTAATACTACTAAACTACACATTCTGCTAGTAACTACAAAACACGATAGGTTGGAATGTACAGCACATCTGCATATGTTATTCAGAAATATGTTTTCCACTCGATACGTTCCATTACATCTTAATCAGGGAATGTTAATACTATTGATAAATATTTTTTCTCAGACAAAATTATTTTACGCATCTCAAATTTCAGAGGTTTCTTTTTATATGGTAATAAAATGTTAATTTTTCGACAGATATAGACAATTGTATGGATGTACTAACTGCATTCTGGAAGATATAGCTTAATAGCAGCTTTCGTAGCCGAGTTGGGTAAGAGTTTCCTTTTGGTTCAAAACCTCCTGGTTGTTCGAGTTTTTGGTAAGATATAGACGTCTGTATTGTTTAAGTTGCAGAATTAAATTTAGTTCGAAAACCCGTGCCCAATCAAATTTGTCTTCCCTAACAGATTATCCAAATGCTATAAAGTGAAACTTAAAATAAAAACTTGTTTTAAAAAATATTTCACTGCGTTAACTACGCCAGCTTTTGTGATATAAGAATCAGGTTTCATAACATTCTCAAAAACCCACCTCAAATTTACGCCTTAAATTTTTTGTACACATTTACAGTAAAAAGTAAAATACAAATTACATAATATTACGTATTGAACACTGCCACTGGCACAGGGAATCATTTTCCCACTTCAATTAAACTGTTGACTACTAAGAAATGTTAGCATATTGTTGATAAGTGGCTGTACCTTGATATTAATTAAAATATTCCGAAGCACGATTTAATAGTATCCCTTGTTTAATTTTTCATAAAAAGTGTGTTTCAATTTGTGTGCTCCAAAAACCGGCAAAGATGAAATTTTGACGTGGCATTATTCAAAAAGTATGTAACTTTATTTCCCTTATGGTGAATGCTATTTCATATAATGTTTAGAGGTTTTGTACAATGTAATAACTATGACCTGTCAACATGTGCGAATTTGTTTACAGTAGCAACGCACAGATAGTAACTTTAATTCCTGTTCCACAAAAATGCTCTCAGCTTGCTACCGTCTGCTAACGAAAGTTCGGCTGTGGCCCCTTTGGAATGAGGAAATTTATTTTTTCATAAAACAATGACAGATTTTTTTTTGTTATTCATTTTTTTGGTCATCACAGACTTTATCTGTGTATCGTACGTTTGCCAGATCTTTGAATTCACTGTTAGTAGTGCGTTTAACTATAGGTTGTTCACGATAAAGTGAGCACTTTCGAAATCAACCTTAGAAAAATGTCACTGCCCCTACCTGCGTATATTTCAACGGAATCACTAGGTGACATGCGCCCAGTAAAGTTGGCGACGATGGATGGAAAGTAGTTCCATATTCACAGTTGAATAAAAAGTGTTAGGTAACCATTGTTATAACTTAAATAATTACTTTCGCTTCCTGTTCTTTTTAATGCACAGTAAGTGTAAAGATAACTATATTTGTAAAATATTTATTTTTCTAATAATTTCACAGTTTCACTTGACCGACGCATGACTAAAGTGATGAGGTCCACGGCAGTGTTAATTTTACATAAGACGGAAGAATACACAATGTACATAAAAGTAGATCTCAAGCAGGGCTTTCGAAAGTGCTTATTTTACCGTGAACAGCCTTTACTCATTCACTGTTTACTGCGCCCAAGATTGTACTCCTTAAGTTACTTTACAGCTTAAACTTCGCACGCCTAAAAAATACGACAGTGGTTAAGAGTTGCAATATGCAATATGCAATATCGCCTGTCATGCACACATTCAGCTATTTTTAACCTTCTCTGTCCAGTCTGTGTTTACTTTTGCTATACAATGAAATCTGCTAACGTAACAGCGGCTTCTACCAATACATACGTTCGCACATTTCTCTGTTATTTTCTGTTTGTTACGTGAAATGATGTGTCACTACCAGTACATCACTACTTTCCCTAGTGTTTTTGTTTTAGAAGGCTCAGACCAATCTACTAGCGAGTTTCACATTACGTTTACGTCACGTAAATTATTTGGTGACTCAGCTACGTTCATATTTCTAATTATGCTTGGATGGCAGAGAAACGTTAAGAATGTAATAACAATCTTGATGATGCTGAAAGATCTGAAAATAGCATATGTTTCTAACCATTGTTATATTAAATAAAAAATAGCCAGATAAAATGTTAGCTGCCCAAATATACTATATACCCAGACCTAGGCGTGTCGCATCGACATACTCTGGGAAAGTGAGACGCGTGCAAATATTACAATGTACAAGTTACCTCTTCAGTTTAGTTTTGTTTTATACAAAATCAGAGAACAGATTTTGGTGTTGATATCTGTCCGGTTGCCTCAATATTCGTCTTAAAATAGACCAAGACTGAAGTAAATTTCATTTGTGTACTAAAGTAAAGAAACACTACTTTGATAAATATAATTTCGTGTACTTTCTAATGTATTACAAAAATTTTAAAGTTTTTTTTATTAAATAGCACAAAATTCAAGTACGTAAATAATTTAAATATGGTACAAACACATCTGTAGCTGTAGGATTCCTTCCTGGCCGTGGCCTTCATGACGTCATCTTCACAACAGCCTCACTAGAGCACTGCTGAGCAACGAGTGGGTGTCATGTCTGCGGTCCGGAGCCAAGACAGGTCACAATATCTTCACCCCAACATTTGCCTCGGTTTCCTATAAACATACTTTCCCGCACACGCAACATGTCCCGCACACGCAACATGTCCCGCACACGCAACATGTCCCGCACACGCAACATGTCCATCTATTTTTTCCCGCATACTGTATTACCAGGTTTTTAAAGGTTCATGGTATTGTAGTCCGTCCCATATTTAACCTTTTTGAGCCTCTTTATGGTGAATCCAGTATGGGAAAATGATAGGCCCACCCCATGGGCAGTTAGGTCCTTCGTAGGACTTACGCGTTAGGTCTTAAGTATTAAATCTTAAGTCGTACTTATGCATGTTGGGATGTGACAGTTCCGTTTACGCGCATATCGCTCCGCGTACTGTTTTCATCTGTTACGGTGTGTTAAATGTTCGTTCTCGTTTGTATTAACCACATCACGTAACAAACTATGAAGGTAAAAAAAAGTACTCGCAGACAAATAAATGTTGTGTATTTTCTTCCCCAATATCTGGCAACTTTTGGCTTTGTGAAAGACGAAGGGAAGGGAGATGAGCTCTCGTCGTCTTCTCGCTCTCATGAACAACTGCAACTATTCGTAAAGTTATAGACTGTTCACGGTTAAATGAGCCTTTTTGAAAGCCCTGCCTAGGATCTACTTGTATGCACTTTGTGTGTTCTTCAGCCTTATGTAAAAGTAACATTGGCACTTTATTCAAATGAAAATGTTAATTAATTAAAAAATAAATATTTTACAAATCTGGATATTTTAAAAATTCGCTACATTTAAAGAAAAACAGGAAGCGAAAGATATAATTTAAGTTATCACAAACGGTTACCTTACACTTTTTGTTCGACGTTAAGAGATATGGAACTACTTTTCATCCATCGATACCAACTTTATTGGGCGCATGTCACTCAGTGCTCCCGTTAAAACATACGCAGGTAGCGGCAGTGACTTTATCTAAGGTTAATTTCAAAAGTGCTCACTTTATCGTGAACCGCCTTTACGGAGGAAAGGTTTAACGTCTCGTCAACAGCGGCCAGGGTAAGAATACGTTACAGCCTGCAGGGAAGAACCGCCCCTGCATTCGCCGTGAGTGATTTCGGAAAACCATTAAATAAAACGCAGTCAGTGTTGCCGAACTGGGATTTGACCCCCCCCCCCCCCCCGGAGGTACGAGCACGAAGGTTTGCCACTGCGTCACGTCACTCGGTAACTAAAGGCTGTTCACAATAAAGTGAGCACTTTTGAAATCAACCTTGGAAAAAAAAGACACTGTTCCTTCCTGCATATATTTTAACGGGCGCACTGAGTGACATGCGCCCAGTAAAGTTGGTAACGATGGATATAAAGTAGTTCCATATCTCTTAACGTCAAATAAAAAGCGTAACCTAACCGTTTGTGATAACTTAAATTATATCTTTCAGTTCATGTTATTTTTTAATTCTTCGAAGTGTAAAAATGACCATATTTGTAAAATATTTACTTTTATAATAATTCCACAGTTTCACCTGGCCGACGCATGAATAAAGTGATGAGGCCCATGGCAATGTTAATTTTACACAAAGCGGAAGAATTCAGAACGTGGATACAAGTAGATCTTAAGCAGAGCTTTCAGAAGTGCTCATTTTACCGCGAACCGCCTATAACTGAAAACACTGGTCTCGTTTATTTTACTGCGAAGGCCCCATTTCGACACTTAGAAGAACGTAGACAAAGTGTTCTGATATTCTGCTAACATACCCTTCCGCCGCAGCTGTTGTGGCAAATGAAAACCTGGCTGTTACGTGTTCATTATGTCAGCTGTTGACGTCACACAGTTCAGTCATCTGATCGAATGCCTGCGAGGTTTCGTATATAGTGCTTCAAAAAATGCGAAATGTTTTGCAAGACGAAAAACTGACACATCTACAATGTGATTTTGTTAACATTTTCTTTTCAAAATGTTATCGTACTTACAGGGAAAAGGAAATTCGAAAGTCAATCATACAACTACAAATCATACGTTTTACTTGTTTCTGTCACGTCCTCATTGCAGTGAAAAGTGAGAGGGCATTACTTAGAGTCCGTGTTTAATAGGACAGTGGTGATGAAATCTGGCCTGTTTATGGCAAATGTCATTTTTATTAGCCTACAGGACTTAGAAATATAGACTTATAAAAAAATAATGAAAATTTCTGTCTAAATTAATTACTGTATATATCCCACTATTAACATTTCAACCACCAAACTGATTGCTCTAATATATATATATATATACAATACACACACACATACGATGTTTCTAAGTTTCTAACGATCGTCGCGACACATATTTTCATACATGCAACTATGTTTTCTGTATTTATAAAACTCTGAAAGTGCAGACTTCTCAGTACATGAGCGAGGAGCGAAGATGTATCAACCCGAAATGTATTAGACTGCGTTTAACTTTCGATAGTTATCTGCACACCTTCTATAATCACTTATCCCAATTTTCACTATGTGTTTTTCATGCACATGTACTAAATCCATTTTAGTATAAATTTGCAAATGATAATAAAAAAAGTTATATCAAATGTTCCCCCTACTTTGCTAAAATAATTTTGTGCATTAGAGACAAATAAAGATCATTTTGCGCATTTCTGTGCGAGAAAGCCTTACAGTGCTATCATTCTTGCCAACTCCTTTTTAATAATGCGTGTTGTAAAGAAAATAGAATGCCAAAGTAATGAACTCAATAACATACTGTAACTTTGATTTCTCTCTGATGAGAGATATTTTTTCTGGGCGATCGCCACACTCAAAATTGGTTATCATTCTGTTAAACATGATTTTGGCCTCATTAATTGTAATCACTTGATTCCTTAATGCCAATTTTACCCTCCGTTCCAAACGAACTATGAAATTCAAGCTCTCAACATGAACCTGATCACACCCTCATTACAACAATCTCATGATGGCCGGAACAAGCACAAGGTTATCTATACAGATCGTACAAGCAAAATTACACATGATAATTTTGATCATTCTCAGATCATGACCACCACAATCAATATCAATCCTCATTCGCGAAAAAATGTCTTTTTCCTTTTTTCTCAAAACTAAGCATTTTTTCCCTTTACCATGATAAAGAAAGCAGTGTATATTATATCATTTTCCTGCCTGTGCCAGTGTGTTTATGTACGGAAGGGTTTGCATCCCTCAAAAAATTTTAATCCATCAATATCAGCACACTTATAGTATTTCGTAAAGGTGCTTTAACTTTGTTTTCCTACCAAGCTATATGCTTATTTTGAAAACAGCAGCATGGGTGCAATTTCGTGCGTCTTATAAGCAAATAACTATCCAACATATTTAAACCAAAACTGATGTTTTGAAGGTTCAACATGTAAGTATCGAATTCAGGAACTTGTGTTCTCTTTGGATCTTTATGTTCAAAGATGGTATCACCTAAGTACCGGATGTCCCAAATTAATGCTTACTCTCTGTGTACAATAATAACAGAGAAATTATGAAAGGCAATATGAAGGGACTGCGTGAATTTGATGCTATAAAAGACAACATTACTTGTACGCGAGCACGTGTAGCCATTCTGCGGTTATGAGTTCCGTTTGCAGCCACGAGCGGAAGCACTGCAGTGGTTGAGGAAATGGCGGAGGTGAAAAGGTGTTTTTTCGAGCAACATAACTAGAGTTTAATGTGTGGTTGTAAATGTGAGAACATGAATAATGCACGGTTGTACCATCGTGGTTCGAAACTCGATCCGAGATCGGATTAAAGATCGACACAGAAAACTGTTGCACCATTCAAGTTCAGAGTTGGACTGGAGATCTAGATGAAGTTCATTTCGAACCGCCGAAATTGGCGGTGAAATTTCGTTGAAGCAACACTTTTACATTGGAACCAAGATCAAACTGGATCCTGGTTCGGAACTAGGATCATTCGATCTCGGGTCGGGGAAGATGTTGGTGCAACCGGGCATTAGATGCAGAGACGATGGCGATCAGAATTCGATACTGCACCGCCATCACAAGTAACAATGGCACGATTACGCTACAAGTTTGCGAAGGACTGAAACTGTGTGTGATGTGAAGAAAGTACGGCAACGAAGGAATTGTGTTGCACACATTACCGGAAGTCTGTGAGGACTGTGTTGCACACAGGAAGGAATTCCTAAGTCCGTACGGTAAGCTGCGTCTCACTCAGGTGTCAGTAAATAAAGTTTCCGTCGCATTTTGAAGCAAGTAAAATTGAGGCCACGCATCTCCTCATTACTTCACGCAATGAATGAAGACAAACCACATAGCGGTGTCGAATCTTGTGAGTAGGTTGTGAACATGTACGACGGCAGCCAACATTTTACTGACGTCATTGTTCGGTCCGATAAGACAACCTTGAAATTAAATGTAACTGTCGACCACAACAACTGTGCGTAAAGTGCAGATAGAAATTCCCCCATTGAGGAGAGCATGTCGTCAATCTCCTCGGGTTAAGGACATGGTGTGGTTTGTCTGCCGTAAGATTTGTGGAGCCATTCTTCTGTGGTGAAACGGTAAAAGGTAAAAGTTACCGCAGCAAGTGCATGAAAACATTGTGCCAGCTGTTCACCAACTCTACCCAAATGACGATTGTTTTTTTCTCCCCTCAGCGGGACGGTGCACTGCCATATTACCATTGAGATGTACGGTTGCTCCTGGATGAAACATGTATTGGGAGGTAGATAGGCCGACGAGGCAGTGTTGATTATGCTCCCACGTCTCTATAGTTAACGCCGTTAGAAGTAATATCTGCAGGGCAGTGCGAAGAGCATTGTGTACTCCGTCACAGGAGCCACAGACATTGGGTGGAATGAGAGACGCGACTGCGAAACTCCAGATAACTACTCTCCATCGTTATGTTCCACAGCGTTGCAGACGATGTCTTGCTGCCCATGGCGAACATTCCTAAAGGCTGGTCACGATAAAGTGAGCACTTTATAAATGATCCTTACAAAAAAAAGTCACTGTCCCTGTAAGTAGGAGCGGGCGGGTTTTGGGTATTTATGACCTCGTGACATAGACATTGACCTTTGACCTTTACATTGAAAATCGCCCTTTTTGATGTACTTTTTAGGTTTTTGACCTTCGACCTTGACCTTGAACCTACTTTTTATAACTACTTTAGGAAATTTTACATATAACATTGACATTGAAATCGCCATTTCTGATCTACTTTTAAAATTTTTGATATTTGACCTTCACCTTGGACTTGAAATTCGACAATTTTGATCTGATTTCAAAATTTTGACCTCTTTCCATGACCTTGAACCTACTTTTTCTAACAACATTGAAAAATTTGACATACTTTTGAATACTTTAATTTACGTTCTATTTCCTTGGTGTAAGTTATACATCCGGCGTAAGGAATCTATGTTAATTTTCGAAAATTTTGAATTACGAACATCCGGTTCGATTCCCGGGGAAGGAAATTTCGGACAATTTTGAAATTTGAACTTCCGGTTCGAACCCAGAGCAATGCATCTATGTTAATTGTGGGGAATTTTGAATTTCGAACTTCCACTACGATTCCCGGGTAATGCATCAATGTTAATTTTGGAAAAATTTGAATTTCGAACTTCCAATTCGATTCCCGGACGACTCACGTAATATATAAAATTAAAAAATGACGCAATCACTTACAAGAGCAGTTCTCCGACTGATGTCTTACCTCCTCGACGTCCATCTCTCGACTGACGTATCACCATCATTAGTGTAAGCACTTAAAGGTCGAGAGGGTTGGGTGAAATATATGATGTAATCGGCTATTAACATAATGAATGTATGTTCCTGCATAACCAATGATTAAAATTAGTTATTTATTCATTAACGGATACGGTGTCTAACGAAAGCAATTATTTAGTATTAACATATTCACTTCTGGTGTACCCAGGTTCGATGATCGGTCAGGTAATGTAATATTATTTAATATACGAATTTAAAAAAAATAATTTTTGAATTGGTTAGCTGGTGGGATATTAACCAAGGCTTAAATTCTTCCATCCTTGTTCGTTGTGATTCATCGATTGACGGATAGTTGGTTTCAGATCAATACATACATAGTACCCTAGTTGCGTTTGGAAATTCGTTACGGCAAAATCCTGGTTAATTTACTTGGTACTCGATTAAAAATCTATTTATCCTGTATGTTTCTTGAATTGCTACATACATACTACTTGTGTGTAGTTATTTCATCACGTGTAAATAGTGTTGTTGAATATTCATTATTTGTTATGTCACTCTTTTGGAAACGTTCAAGAACCTCGCAGTCAAATTGCAACAAGGCCTTCTTAGAATAATTATTAAAAAATAGGGCGCATACAATTTTGGTGTGGTTATATAACAAATGGTGTGTATATGGTAATGCATGATGTGAGATATACGGTAATGACTCTATGTTTATCGGTCTCTAATATTTATATTGTTAAGAAAGCTTTCAATATTGTTCACTAGTTAACCTTTATTTGGCTATCACTTTTGAGTGTATACAAGTTTTGAATATAGTCATGATATATGGGTTATTTTAAGAGAGAGATGTTTTTTTATTTTACATACATAATACATTTATTCACATTTTTCACAAAAATGACATAAATTTTGACATTACGTACAAATTTGTTTTTACTTCTTTTTTTTTCGTATACCTTAGGTCTACGTATCAGAGTTTCTTAATGTTTTGAAGGGAAGTGTAACATCTATGTAGATAAACCTGTTGGATCTATAGATTGGACTTGATGTTGTTTGTGGACATTGTAGGATGAGTCAGTAGTGGCATACCTGTTGCTGGATAACATGTGTCGTAATTCTTAGAGTATGTATTAACATTCCTGCATCATTTATATAGTGTAGGTTGAATCGATATGAATGTTTTTGGAGAATTTCTAGCATCTCGATGATGTTTTTGCCTATATATGAAACACAAAATTAATTTATATGGTGCATCTGATTACGGACAACGATTACGTAATGTCTTTCTTTATACTTCTAAAATGATGTTTACCATCATAAAATTCTCTGTACTTGATGTCTTTAGAGTCTCCGGGCATGGTATACGTTATTGGTAAGTTCGGAACACAGAGATGAATGAGTCAATTACTAAGTTCACAAATAAAGATGTGTAGTATTTTGAAGGATTCGTGTGTCGGAAATTCTTTCTAATGTATATGGAAATGTACGTTCGCGCTAAATGTTTTGAAGTATATCGAGCTGTAAATATCGTTAGCACTCGTTTTTTTTAAGTAATACCATATTTCATTCAATGTAGGTGTTCACCCACGTATTCATAGAAAGTGTTGGGTTTGTGCATTATGCATGGTGTTAGTAGAATGCAGTAACAGGAACACTTCTTTCGGAAATGGCCCCTCTTCGTGATATCCAGGCTCTCTGGTGTTTGGATTGGTCAGTGTCGGGAAAAGCACGACTTTCTCTTACATTTGGTAACCTCGGGGTCTGCATGTTGTTCTGGCTCACAGGGTCATCGCGCTGTGTTACGTGATGACTGTACGTAGACGTCTCTCTGTATCACATATTCTATAGAAGGGTTCGAAACTTGTCTGCAGTAGTTCCAGGTGATGATGCACATAGCTTGCATCCGCATACCAACGTCAACAACTTCCAAACTCGGAATGGATATATATATTTGTTTTACATTAAGTCTTGCCTTTTTATTCGCTAAGTCAATTCAAGATGGTATTCGAATGCATGTGAGAAACAAAATAGCGTTTCATATATCTGAGAAAAACCTTCGGTCGCGAGCTAGGTATCGTGTTGAGAGCACTTGTTATCTCGGTATTTTATGTATACTTGCTAATTATTGATGTGCATACCTATGTAACTGTCTAGTTGTTGGTAAGTGTGTAATGTGGATTTGCTACTTATTCATATACATACATTTGTAATTAGTAAATAACCAATAACTACTTCTTTACGCATGAATAGGCAAATGCGAGTGAGCTAATAATAATTAATCTAATTAAATATATTTTCTATAATTTGTAACACTTTTGGAATCCAACATGGTATTTGCACGAATGTGAGTAATTGACCAATGTGAAGCATTGCTGTAGTAATTAGCCAATGATAAGCCTTGATGCAAATGGTTAGGTATGTGGATTGGTGTTTGGATTTGTGTTTTTTGTGTGTGTGTGTGCCTAAGTGCATTAGCCCCTCCACACCAAGTTAGTTGTGATGTAGATGACTATGGACTAACATGACAGTCTATATGCATCTGTCAAAGCGTTGACATTTGTGATTGCGTATCAGATCTCTTTTATCTCCGAAGAGTGTACATGCGTGATTGCACATATGTAAGTGCAATTCCCAGAATTTCCCAAACTTCTCGAAATTTTACAATATATTGTAAAATATTCTAAACTTAACTCTGTTCGCAAAACGAAGACGGTGATAGTCTTATATTACAAGTGCATTTCCCGTTTTCCCTCTCGCAGATGCATGCGTCTCATCAGTTGAGCAGCAATCGATGATTGCATCAGTTAGCTTCCTACACCTGGATGGTATGGAATTATAGAGCATGATTTTTTAAAACAAGTTTTGCATAATCGATGTTTGTGATGTCATCATATACTACAAATCCGTCTTGAAAATACAGATCCGTGGACAAATCGCTTGATATACTTATTTTAGATGTGAAATCAATTGTATAACATTAAATACGTAAGTTTTATTTACTGCCCCTGGAATGAATTCCGTATCAATCCAGTCGAAGCGGTTGTTAGAGTTAGGCAGTATGGTAGGTTTCCAAATCATCCCTGGTCGGTTGTGAAGCATAGGCTGACGGGCTAGGACATAGTCGCTGTCCAGCTAACGGGGTGTTAACATGTGTGCTTGTGCAATAGCGTGCTTTTTCTCCGAAAAGTCTACATACCTGATTGAGTATTTCGTTACATTTCCCAGAAATTTTAAAAATATTAGGTGACTTGCCTGGGAATCAAATCCGGTATTTCCAATGATTGCATACCTACTGTGTTCTGTCTAGATATCGAACCCGATACTTAAACTTGTATTTGTTGCTAATCACACAGTTACGTATGAGCACATGTTCGTTACGTCATTACCCGATTACTTCATAAACATTAGAAGTGTGATTATGTAATACAGGTGGATTACCCAGGTCGACCTGCAGTTTTGGGTTAATAGTGTTAGGGAATGGATGTAGGCTCTCTCTCTCGACATCTTACGCGATGATGTAGCTGTACTTGTATGATGCAATCGTAATATCCACGTCTATAATGTTACTAATGCTAATAATAATATTAATAATAATAAAGAAATATCATTTTGTCTGTTGAAGTTTGGCGAGGATGTATGTGCGTTGTGTAATGGGTGGACATGTTAGTAGACGTCTGGTTGTCGTGTAGTGTGTACGTATGTGCATTATGCAATGGGTTTGTGATTATATAATGATATCATATTAATAATAATTAGAAGAAGTTAAATTTGTGGTAGTCTTTGTCGTTTGATGTCTGGATGTGGCGAGAGGACGTTTGCAAGTCTGTAGCTGTCGGCTGTATACTGGTTTGGTGATACAGTATAAATTGTTGATGTCTTTAGGTAAATCAGACTGTTAGCAATCGATGAAGGTTGGAAACATTTAGAGATGTTAGTTTGTGTGTGTGTGGATGGGAATTATATGTTTTTGCTAATTTTGAAGCATACCAAACGTGCATATGTCAAACTAACACTAGCTTAATTACCCGTAGCAAGAAACCAAGTTTAAAAAATATTTTTTTTAAGTTGAAATATAAAATATTATTACATATTCTGTCCTAGAATCGAACTCAAGTATGTAATTACCAACACATTAACTACCCCCACCAGCTAACCAATTCAAAAATATATATATTTTTTTAATTTGGAAATAAAATAATATTACATGACCTGATCGAGCATCGAACCTGGGTGCACCAGAAGTGAATATGTTAAAACTAAATAAATGCTTTCGTTAGACACCGTATCCGTTAATGAATAAATAACTAATTACAATCATTGGTTACACAAGAACTTACATTTATTATGTTAATAGCCGATTATATCATACATTCCTCCACCCATCTCGACCTTTAAGTGCTTACACCAGTGATGGTGACACGTCATTCAAGCGAGGGACGTCGAGGCGGTAAGACATCAGTCGGAGAGCTGCTCTTGTAAGTGATTGCGTAATTTTGTAATTTTATATATTACTTGAGTCGTCCGGGAATTGAATCGAAGTTCGAGATTCAAAATTTTCCAAAATTAACGTACTGTTGTCGCCAAGACTCTTGATGGCTCGTTGCGCGGGGATGAGGAAGACCCAAGGCAAGGTGGGTTAGGGGTTTAGGAAGAAAGTGGCCTCACCTCCACGTCATGATACCTGCCGTACAAAACACATTACCCCTTGTTCCAAGTAAGTACAGCGTCTATCGAGAGAATTCGCAAACAAAGCAGAGAGAGAGAGAGAGAGAGAGAGAGAGAGAGAGAGAGAGAGAGAGAGAGAGAGAGAGAGAACCTGGCGAGCCTCAAACAACTCCAGGAAAGCGAAGGCAAGAACACGATGGTTACACTGATCACAGTATCTCCTATTAAGGGTTCCGACTACCTGCAATTATTTTGTGCAATAGAGTGCTCGCGCCTCAACTGCGTCATCTGTACCCACAAGGCGCTCAGCTTGAATGCTGTCTCTCTGCCGGCGACTCGCCTACACATGACTTTCATCAGTGAAACCATTTATAATAAAGGCACCCTTATAAGAAATAAGTACTGTATGTTTCTCAAGATAACTTTTAGAATTTCGTATAAAAATTCTATAGCTCAAACTGTTTCTGAAAACACCTGTTCTAGCCATTCTTACATCAAAAAATAATTCTTAGTGTTTGAATGAAAACATGGTGTTTGGACGCCATTAACGAAATATCCAACTGTTTTATAATAATGTATTTTGTACTAAATCCTTCTAATACACTTCATGCGCCAGCCAGAAGGAATCCTTATTACATCTGCAGTGTGATGAATTTGTGTTAATTTTTAGTCACTTTGACAGATGAAGATAAATACCTCACGCAACAGCATCAAAGGCAAGGTTTATTTTCTTGACTGAACTGGTATGCGTTTGAAATATTGCACCAATAGTACAGAGTCATCCGTGACTTTTCAGTAATATGCAAGTATTATTTTCAGTCAAACAAACCATTCAAAAGATTTAGTTTAAAAATTGTAAATTTCGCGCAATAGAGTGGCTACAAGGAAAATGGGTCTCTTGTGACGAAACAATGAGAAAAGCTACTCTCATTGAATTGCTTGAAAACATCGACCAAGAGAAAAGATATTCGCTGTTGACATGGTATTCCAGCAACATGGCCATACTGTACCTAGATTGCCCACATATATGTGCTATTTCAATGTCATATAACTAGCCTGGGCTAAGATTATATGTCATATGAGAGCTCACAACACGACTGGAGATGAATCACTGCAAGTCTTACAGATGCTAACTACAGAAGCCGTGGAAACAGTAACAAAGGAAGACTGGGTGAGATATTGCAGACACGTCGAAGGAATTGAAGAAGATTACTGGAAGAACGACTGCCTTGTGGAGTTGGCAGTAGACGAATTCTTGATCAAACTGGACAGTGATTGTGACGACACAGAAGATGAAAGCGAAAAAATTTCACACCATGACAGCTGCAGTGAGTAAGAAATTTTTAGTGAATGGGATACTGACAGCTTTTGCTTAGCTCAGCCATAAATACTAAAACTATATTATATCTTACTGATACATGTACTATACAGTGTCATAATTTGTTTTACTTAATAACTTTTTAATGAGTGAGCTAGGAATAGTTTTACTTTTCCCTAAGCTCCCTCGACAACAGTTAATAAACATTGTTAACAATGCTATGTTGAGACATATCCATAGTATGTCTTATCAGTTTGTAAAATTGCTATCCACTTTTATTTGTACTTATATTATTACATAAATTATTACATATATCTTTTTTTGCCGAAGAAACTGGAATCATGAATATTACATGGTGTCATTTGACCAATTAATTGTTCTAATTTTGAATACTTGTAAATAAGTAAATTTAAGCTGAACATTTCAGTATATTTTCCCTTATTTTGACTTTTTCTTCTCCACGCCATAATTTTGGTATCACTGGTTATTCTCATAGTAACTGTGTACTGTAACATTATACGCTCACGTCTTGTTCAGTAATAACTGGTTACAACTGAACACTTGGAGCTCAGTATTTTTCATTAGTTATGCTTATTTGTCACATCATAATCTTGAGTCGTTTATTGTTAAGTATTATTATCTTATCCTAAACATATACTATCAAACTGTGATCAATTGCTAATTACTTTGGAGGTTGTTAAATGATTATGTCACTGAAATTTTTACATTTTGTGTCTTGGAGCGTAATGATTTCTTTATTTTTATTAATCGTCCTTTGTCTATTCAATCTATGGTGAGTAATTTGAAAGATTTCTAGTATAACACTTGTTAATTAGTGTTGTTAACTATTCATGATATTAAATTGTTTTTATTGGTTTGACTTCTGGAAGCTGCTTCTGGAAAAAAATATTAGTTCACAAATGTTATCACAGCATGTCGAGGGTCGCGGTTGAGGCAGTGCCAGAGCGTTCGCCTGCCACCACTGCAATCCGGGTTCGGTTCCTGGCTATGTAAACCGGGGTCTTTGCATGTGGCAATCGTGGTTGGTGGGTTATCTCGGGGGTCTCCCGTTTCCCTCAAAATTGCGTTCAGGCGCTGCCCCATATCCGTCTCAGTTCTCCCACACCACATTGGCTCAGAAGATCTCTTATTCTAAGACTCGTCCAAACATATCAAACAATCAATAAATTATTGTGTGTCGTAATAATTTATAGTCAGTCAGTTCACATTATCAATTAGCTTGTACATATATTTAAGATAGAATTACAGCGGTTTTTGTATTTGTGTATTGAAATGTATGCACATTTGCTGTACTTGAGTGGTAGAAAAGGCAAACATTTACTTAACTGCGCCAGTAAAAAAATAAAGACAAAATAAACAAATTACGTACAATTGCTATTTTCGGACATTTATATAGAATAAATGGCAACAGGTTAACCAAACGGATCTTCAAATATCTTTGGAACAAGAAATCGACAACCTCGATTCAGGAAGTTATGAAAGATTTGGAAAGAAACAGTATAAGTGGAGAAGAAGCAACAGAGAGAGAAATGTTTAAGAAAAAAGTGTTGTAAATGGAAGGATTCGAAGGCAGGAAGGAAAAGAAAACAAGCTCGAAATGGTCCGAGGAGAAGAAAAAGATACATAGTGAGAAGATGAAGGACTACTGGAGGAAGAAGAAAGAACAACAATGGACGAAGCATTGAAACTGGCGCGTGGTCCCTAGAAGACCCTAACGGAAAAAGAAGAAGAAGAAGTGACATACAGTAAGAGTGCTTGAAACTTTAACTCAGTTAGGTTGTGGAAACTTAAAGATTTTATTTATATGTAGACTATTTTTAATTCCGCATTCCGGGAATATTCTACTAACTCTGGCGAACAAATAAGTTAACTAACTTCGTGACGATATGTCTATAGATTGTATCATCAACCCATGCAAACCATATTTTCGCACAATTGTCTCGCTTACTGGTTATGAATCTTAATACGTAGTTTAAACAAAATAATGCAATTACAGTGAAACTACTTTATTTATGTTAAATTGCTTTTTGTTGGTAGCACTTGATACTAAAAACAACATTTTGCTAAACCGAGCAAAAATATGACTTATTCATTTTTGGTACTGAACATAATATTAATGTTATCCTCACTCACCTTTGTAATAATTTCATATTCATGCCAATACAATTTTGAAAGACGTGTAGCTGAAAAAATGAATACATCCACGCTTAGCCCGGGACTAACACCCACAGAACATATAGTGCCGTAAGGTGGCGCGAAACGAACTATGCTATAAAACAAAAATGTCAGCGATAGACGCGTTGGTGTACGTTTCAAACTCTTCTGTTTGAAATGGTCAGTAGAATGTTTGCAGAATTCGTAGTACGTCGTTCAACAGTATACTTTGCGGTCGAAGGGAGGGACGCGATAGGCCAAACCTCTAAGGCCGGCCGAGGTGAGCGGGGGGTGGACTAGGACTAAGGGGTCCAGCCCTCACAACGTTTGACGCCAACAGTAGGTGCATTACCCTGGGTTCGAACTAGAAGTTCTAATTTCACATTTTTCCAAAATTAACATAGATACCTTGCCCGGGAATCGAACCAGAAGTTCGAAATTCTTAATTGTCCAAAATTAGCACAGATACCTTGTACCAGATGTATAACTTACGACATGATAAAATATAAATAAATAAGAATTTCCAAAAGTAGGTAAAATTTTTCAAAATAGTTGAAAAAAGTAGGTTCAACGTCTAGGGTCAAAATTTCAAAAGTAATTAGAAAACGTAGGCTCAAGGTAAAGGTCAGAGGTCAAAATTTCTAAAGTAGTTTAAAAAGTAGGTTCGAGGTGAAGGTCAAAGGTAAAAAATTTCAAAAGTAGATCAAAAAGGGTGATTTTTAAGGTCAAGGTCGAGATAAAGGTCACTGCGTGTAACATTATTTATTTAAAAGTACACAATGAACGCAATACTCACAGTGAACTACTAGAAGTAGTTCCATATTTTAACACCGTACTAGTCGTCAAGTTGTCGTCATGTGCACTGAAGCTTTTTTTTGTTGTGTGCAAACAAGAACAAACACTAGCGTGTTTGTTTCGAATTTATATTTCACAAAATCAAGCATTTCCCCCCTACTATCATAAAAAATGAATGCTGATGATATATCATCTTGCTGCCTGTTTGTTTACGAGACTGTTTGTATCCGTTATAAATCTCGTACACCCAGGCTGACACACAGACCCTATCAATATCGGTACACCCAGGCTGACACACAGACCCTATCAATATCGGTACACTTTTAGTATTTTGTAAAGGCACTGTAATTTTATGTTTTTCTACCAAGCTAGGTGATTATTTTGAAATCAGCAGCATGGGCGCAATTTAGTATGTAAGTAATTATTCAACCGATTTAAACCAAAATTGAAATGTTGACAATTCAACATTTTACTCTCCGTTTCATATACAGAGTGGAATAGGTTTTTGTAATATTCTACTTAATAATAAAAATATACGAACATATAAACTAGCAAATCGCGTTAATGCATTCTAATCGTAAATGTTATCAAATGTAATCATTAGGTGATATAACGATAGTTCAAGACACTCTGTCGTCTGTATGAAGGAATAAATACACCATATCATTTAAAATGATACCTTTCATATGACGCGTATAGCGTGCAACCACTCTTACCGATTGGCAGTTTTAAAGAAGAATGTTCGAAACGGTTTGGTGTTTTTTTGTTGACAACAAGTGTTGACAAAGATTAAAGAAATTTTTGTATATCCACACAGGGAACAAAATCATGATCATAAATTGATATTCGCAAACCAATATGATTCACAGAAATTAACATGTAAATGTTTATAATGTTGATTACAATATTATTACTTTTAATTTTTTTATTGAATGACTGTTTACAATAGATAGACACATGAGCATCTACAGCTGATGTAAACAACAGCCAACAATCACATGCATATGTAAATGTTTATTTCGATATGCGAAAAGATATACAACCAAAGGAATAAAAGTAGAAACTTGGTGGGACTTTTAAAAGTGCTCACTCTACCGTAATAAACCTAGTCAAGAAATGTTAACGGCAGTAGCATATGAAAAGAGTTTGGGCGTATGGAACTTGGAGGTGGAACATGAAGCAGGTCATCAACCTGAGCAGCAGCTTTATTGGATTTGATCCCAGGGTGATCTTGGCCTTGACCTGAGATGACTTTAGGACAACTTTATAACTGAAAAAATTGTAAAAATTAAAAATGAAAAACCAAATTTAATTATTTTATAAGTTTGAAAAATAACATCTAAAATAAAAAAAATACACGAAATTAAAAAAAAATTTAAACAGTTTTTTAGATTTCAAAATTTATGAAAAAAAAACTTCAAAAAATTAAAAATACAAAATTGTATTTCAAAAATGCAGAAATGTTACCAAACACTCCCAAATTTCATGAAATTTTTTTGAAAACTATTACAAATTAAAAAAAATATAAAAAATACTTATATTACAAATTTCAAACTTTTTTTTTAAATTACGAAAAAAAAAATCCAGAGAATTTTTATGTAGGATGTCTGGGGTTCGATACTTTTTTATATCTCTGTCGGCGCAGAACCTCCTGATGCGACAAATGGCAGACCCCACTGTAACTCACCGGTACCCATTATAATGGTCCATTAGTCACTTGGTCGACCCTCATCCATCCCATCATTAGCTTAACGTCACACCCGACTCTTCGCCCCATATTCCAATAACAATGCACCTTCGCTACTACCACCCGTTACTATCCTACTTCCTCACCACATTTGCATTTTCATTTAGTTGAATCTCCGCTATTTACTAACTGTTTGTCGCTCTTCTCCCCTCGACCCTCTTCATCCATTCAACCACCATAGCGCAACCCCATCACTACCACTTATGCCTGGTTACACCATCGTGGTTTGAAACTCGATCTGAGATCGGGTCTAAGTTTGACACAGAAAACTGTTGCAACATCGAGTTCAGAGCTGGACTGGCGATCGAGATTAAGTTCATTTCGAACCGCCGCAATTGGCGGTTCGAAATCTCGATCTGAGATCAACAGCCATCGTCGACAAATGAATTTTGAAAATACGTTAACAGGTAGAACTACGTTCGATTGTTTTCTTGGGAAATAAAAAAAAAAAAGAAACATTACACGCACTTGAATATTATTCAGTAAAATTCATACAACAATAATTCATTTAAAACAGATGAAAGATCGCACATCTAGTTCTAATAAAAAAATACGCCTACTTCCATGACGTCATATATTACGAATTACGAACCAATAGCAAAATTTCTCATACTTAATATCGATATCTCACTTTGGAACCAAGATCGACGAATCGGAGTTCCACAATCATGAAATTTCGTTCGTGAAACACTTTTACATTGGAACCAAGATCAAAATGTATCCTGGTTCGGAACCAGGATCATTTGATCTCGGATCGGGGAAGATGTTGGTGCAATCGGACAAAAGAGTGTGCCGATGGGGAAAATATATAATAATGATAACGTCACATTGCTCGCTCCTGATTGGCTATTGTTTACAAGACATATCAGGCTCTGTAAGTATATAATGAGGCCAAACACAGTTCAGAATAGTACCCTATGAGGAATAGAGACTCCGCGATTAACATATCATGAAAGTAATTAAAGCATAAATTAGTTATAACGAGGGAAAATTAACGCTCAGATAATTTAACTTAGGGAGAAAATTGATACTGAAATAACATCCTGGCAGACTAAGCTTTGAAATAATAAACTATCTCATATACTTCAAACAAGAGTCTCTGGAAAATGACCAAGGCGTTTATAAAGAAGCTCGATCCAAACCCGCCTATTTCAGACACTGCAGGGATAGCCTTACACGCCACTCCAAAATTCCGCTAGCTTGAAAAGGGTTTACAAAATGCAAATCCTGGCAACACGGAACACGCGTTTCGCATATATGTGCAGGGATGTTGTAGTGCATCTACAGAAGCCGTCAGCTGCATAACACATACTTATACGTGCTGACGAAGTCAGATGTTCAATTCAACATACAAAACCCCGCAAGGCACGCGAGTTCGACCGACTCCTTGCACATTATAGTTCTCAAACAGCTGCCTGACAGCACGCTTGAAGCTATAGCCGAGTGCAAGCGCAAGTTATATTCTTGCACACTACCCCACCCCTTCACAATGTGCCACAGCTAGTTATTTCTAAACCGGGCAAAGGCCCCGCTCAGCTCAACAATTACCACTTTATCAGTCTACTCATCTCGCCATATAAGATTCACGAACGAGTTTAAATAAAGCATCGTTTATAAAAAAAAACTTTCTGTGGCACGAATATATTTCCTGATGAGTAGCTCGGCTTCAGGAAAAAGCATTCTACTGTAAATCTACTCGTCATATCAACTAGACACATTCATAATAATACAAATTGGTTTTTTATACGTGAGGAGGGCCTTTGACAACGTTCTGCACGCAGAGCTTGTACATAAACTGTATGAGAAACTATTTCTAAGCTAATATATTATATAACTAGCTTCATATTTAGATAGACGCTCCTTTGCTACTTAAATTGACAAAGTTGTTTTAGAAAAGAAATTATTATTCCTTGCGCCTTCCCCCCCCTCCCCCCCCCCCCATTTGAAGGGAGTTTTTAAGTTCAGTCTTAACATATATTTCCACGACGTACCCACCCAGAAGATACGAAATGTTCCCTCGGGCACAGGTATCAAGATATAGGAGGTTAAAGGTGTCGTGCACCACATGACGTCACAGGTGGTCGTGGACAGCGGCTTGGGACATCCATGTTGTCGACAAAATGTCCTGTTACACCCCAAAAATCACTTCAGAAATTAATTATCTTACCAAAAAAATAATAATTTTGTTCGCCAAAAATATTCACAAAAAAATGTAAAAATTATGAATGCAGGTTCGAAGATCCGCGATGCAGGAGCCGAAAAGTCCTCCCAGGAGCAAGCGAACTTGAGGCTCTTAGTAAAATTAGCTACTCAGGGTCTCCTATGTACTGAAACGTTTTCTGTGAAATCATTGTTTGCGCCTAAAAGCGTGTCTCGGTAAATAAATGTTCTGGAAGTACGAAGTTTTGCCAGAAATGATAAAAAAAAACTATTTTCAATGTCGCTATATTTTTACTTTTATCATATTAAGTGTATTAATGGAGAAAAAATCGTGAAAGTGGTCAAATATAGCATTTTTAAAGCTTGCCTGTGAAGTTTCTTTAAGCGGTAAGAGAAAAGTACGATTATACTCAGATAGTTTGATCTGTGTACTTTCATCGCGTGTAATAGAACTCCATAGTTACAGATCTAGTTTACACAGTAAAGCGTTACAACGGAAACACTGCACGCCTTGCACATAGGAGCGATGAGGCGCTAGGCGTGCGTGTTAGTGTCGCCCCTATCGCTCCCTCGCTTCTTGACCTTGGACGGTCATGTACATAGTACCCTTAATCCTCTGGGCAGTAAAGGAGGACTCGAGGCTCCGAGCCAGGTCCGGCGGATCGGGGCGGATTAGCGGACATGGCCCCCTCCCCCGAATTCTAATACTGCACCTAGCACGTACTCACCCCCTGCCAACCACGGCACCCCCTCCCCAAATCCCTCTCCATGCTCACATCACCCCTACACATCCCCTCCCAATTCGCCAGGCAATTATAACAATTCGAAAAAAAAGAAATAATTAAAAAATCAAGTAACATAAGATGTTTCCGCCCGCTCATCCCGCGGCCCTGATCAAACCCTCACTCCTCAATACCAGCCACCCAATAAAAAAAAATTGAGAAAAATCGCAAAAGTTAGTTCTTAAAGTCGAGGAACATTTTACAGTTATCTCACCCTTCCCCATGCACGCCCCTACACCCTAACCAACACAATCAATCCCCCACCCCCATCCTTCACGTAAACTATTCATGGTCTTTATGTAACAAATTATCCCTTCTCCTGTACCAATCAATCGTATCAGCCCATTAGTCATTAAATTGCGCCTTTAACACATATTTTTTTCCAGTATTGGACACTATAGAGTGGGCTGATTATATCTTTTCTTTTTAGCATCTGTAATTAAGGCGCTCCCGTGTTGTCCATTTCCAAAACTTTCGGCAACGAAACCCCCATTCAAACATGGAGTATGCACATCAATAATCTCCCCAGTCCTTACAAACCCATTGAAACGGAACCAAGAAAGAGACGGCACCAAGTCAAGCAGCATTTACCAACCAATGTGCGAGCATCGAGTGTGAGGCGAAAAAACTACTATTTGTGAAGTGTGAGGGAACCATAAGTCCAACACGTCCATGAAAAATAAAAATAGTAATAAGTACTTACCGACCAGCACAAGACGAGGCCGCCCTGACTACATCCGTACGAAACGTAATTATCAGCCATCACTAGCAGCGGAACACATAGCCAACCAGTACCCGTGTACTGACCCTTCAATGGTAGTAATTGCAGACAGTAATACCCTGTGCTCGTGTACCGAACCCGTACTTACAGAAAGTCGTACTCTGTCTCCAACCAGTACCCGTGTACCGACCATTCAATGGTAGTAATTGCAGACAGTAATACCCTGTGCTCGTGTACCGAACCCATACTTACAGAAAGTCGTACTCTGTCTCCAACCAGTACCCGTGTACCGACCCTTCAGTGGTAGTAATTGCAGACAGTAATACCCTGTGCTCGTGTATCGAACCCGTACTTACAGAAAGTCATACTCTGTCTCCAACCAGTACCCTTGTACCGACCCTTCAATGGTAGTAATTGCAGACAGTAATACCCTGTGCTCGTGTATCGAACCCGTACTTACAGAAAGTCGTACTCTGTCTCCAACCAGTACCCGTGTACCGACCATTCAATGGTAGTAATTGCAGACAGTAATACCCTGTGCTCGTGTACTGAACCCGTACTTACAGAAAGTCGTACTCTGTCTCCAACCAGTACCCTTGTACCGACCATTCAATGGTAGTAATTGCAGACAGTAATACCCTGTGCTCGTGTATCGAACCCGTACTTACAGAAAGTCGTACTCTGTCTCCAACCAGTACCCGTGTACCGACCATTCAATGGTAGTAATTGCAGACAGTAATACCCTGTGCTCGTGTACTGAACCCGTACTTACAGAAAGTCGTACTCTGTCTCCAACAAGCACTCGTGTACCAAACCTTCAATGCAGAGGCTGTCTCTGCCACTCGTGTATCGAGCCGCCAACCTTCCATTTCCGTTCTTACAAGCAGTCATACTTGTGTACCAAGCCTGTAATTACAGGTAGACATACTCTGCCCAACCTTCATTGCTCATACTTTGTCCCCCACCACTGGAGCCCAGGACCATGCACGGCCTACACACACTTGTGGTTCGTCATGTACAACACCTTCAATGTGAAGGACAGTTGTCGCAACAGCCATCGCTGACATGACCATCTTGAGCAGAACGAACCGAGTGAAACTAGCCAACAGCAAAACGCGCCTGACCACACCGCCACAAGAGAAGCTTGTGAATCTGCGGTCGACTGGCTGCGCGCATGCCTAAGTATTGTTCTAGCCAAGAGAGAGGAGTTCACTACCTATTGCCAGTGCTTACAGCACGTACGAAACAATATGCATTAGTCGTGCAAGAGAGAGATGGCATTTATAATGCCAGAACTATAACCTCATTACGAAACGAATTACCTATGACGAGTAAGGAGGTATCGCAACACGCACACACACACATGTCAACTATGTATGTACGCTGCTCTTAGAAGATGCAGATGTTTTACCTTAACTGGTGTAGCTGTTTCAGAAGACCTGCAGGTCGCGAATGTAGCTATCGATGTGAACTGAACGAAAGCACAGACTACAATGACGGTCCCCGCCTTTCCGTGGTGTACATTACCGACCAAGAAAGGAACATGGCACTTGCAAGTACTGCACCACCTTTGTCAACACGTATATACACTATATAGGAAATAAATTACTACCCTGATGAAGGTGGAGACAATACATCATCCATGGAAATAAGGTATCGCAGGTTCCGTAGAGAGAGTCCAATCATTTCACAGGTGATGTACACCGACATGAAAGTAGTCATCACATGTTCTAGCCAAGAGATAATCGTTATTCGGGAAGCGAGTGGAAGTAAGACATTCGCCACACTGTCAATCGTCATGAAGATAGTAACCACCGATCGTGTAAGATACTAGTGTAAAGTATGTTGAAGACATACCATTTACAATGCTAGAACTGTAAGCACGTCACGGATGTAGACCGCAAGCACATCTCGTCGTGAAGACACTGGAAGCAGAGACTAGAATGACCGTTCCATCTTTTCGCGTATGGTACATATTACCGACAAAGAAAGCAACTAGACACTTGCAAGTACTGTAAATACATCACCACCACCCTTGAAAAAACGTATGTGCATGTTACATATACCATTCAAAGGAACTAACGCATGTGCCTTGATGGCGGTATAATCATTGCATCATCCTTGAAAATAAGGTATCGCAGACCCTAGAGAATCATATAATTTCACAGGTCAGTGGTAATGCATGTTGACATGAAAATAGTCATTACATATTCACCCACAGTGAATACAAAATCGTTCGTCCGGGAAAGAAAAACCCTACTTCCAAACGTCTACAAGACCTAACAATACAGTGGGGGCGAAATAAGTGTGTGTCTTGCATGTACACAGCAGGAACTGTTCGACTGAAGATGATAGTGTAAGATGTACGAGAAGTTGAGAGGCCTACTTCACAGTCAGCAGCCGAGACAACGCAAACTAACATGCTGTGTCCGTAATTACAGTTAAACTCTGTCTCCGACCTGGACTCATGTACTAACCTTTGTAATTAATTACAAGCAGGCATACTCTGTCGATGCTGCCTGAGCTCGAACCTTCAGTGCATGATACAGCCAGTATTGCATGTTCAGCCGTTTCACTATGATAATTGCGATGCTGTGTTTAGCCATAATGTTAACCTGTGGCAAATATCGAACTCAGGTCCCTGTAGACAGCTACTTGTTCTCACCAGCCGAGTTGCTACAATCGTCCGCAAGAGTGTACGAAAGTAAAAATAATTATAAACAAAATGACTGTGTGTTAAGTACCCAGCACATCATGCAATGAACTAACAAAAATTACTTACAGCCTGCCTGACATAGGTAACAAGCATGTCAGTCACATACTCTGTGACAACCCATAACACGAACCATCATGTAGTGCTCCAGATATATAAGTAAATATATACCTGCAGTTCATACGATAGTTAAAGGCAATTATTCCCATTACTACAGATAGTGAAATAAGAACAAGATTGAATATTTTATATATACTAGGGGACCCAGCCCAAGGACCTTTTTTTTTGTATTGTCACGAGGCTAGAATAGTTAACATTAAAAAAAAATTGGTTGTCATAGAAAGACTGAAAAAAATATTGCATATACATATATGTATGTAATTATGAAATGATGTGAAATTAACTCAACATTGAAGCGACTGCGGTCCAATTTAATATTTCTCTATCCCCTTTGCCCCTGCGGTCCCACTTACCATAGTTCTATCCACTGAGCCACTAAGGTCTCACTTGGAATCGCTCTATCCACTGAGCCACTAAGGCCCCATTTGATATAGTTCCTGGTGACATATTTGAACTCTAATTCAATAATATTATTTATTAATTCAGCAATGGTGACACTTTCACAACAAATCAATCACATATACTATAAACATGAAACCTTTAGTCACTCTTCTACTGCATGAACACATATGAATATTATTATTACATGAAAGAAAATTCTGTCTCACACACTGGTTTGGATATTATACGTATTACAAACCTAAAACCTTTCGTCACCCTGCTACTGCTGCATGAACATATTACACGAAAGAAAATTCCTTCTCACACACACACACATATGTACTGGTATGGATATTATACATATAGAACAGTCAAAAAACTGCAATTCAATTATATTAGAACAAACCCGAAAACCTTTCGGCATCCTACTACTACTGTATGAACACATTAATATTATTACATGAAAAGAAAGCTGAGTCTCTCACTGTTGGAAATAATTTCATCACTCACATAGTCGACAGTATCAACTCGAAGAGACGTCCTAGTAGCACTTTTCGCTCTTCGCACGACATGAGTCTAACGTCTGGCAGCGTTGGTGGTGCAGGCTGTGGACTACAGGAGGTAGCTGCATGTCTGGTGGCAGGGGCGGATTTCTGGGTAATTGCATGCTTGGTGGTAATGGGAGGGGTGAAGGCATCCACTTTCACTGGATGCTTGCACCTCAGTGGCTCGTCAACAGCTGGTTTCTTGTACTTCGGTGGTGGCTAGCTGGTCCCCCAACTCTGCCATCATCTTCTGGGAGGTGATCACCTCCGACCGCTTACACTTCGGCTGGCTGGTCATCCTCCGAGCGACTTCCAGCAATAGTTGGGAGGTAGCATTTTTCTTCCGACCGGGTGACCTGGGAAGCAACTGGTCGCCGCTTGTGTCTGGGAGTCGGCTGGCTGGCGACGTCTTCCAGCAGCGAGATTACCCCTTCCTGTTTGTCTTGAGTTGCGTCGACGTCAGAGGGCAGGTTGCCATCGGCGATGTTTATGGTCGGCATCACCGAAGCGTCCTCGTCAATGGTAGGCAGCGATGCAGGAGCACTGTCGTTAGCGTGGATGGCATCTTACAGGAGCGCATATGCCCCCACCCCGCCATAGCCACACAGTAGAGGCATATCGGGCTGCATGCTCTAGACCACACACCTACCGGCAGTGTGCACTCCACCTGCACTTGTTGATACATTGGAGAATTACGCTCTGTCAACAAATGGTAGACACCGTTACATTTTTCCGCGAATGTCCACTCCTCCCCAGCATTGTCCTGTATTGCGCATGTGACACCTCCCCTCCCTGGCGTCATGTTGATGTACCTGTTCTTTAGCAAAAGTGGTAGACTCATGGTGCTGCACTGACGGCGGCGAGCCGGACGCACCAGTCTTATATAGTACACATGTTACGTCACTACTTCAAGTATTCGGACACTCGCATCAGGAGGCGTGCAACAAGGGCACAAACAACTTCCCAGCACCTTCATTTGCTGTTGCATGCTAGACCTCCCTCGATGCTCGTCGCAGCAGCCTCGGCGTCCACACTGTTCAATTGATGTAATTACTCACTTATATACCGTACACACTCTTGCTGAGTAGTGAAGAATCCACTTGCCGTCTCCCATTGTAATAGTATGTATGTGACCAGTGTATTCCTCGGTCCATTGCCAGATATTACCACTGTCTTCGTCACAGAGGGCAAAGTCAACTTGCCTGTCCATGCACTGAAGTTCACTAATATCTTCAAAGTCTGCACGTACTTTGAGAATGTGACCATTGGACAGTAGTTGACTGTTAGGACGCAAGTTGACGACGGAACATCTGTCATACTCACTGCATGGCCGCACCTCGCTGTGGAATTCGTCCCAGGCATCCTGATATGCCCACATATGATTTGCACCATCACATATCTCCACTTGCCCGTACCCGAGCTCTGGTCTGAACACTACTCTTAGGTAGACCACATAATAGCATTCAATGATGTTAGTATCTTCTGGCCGGAACTGGACGCAGTTACGTTGTCGAAGCCCATGGCAGCGGTTGTCTCTCCCGGAAGCTGCGCTGACAATGACTGCAGGTCGAAGCTCATGGTTGTCTCTCTCGCTGACACTGACTGCGGGTGTGAAACTCATTGCTTCTTATATGTACTTTGCTGGTAGAATCGGTAAAGCATTCTACTTGCTCCGGCAATTCAGGAATTTCTATGAGTGTGTACGGTATAGTGGTCTGCCCTAATTGTCACATTGCTATTTATTATTTCTCGACACCACCACTGTGTAATAGAACTGAAAGTCCGACATCATAATTATAAGCAGTCATACAATGCCCTGAGCTGTGTACTGAACCTTCCATGCATTTACTGACAGGAGGTCATACTCTGGCTTACAGGGAGTCATGCTCTGTCTTCATGACCTACACACTAGTGTACCAAGCCTGCATTTACCGGTGGTCATAAACCGACCTGCACTTGCAGGCTGTCATACTCTGTCTTCATGACCTACCCGCACTCATGTATTGAGCCTGCAATTGCAGATGGCCTCTCCAGCCTGCATGCTAGCCTGTGTGTAGGTACAGGCAGTCATACTCAATCTTTGTGACCTACCCACACACTCATGTACCGAGCCTGCGCACTGAACCGTCATTGTATGTATTTAGAGGTTGTCTCTGCGCACTTGCGTACCGAGCCTCCCGCTTTCCATGACTGTAATTATACACACAGTGCTCTATCCGAGCACCGAGCCTTCGTATACATACTCTGCCCGACCTTCATTGCTTGTACTTTGCTCCCCTCCACCACCACTGGGGGCCCAATACTGTAGTAGTAGTGTGTTCGGGCATGACATGTTTTGCCTGCACTCGTGTTTCATCCTGTACTGAGACTTTAACGTGTGTAATGAATAGTCATACGCTCTGTACATCTTGTACAGCTGTGATGCAATGAATGCTCAGCCATCGTTTGTATTCCAACGACGAACAAAAAGGTGAATACCTCATGTATTGTATCATATTCAACATTACCATCGCACAAATTAGGAAGTTAAAAAGAAACATTTCGTAACTACATATAGTACCTAAAGCATTCAATAAAGCCTTGTAATTTCATCACTAATACAGATTGTCAGGTTGGCTGAGCAATCTAAGGCATTGTATTTAAACTCTGGTTCCCTGTGCAGGGAGTGTAGGTTTGGCTCTTACATCTGACAAATATTTTCCGCTTCCTTGCTGGTGTGTATAGTGTGTTTCCCATGATAGATAAGGATTTTGTGTGTGGATAAAATTAGGGTATATACACAGACACATGAGATCTCTGTTTCATTCGCGATTAGTGTGTCGTTCGAGCTCTGATAGACTTGAGAGTGTAGCATTTTAGGTCAGCAGCTGTGAAAACTGGATAACAGTGAATATTATGGTATGCTGTTCTAGTGGTCAGAAGATTCTATAAGCTAGTATGGCATGTGGAAAGCTTAACTCACTCTCCTCGACAAAGAAACCATACCTGCATACCTGCATAAAAAATTCCTTCTGATATATGCACGACATGAAATACGATATGTTTACAAACATATACCTGCATATCTACAACAGGATGAAGAGATACACGATGACTGTCTCCCATGTACAGAGTGTTTGCAAGGATGCACTACTGTTATGGACACACCACATTCTATGGGCTGGTGTATTACATGTCGGAATAGTGCTCAAGTAGCACCCGACACTGATTAATTCCATTAGGAATTTACGGAGAGAAAGGGAGAGAGAGGGGGAGAAAGAGAGGCGGAGAGATAGAGGGAGAGAGATATGTGGAGTGCGGAGAGAGAGGGAGAAGGGGAGAGAGATACGGGGAGTGAGAAGAGAGGGGAGGGGAGAGGTAGGGGCAGAGGAGAGGGAGAGAAGGCGAGATAGGGAGGGAGAGAGATGAAGAGGTGTAGCGGAGGGGAGGGAGGAAGAGAGAGGGGGAGGGGGAGGAAGAGAGAGCAAGAGAGAGAGAGAGGGAGAAGGGGGAGGGAAGAGAGAGAGGAGAGAAGAGAGAGAGCCACATTATGCTTGTCGTTCTGTTCCTGGGAGCCCTTGGAGCAGTGGCAGCCCTTGGTCCAGTGGTAGAGTCATTCTGGCAGGGTGGGCTCTCGCACTCCTTTGGCAGTAGGAGCCACCCTGGCTGTGGTTGGTGATAGACGTGAATCTCCTAGTAGTAGTAGTTAAACTAGCAACATTATGGTTTTAGTATTTTAGTATAAGTTGGTCGACTCAGTTGTCACCCAAACTTCCAAGAGCGAATAGTAGCCTTGTGTTCTTCTTCGACGATGGAGGACAGATGTTTGTGTTGCTACTACAAGAAAACCTTTTCCCAAAGCTGTCATGCTCGTCGATACGAGACTGGTTGCCCTTACAATACGAAGTGTGCTTATGTGTATTGTAATGAGCGTCAATCACATTTTCGACTACATGATAGCTTCAAATGACATAATGCAACATGCCAAGAACTCCTTCCTGCATGTGTCAGTCAGTATTTGCTGAGATTACAGCATGCTCTATTTGGGGGAATACCTGTGAAAAAACCGATGTCATTAAAGCCATCGTGCTCAACCATGAAACCAATGGCTGGATCAGCTCCTAGGCATTAATTAGACTACTATAACAGGACATTTGCACATGCTACACTGCGAAGAGACATATGAAGCATAAATGTAAGTTAAATCCATATCACACAGGTTATCAATGTGATAAGAGTGAAGGTTTATTCACTCATACAGACAGTTTAAATTTACATATGAAAAAGTGCAAAGACCTAGTCTAGACAAATCTGCGACGATAAGGTGCCTGCCATATCAAGCAGTAGTACATCAACTTCTGACCTGAACACTCCTTCGGGGGAAACAGTGTCGCTATTGTGGTAAGATCTTTAGTAAAAGTAGCAACGCACAACGGCATGAGAGACATAACTGTGTGGTGGCGAGAGAGGTCAGATTAAAGCTTTTGGCATGATATGAAGCTATAGTGAATGCACTTTTTAAATAAACTGTGCAAGAGACAAATGTAGGAAAGTGCATATATATCTATATACATATATACATTATATATATACACACATACAGCACATGAACTTGACGGTATTCACTATGTTGTTGTTATTCGAAGAGTGACCATCGAGCAAAGATGGAAAATACTTCAGACAGCCATGTGTTCTGTTTCTGCAAGGAATCATTATCTAAAAGCAGCAATGCCCATCGACATTAGATGCATTGTTCTATGAACACGACACCATCTACCTTAACGTGTGGACAGTTCAAGGCTCAATTTGGACAACATGATAGCTTAAAAAGACGTCTTACATCATGGGATGGCCTCTCTTCTGTACTAGCTAAGCAATGTAGGTCTGCATTGGATACACTCTCACCATCGGCATCTGCAGACCTGAACACTGCAGATCATTCTGCACAAGCATCAAGGGCATGGACTACACTGGCTGTATTGGATACTGGTGCACTATCACCCATGGCAACATCGAACTTGGCATGACCATAGCAAGTAATTCTCCATGGTTTGTATGTTGCTACTGCGACAAGACCTTTAGTACAAGTTGCAGTGCCTATCGACATGAAGAACCTGGAGAATGTTCGAAGAAGTCGAACTGAGGCCTTGAAACTAGTTGCTGTTATAAGTGTGGTGGTGAGTTCACATGTTATCAAGCAACAGGAAGCATTCCAGCCGAAGTGTCATGCAAAATACATAACTATCAGGTAAACTTGTGTTGCAAGCCATATAACCATGTAAAAAATTGAACATATGAAAAAAGGTCCTGCACCAGCAAATGCTGCAAGCTTACCAAATGAGAATTGATTCATCGGGAAAGAATCTGCTTTCTGTGGACTAAGGAAGACGCATGTGGCAATAAGCATGGCGAAAGATATTTGTACATATCTTCAGCATATGAAGCAGAATACTATAGCTCAACTAAAATATGAGATGAAAAAAGGTGTGGTAAAGTATAATATATGGTTGGAATATCAATATACCAAACCAGAACCCCACGATGATGAATTTAGTCAAAGAGCATTCAAGACATCGAATGTGCCATCGAAGACAGTGTTGCAGCTAGTGTACAGAAGATTTTTCTGAAGGTAGAAGAGTACATGGGAAAGGGTTCTGGTTGGACATTAGAAAGGATAGATCATCTACAGTTGAGAACGAATTCACTTAGACTATTTCGCAATTAGGTGCATACCTAACTACAACATGACACCATCTTCGACCAGCAAAATGGAGGTATAAATTACTAAAAAAGCAGAACGTCACACACATGTTAAACTGACTTGCATGACATATGCACTGCGTCAAGGCTGCTGTGAGGAGTCAGCAGCAGAGAGGAGTCAGTAGTGAGGAGTCAGCTGTGAGGAGTCAATAGTGAAGAGTAAGCGGTGAGGAGTCAGCACTATGTAGTATATGTGTTTAGTTCACATATACATACTTGAAGATGACACAAAACACTGAGGGAGTCCAATCGAATACGACTACATGTGAAACTTCACCAAGCGATCAACAATTACGTTTTAAAGAATGCAGATACTGCGACAAGGACTTCAGTAAAAGTTGCAATGTGTGTCGTCATGAACAGAGCAACTATATAAAGGCACCCACCTCTAGAATACTAACAAGTGAAATGTGTGGTGCGACATTAGGTAAAGGTGATAATCTAAAGAGACACACTGGTACATGTAAAGGTAACACATATTTGCTTGATGCAAGACAGCACGACAAGGCTAGCATTCCTGCAGATCCATCATGTAAACTAATGATAGTCCAAGCACCCATAAAAATTATGTGGGCCTGCATGGTGCGAAGAAGGAAATACGAGCATTGCAGAGCATGAACCATACAGATCACCAGAAGTTGTGAACAACACCCCTGTGCATCTAACATGTAAAGTCAAAACGAAGATGCTACCCAGGACGTTGACAACGACAACATGACCTCCAAGTCTGCTGGTTATGGTGTATATTCTACTGATGACGACGTCCCGAAATCTGCAAAGCGAAAGTGTGTTGCTGAGACCTACCTGCAGTTGGGGAGAAATAAACATAGATTCGAATATAGTACTCCAGTCCAGAGGTACCTCGCAAACTTCGCAACTCAGAAGACGAACATTGATGCGGCCATATATAATGAACCTTCTGCAAAGAGTGACATGAAGTCTGACTATTCTGAAGAACGCATTTACAATCCATCTAAACCCGCACCGGTAACAAAGCCTCCTAACCCTTCCCCAGTTAACGACTAAGCCACCCGCTATGCGTATGGTCTGTACGGCAGCCGGGAATGTGATCAAAATCACCATACTTACCAAAAACACCCCAAAATTCCGGATAGCTTCCCCTCAGCATAATTTCGTCTCCATGCATAAACCTACAAGGCCAGCTACCTTCAGACATACAGGTAGTGAACGGGACCCTGAGTAAGAATTATCCGAAGTAGACGACCCATTTCCGTTCAATTATCATATACACCACCATTCATGATATATTAGCAAATTGTTCATTTATTGGGACAGCTGGCATTCCATATCATGGAAACCTTCACAGTGAGTAAGGTCGCACTCCCTGGGAGGGAGATGTTTGCAATCAAGCTCACCCTGAGGTTTGATTGCCCTCCAAACCACTATAACTCTTTCACTAGGTGGTAACCCAGGAAGGACCCCAACCACGACCTGCAAGGGAAAAGGAACTCCTGCTAGAAACAAATACTCCACCCAAGGGCCCCATACAACCTCCCAGAGGGCAATCAGCACTCCTAGTGATTCACCCCAATGATAGGTGCACCTCCTGCGAGGCACCCCTGTCACCAGTTGAGAGACTCAGTGCCAGACAGAAGTACCAAGGCAGGAGCCAGGTACCCTCCTGCCACGAAGCCGAAAATGGCAGAGTGCATCAAACTTAATGCTGAATTGTTCCTCTGCTGGGGATACCCTCATGCTATACTCACGGATAACGGGACACCATTCATGAGTCGGCCCTGGCAGGAAGCCTGTCTTGCATGGGAGGGGGGGGGGGGCGAGGCCTGGACACGGCTCCGCCCCATCACCCCAGGTCAAACCCAACAAAGAGGAGGAATCAGGAGTTGAAGAAGTGCCTCCGGTTGAATGTGGGTGATAACCAAGAAGTGTGAGATAGGGAAATTCCCCCCATACTATTCGCCCTTCGGCGAAGGGAGAATGAAGCCACACAATCATCGCCAAGCCAGCTTCTCCTAGAGCACACCATTCAACGACCCGGCGACTGGCAGTGGGAGAATCCCTCAAAGGCTCCGATCGATCCACTTAAAGTGGTCACTGCCGCCAAGGCAAGGGAGAAGCAAGCGAAGCAAAACCAAGACGAATATATCGCCCAGAAGTACCCCAGTAACCAGCCACTAGGACGTGTATATCCCCTCAGAACCCAAGTATTGGTGCAAAACCACGCCCTTAGCAAGGCTATCTACAAATTTGCCACCAGCCTGGCATCAAAATGGAATGGGCTGGTCACTATAATAGGACACTACAGAACTGTATATTGAGTGAGTGACCGGAAAGAAAATGTACAGAAAGTTCCTTACAGCCAACTCGACCATATCATGGAAGCACTCCCCTTGAAACCAGCCTTCTAGGAACAGAACCACACGAGGAAACCAAACCTCGACCACTCAAAGGTGGGCGAGTCAGCACCTTGACTCCAGGTCAATAGACCTGAAACACCAGATTCGGAAAGGGTGAACTCTCTCCTCCCCTGTCGTATCGCACATACCCAAGACAATCGTTTAGAGGAGGAGTATCCCCGAGGATACTACCTTATATCCCAAGTTTGTACATTCCATACTCACCTACCCCGCACAGCAAAGCGCACTACAGTAACTGAAAGATAGTGGTGTGGCCAAGCCGATAGAATCAACGTAGGAAGGCAACCCCTAGGAAGTATTATTGAGGAGGCAAGTAAACCTTCAGCCGCCTCTAAGGTTGTGGAAAGTCGGCCGCAGACTTCCCACGTTTCCCCCTCCCCCTTGTTGCACCCCATACTGACGAGGGCTAGGAAGCTCGTGGGACGCTCCCGCTGAGCTGCGAATGCATCTCCCCAGCATTCGTTCCCATACTGGAAGAAGCACTAACCCCGGAGGCTGACTTCGACGAGGCAACATATCCTTTACCCCCAGGTTCAGTCCCGGCAAATCCACCTCTCGAGGGCGTGGATATGTCCAAGGATAGGGATACGAGGTCACGCACCCTGCTACCCATTTCATCCTTCCCAATCTCTGGCAAGAAGGAAAAAGATGAACGAGATATTGGAGGAAGCCCACCATGAACCATGGAAACAACTGGTACGTCGGTCAACCAAGCGACCGACGTAGCTGGCAAAGTAAAAGTGGCTGGGGAGGCAACGAAACGGGTAACTCGCACAGTACAAAGTATAAAAAACGGTCCCCCGGACACCCGAGTGCGTCGGTGCTACCATAGCAGCCCATCCACAACCTGGAGCGGAAAGCGCCTTTGAGTACCACGTACCAATACTGGTACATTAATGAGCAACTTTTTCCCAGTCTCCAACCGATGTGTCCAGGAAGGGTGGCTGGCACGAAATACGACCTAAGCATATAAGTAACAGATTACCAGTGTGTTTGGTCTCACGCTACCAAAAACCATAGTGACCATGCACTCCAGTAGATAGCCTGGCATGCGTGAATGCTCATTTTGGTGCATTCACCGAAAGTGTGTTTAATGAAATTCAAAGTTGTCTCACTGAATTTGTAACCTATTTGTAATGCCAAATATTTTTTTTATTAATCAAATGTATGGAAACCGGTTATTATTTAAACCAGTTAATTAGATAAATAGGGTGCACCCTCAATAATTAGTTCATTGGTACTTTTCAAAGAAAAACAAATCTTTTAATGCGGAAAGGTAAATTAAATGAAAAATAATAAAAAATCATTAAAATTTAAAAAAAATGTAAAGCCAAAAAATAGTTAAAGAAATACTCAAAAGATCTGTCAATTTTATTTTTCATGGCAACTGAAGAGTATTTATTTGTGCCCCCCCCCCCCCTCTTGGGACTTTGTGTTCTTTGTGTCACACTCGAAAAGAGGCCAATAAACCTATTTAAAAAAAAGACCAAATGGTTACTACTTCCTGTTATTGCTTACCTATAAGATTTTCCACTGAATTCATAAAATAACCTTACATAGCATGTTTTCATATTATTGCTAGACATAAGTGATCTCGTTCTTGTAGTTTTTTTAGCAGGTAACGCCTGTGCTAGTGTGCCTGATAAGGGGAACAAGGTAAGAAAATAAGTATGCAATAACGGGGGCTAGCGCAGCACACTTATTCATAAAAAAATTAAGGGTTTTTAATTCTAAAATCAAGGGTTTTTAAAATTTAAAAAATCAGATTTTTACCTACAAAATCAGCTTATTTTTAAAGAGAAAAATCTCTCGTGTAGCTTAATGCCACCTACAAAAATATGAAATTAAAAGCCTAAATCAAGCAAATTTTAATCTTAAAATTTAATTATGTTTAAGACAAAAATTTTTTATTCGATACAACAATTTAATTATATTTCTGAAAAATAAGATAGTAAAATAAAGAAAAAACTTGATAAAATGAAAGAAAAAACAACACATAATTTAAAGATTCAAAAACATTTAATTTAAAGAGTATAAGAAAATTATATTTCATGTACATATTTACCATTTTTAATTTCTTTTAATCCTTTATATGTTATAAAAATTTGTTTCTCATTTATCAATTTCAAACTATTTTTATCAAATATATTTAAATAGCGATCTGGCAATGTAATCTTATATTTACCATATAGAATACAATTAATTTTATATTAATTATTATAATATATATTATAATAATTATAATAATAAATTTGAAAATTTGTAGCGGCATACTTTTAATTTTTTTTCTAGATCTTGTAGTTTGGTCAATTCAAACGAGTTGTTTAACTTGTTGAGAATTTTTTCCATTTTAGTTTACTTATAAAGAAAAAAAATTATCAAGATAAAGAAAAAAATCATTTAGATTTATAAAAATGATTTTCAATTCGTTAAAACAACTCAACTATATGTCTAAAATGTGTAATAGTTTAAAAAGATTGTGCAACATACATCTAGAAAATTGTATTAAATTATCCAAACATTTACATTTAAAATCGTTTAATTCATCCATTTATTAATAAAAATTTATACATCTTCAGTAATTCTTCCTTTCAAATAATCATAAGTTAGTTTTCTTTGGCTTACTAAAACAACATTACAAATTGTTCCTGCTCCAATAGCTCTATCAATATCTGCACAAATTTTAATATTAGTTTTTTCTTTGAGTACAGTTGTTTTTCTATATAAGCAATCAATAATACATAATGATCTTCACCCCAAAATTAATAATAATTGGTAGCACCATCAAAGTTTCGAGCTGGTTTATAATAGTTGATTATATATATAGTATTTAGTTTTGATTTTGAATTTATAAAATCATTATATACAAGAAATGCTTTATCACAAAAATTATTTCTAATATCTAGATTCCAGTTTTCGCTTGGAATAATATAATTTCTTCTAATTTTAACATAAGTATTTCTTACATTACAGTGACCAAAAATAGAAGTGTGCACATCCTATTCAGCATTATTTTTTCTATTAGTTTGAAACCCTACAATTACCAAATCAGGCATGTCAAATTGTAAATTACTAAACAGATCTTTTATATAAAAATTTAAAACAGTTGTCCCAGCAGGAACTTCTTTTTCTAAAAATTGCCAATAATTAAAACTAATGTGTATTTTTAGGGTTTTTGTATATTTTCCCTTAATTGCAATGGCCATATTAGATTTGTGTTCAACAATAGGCTGCATAATTGATAATTTTTGAATATCAATTTTACCAGGATCAGCATAATCTCTATCAAGCGAACCATCTGCTTTCTTATTCTGAAAAACATATAAACAATTATTATCAGATATATTTATAATAAAAGTATTTTATAACCCCATTTCAAATAAATTTCATTGTCATCATGAATAAAACCAAACAAATTTCTCAGTGGATTCATTAGTTCATTTAATTTGAATTATGAACAGATTTTACTCGATATTTATTATCAACACCAGTAAATTATAAATAATTTTGTTCACTTGGTGATCTTAACACAGTATTAATCATTGTTGATGTTATTCCAGGATTATCAATAGCTTCAATAATATGGCCATGTCTTGAGATTTCAACTCTAGAAAACTGAAAAGTAAAAAAGTTAGAATAAACATCAATATTATCTAATTTATTATATTTCACCTCATTTCCTTTATCTCTTATTAGTAATCTAAATTGTTCATAAACATAAGCATCATTTGGAAAAGAAAAGCCATCACTTGTAGAAATATCAAATTCAATTATATTATTGTAAACATTTAAATTTCTTCTAGTTTGAACTTTTGGAGGGAAAGTTTGTTTTTCAAAACCCTCAATACTTTTATAACTCATTTATAAGTAAAAAATATATATAAATGAAAGGTTTATCAAAAGATGTTTCGCGAGTTAAATTACTCATTGAAAAATACAGAAATTATCAAAATAATTATGAAACTGAATATGAAAAAAAAAGGAAAAATAAATACCATTTATTCACGAATTACAAAATATTGGTTTAAAAAAAGTAGAATACGTAAGTGAAGAAAATAAAAAATTAATTACAACACTAGTTCCTGTAGCAGTAAAAAAATTTAGATTATCCAAAACCACCAAACGAAACATCATTTGAAAGAGAATTATTTTCAGAACATAAATCACCTAATTTAGAAGAGCAAATGGATATAGGATCCAATAATGATTTGATGTGTACCGCATCTGATTCTACTATAAATCTAGGAAAAGAAATTTCTGAAAAAATTAATGTTATTGAAAAGAAGATCTTAAAGGTAAATTCATTGATGATGACTATGATATTTACAAAGATATTGTTTTATCAACTAATGTAGCATTGAAGAATTTAATCCTAATAACAAAATTAACTTGAATAAAAGTTGGAAGTACATAAATATAATAAAAAATATTTATGATATTTATATAAAACCACAGTCAAGATCAGTGCCAAACACACCTAAAAGAATGATTTTACCAAGAACTCCTAAATCATGAGAAGGTATAAAAAACAGAATAGTTTACCAAAAGAATACATTTGGACGAGTGATGTTAGGAAATTAATTGATAGATTATTAGTTATTCATGGTTAACCCTGCAGAGCTCCCACCCAAAAATGTAACATCAATGATCGCACTGGGTCTGTTGGACCCAGTGATCTAAATGGAAATTTGTAAGCAGCTAACTTAATATAATTAAGGTTTTAGTTTATAAACATGTTTATTTAAAAAAAAAAAAGAGAGTTATGATACACATGTGGAGACACAATATTATTAAGTTGAAAATTTATCTATAAAAATATAATTGCCGACAGTCAAAAAATGAATTATCATATCTTGTATTGTCGCACAATGTAGGGTTTTGAAGCACACTCCTATCATCGTCTTAAGTTAATTTAAGTCTTTCTTCTCAGTAACTATTGTTTCTGATGCATTCTGAGCATAAAATACAAAAAAAAAAAAATGTTATACTATAACTAGGGCAAAATAAATTATATAAATCAGTAAAATGTAGGTGAATTCAGTAATCCATTGCTATGATCAGTAATTGATGTATTACAAATTACAGTGTTTGAAGTAAAAATCTTATTTCATAGCTGTTCATCACTTTATAATAATTGATTTTACTCACTAACAGTCTGACTACACTCTTAGCATACAATACAAACATGTCCCATGCACAAAACTTGAAGCACTTTTCACAGTAATATTTGTTTTTCTATCCTTTCCCTTCCACTCGTGACATCTTCCACATTTCCCTTTCTGTGATTTATCGTTTTTGAGTTATTTTCCTAGATACTTTTTAGCACGATCTTTCATCTGCCTCGACGCATTTCCATAAATAGTTCGTGAATTGATGCGGTATGTTACAAGTTCAATTGCCAATTTCTTGTTGAATTCTGTTCTGGTCATCTTAGGGTTGTCATTCCCGCAGTGAATCACTAATGCATTGATGCCAGTCGCATTGTGCATGCTGTAAAAATCTACCATTGGCCAACGCCGAGTGTTTCTCGCACAGCTATATGTGACGCACATTTCATCCACTATATCACCTCCATTCGTCAAGTTATAAAATGTTATAATTTCAGGCTTTTGGAGGTCTCCTGAACGACGACCTCTTATCATTATTATGTAATGTGGAAATAAGCAGCACATTCTTTATACGAAACAAATGTACATTTATCCTGAAATCCAAATAGAGAAGGATTCAGTGACCTTCCTTTTGTGTTAATAAATTGTGGCGATAGTTTGTTTCTGCGTAAAGTTCCAACAATTGTATACTTGTGCTTGGTCAACATTTTTTCTGCAAGTTCACTGCTAGTGAACCAGTTATCAACAGTAATATTTAGCCCTGTTCCGGAAACTGGGGTAGAAATACATTCGACAATATCTCCAGGATTGTTGCTAACTTTGTATGGACCATCTGGCTGGTTTCCTGCATACACCGTATAGTAAGTGACCTGCGATTTCCAGCAATATAAAGGCGATATAGCCTCCATGCCTATAACCATTACACCAGGAAGGTGAGATTCAATATTGTGTAACCTGGTTCTAAAATTTATTGTTGGCTTTGTTTTCTTCAGTTTTGTTACCTTGTCTTTCGCGATGTAATATGTAGCATCTTCCCTAAAATCATGAGAAGTATCATCTTCACTATTTATATCTTGTTCTGTCTGTGAATCACTTTCTCCTACCTCAACACAATCTTCGTCACATGCGCAGGAACCACTAACTCCACTTTCTCCATCATCTTCTGACAATGGTTCTTGTAACATTTCCATGACTTCTTCCACATCTTTCTCGCAGTACAGATTCTAGATTGCAAAAAAAAAATACAAAAGAAAGAAATAATTTAGTCGATCTTACGAATGGGTATAAAAGAAATGTAATTAAGGAAAGAGACAGTCGTAAGAATGGCAGCAGTGAGATAGTCAAGCAAGTAGAAAATACTATATATATGTACTTATATGCTAGGCATAAGCAATCAAATATACAGGCCTAGTCCATTCATACTCAAAAGCTATTTGAAGAAAACGCTGTAAAGATTTCTTATGCAAAATTAATTGTGCTATCCTCAAATCTATTATCAAACATTACATTTTTTGCATAAACTATTGCACTGGGTACATGAAACTCAGCCCTACACTTAAAAAAAATTACACTTTTTTATTCAGAAAAGAGAAAATGTAACAAATATACCAACAATTGCTAAAAGGGCAGAAAGAAATTGATTAAATTCATGAATTTGAAGCTATCCGTGTACATATGGCCAACTTAGATATGAAAATCAAGTCGTCTAATTTTGGAGCAAGATTTTTGTTTATTCGATATTCTTGTAGTGTATGCTTATAATTATGACATTGTGCATAACATGTTAATTTAAATACACACAGTTAAATATTATACGCATTATTATAATCTCACAATATATGATGCAAGAAACAATACAAATATTAAATTACCTTTAGGCTTCATTTTGTAGCACGAATTATCGCACTGGGTCTCAGAGACCTTACACTACACTTCAAATGAATAATAAGATTCTAACTGGCAGAAGGCCGATAAGAAAAATGAAACAAACATGGCATCTACAACGAGAAGGTTAGCTCGAAAGGTACCGAGATGCACAAAGTTGCAGTGCCTACTATCTATCGGTGGCAAAGTAAAATAACTCGTCTTGGTCTCTCAGACTCACTGCGAGCTCTGCCGGGTTAAGAAAATGTAGGTAATAACAATTATTACAATGAAAAAGTAGGTATAATGAATACATTAAACAATAAATTTCCTGAATTTGTTATTAATAATCCAAAAGGAATACATTATCTAATAAGAGTTTTAAATGTAATTCCACATTTATTTTGGAACTTTGAACATCATGGTAAAGGTATAATAAATTGGGCATTAAACAAGTTAAATTTACCTGAAATGCACTTGCCAGGTTATAATTATTGCGGCTCCTTTACAAAACTAAACAAAAGATTAGAAAGAGGAGAAATTGGTATAAATAAATTAGATGGCACATGTAAATATCATGATATTGCTTATAGAGATAATAAAGATTTATAATCTAAAAATGAAGTGGATAAGATTTTACAAAAAGAAGCAAAAGAAAGTATGTTAGATAAAAGTATGCCAATTGGTGAAAAAAAATTGCTTCTGTAGCTGTTGTATCAACTATGTTTACAAAAAGAAAATTTGGATGGGGGCATTAAAATTAATTAATTAATTAATTATATATTTTTCTATATATATATGAAGATAACAAATATTACTTTTGATACACCCATTGATCAATTAAGAGATTTGGGCATACATAAATTTTTTACAAAAGATTAACTTGAGAGAAAAAATAAAAAATTAAAATAAGGAAAATATTTCAAATTGACTTTGCCGCTATCAACAATCAAAAAGATAGCCAAAGAAAAATCTGGAAATGGTTCACATCATGGTGGTTTATTACCAATTTTAATTCAAATTTTTAGATGCACTTGAAGCTTTAGCTGGAGGAGCTACTGCAATATAGATTTCTGTTGAACAAACAAAAAATAATAATTAGAAGAACAAAAGAGATATAATTTAGCAGTGGAAAATAAATCAGGAAGTGGTTTAGTTGCTAAAAAAAGAGGACGACCAAAAAAATTAAATATATCACTATTATATAATATTGATATTAAAAAATATGTAAAAATATTAAATATAAAAATTTTCAGAAATGTTTATATGATTGATGAATTACCTAAAATAATGCACAAAAATGAATGTGCTGTGATTAATTTTGACATTTCGACAAATCCTGGTACTCCTTGGGTTTGTTATTTTAAAGAAAATAATGATATTTACTATTTTGATTCATTTGGGGGTAATATTCTTAATAATTTAATTAATTACTTTAAAAGAAGAAATGTTTATTATAGTGATAATAGAATTCAGAATTTTAATTCAGTTATATGTGGACATCTATTTTTTAGTGTATTATATCTTTTTTTCGAATGGTTTTAAGTTTAATGATATAATTTCTTTATAATTAAATGCCAGATATATTTGGGAAACCATTAATCAAAACTTTAAATAAGAATTTTGACACTAATGTTTATGCTTTGAAAAGAGATGTAGATTCAAGATACAAAACTATTGCTTCTGATTTAAAAACAGATGGAGATTCAAGACACAAAGCTATTATTTCTGATAAAAAAATTTTTTAGAGTCATAATAGTTTTGTTTCTGCTTATGGTTTAAAAACAGATGTAGACTCAAGATATAAAACTGTTTTATCTATCATTTATCTATAACTTCTGCTTATGCGAAAAAAAAAACATGTAAATTCAAGATTCGATACTATTGTTTCTGATTATGCATTAAAAACACATGTAGATTCAAAATACAATATTATTGTTACCACTTTACAATATAAAATAAGTCAAGTTTTGTTTATACAAAAGATTATCTTTTTCTATTTAAAATTGTATAATTAATAATGTGGCTGATCCTATATATGGAAAAGATGCAGTCAAAAAAGATTTGTTGATAAAGAAATAGCTGATAAATTACATAACTTAAACAAATCAGTTTTGAATTATAGTGATAAGGTTGTTTACTCAAAAGTTGAAAAAAAGTAAAGAAGTTATTGATAAATAGTTAGATGTTAAATTCCAAAATTTAAACTAATCCATAGAAAAATATAAAAAGAAATGTGTAATATATATTTTATTTAAATGCAAAGTGGAATAAAACTAATAAAAATTTTGTCTTGGATAATAATCTAATTTATTTTATACTCTTTTGGTGGATTGCACTGTTTATTAAATAATTACTGTTAATCCCAATTTAACTAATGATATTATGAGAGTGATTATAGGATCTAAAAAAATTAATTACAGTAAGCCTTTTAATATTAAAAGAGGCGATATTATTAACTTTTTTTAAATAAAAAAAATACAAAATATCTGGATATGGTAATGGATTGGTAACTACTATAAAGATATTCGTAAAATATAAAGATGAAATATATTTTTTTTACTATTAAATGGAGAATACTTGGTGCTTGAAGTGTAAATGTCAATAAAAATAATATAAAATAAGAAAATACTAAAAATGGACAATTAGTTCAGAAAATTACATTCTTAAAAAATATATTTGCTTGAAGTAAGAGAAGGAATAATTAATGAATTATATAAACCAGCAAAAATAAATTTTCCCAGAAGAAAATGAATATATTATGGAATTGATGATTTATGGCAAATTGATCTTGTTGAGATGGACACTGATAATTTACAGGATATATCACATATAAATAATAGATACAAATATATTATGGTAATTCTATATGTTTTTTCAAAATAAGCTTTTGCTATACCAATTAAAAATAAAACAGCTAAAAATGTAGTAAATGGTTTAGAATGTATATTAGTAAAAATAAAAACAAATAATATACAAAATGATAATGGATATGAATTTTATAATAAATCATTTCAAGAACTTGTGCAAAAATATAATATTAATCATTATTCTACATATAGTGAATTAAAAGCTAGTGTTGTAGAAAGATTAAATCGCACAATGAAAAATAAAATGTGGAAAACATTTGCTTTAAAAGTTAATTAAAAATTGATAAATATATTAGATGATTTAATAAAAGAATTCAACAATACAAAACATACAAATATTGGTATAAAACCAATTAAAGTTAATGATAAAAATTTAAAATATTTATATCCAACACATATATCTACTGAACCTAAATATAAAGTTGGTGATGTTGTCCATGTTAGTAAAATTAAAGGCATTTTTGAAAAAGTTTATATTCCTAACGATACATCAAAATTATTTACTATTTTTGAGGTTTTAAATTATGATTTGCCAACTTACAAACTAAAAGATGCTACTGGAGAAGAAATAAAAGGTGGTTTTTATGAATACGAAATTACGAAATCTAACTATACTTTTTTTTGGTCGAAAAAGTCTTAAAAACTAAAGGTGAAAGAATTTATGTAAAATGGTTAGGTTTTAATAATTCTCATAACTCTTGGATTAATGAAACAGACGGTTAGTGAATTTTACATAATATAAGCCAAAATTAATTATATGTGATTATAATTCTTGTATTTTTATGAATAACTGGTTTTTTTTACTGTCCTTCCAATTTAATAATTGTTTTGTTTCATTCCAAGATTCTGCGCTGCTTATGTGACCTAATTCTAATCTGCCTAATAAATCTTTATGTGATATTTTTAACTTGTTTTCGACGATTAAGTCATACAATTCTTTGTTAGCAGATTACATGATATTTCATTATCAATACTTAAAGGTGCTTCTTCTGGAGTAATTGGTTTCAAAGAATATATTTCTGCTAAATGATTCTTAGTTAAATTATTTATGAAACCAAAAGGCTCATTTTTGTTTTTAATTGTTAATTTCACAATTTAAAGTAAAGGAGTATAATGTAAAACAAATATTCCCATATTCTTTTTATCACGAAAATCTTCTAGTAGCTCATAAATTAATCTTTCGGTTTCATTTACGTCGTAAAATTCCTCACGAAAGCAAATATAAAAATGATCTAGTTCATTATGTGAAGAATTGAAATTTGAATTTCTAGAGATTAAATTATCTGTTTTACAAACTTAAAAATGATTAATTGAAGCATATTGTTTACAGTAGGCGGCAGCCTGCTGTGCCTCTGGGCAACGTCAAGGGAGGGGGGGGAGTGGGGGTGGAAGGCATGCTGCAAAGGGGAGAAGACGTACACTAGAAGGGGCAGGAGGCAGACGAACAGTATTACTCCCCAAACTGCTAACATGAGGCACGCATGCTTATACTGATGCCCGAGATGTTCCAACACCTCGGCAGACAGGCTGCTACTTAAATGTACACGAAGACATACATAATTATAAATTTGAGACTTGTGTACGTAAAACGATATTTAAATAAGGCATTAAATCTTACTTGGGTTCCTAAAACACTAGGATTTGTCATCGAATTACTTAGCAGCAACTGTGTGTATTGCGAGTCCCGAGGTAACCAGCATATACATACATCATCACACATTACAGAATTATTGTGTAGTTAATGTAATGAGAATCTAAATATATGAATGTGTATAAACTAACCTATGTAAAGTATGCACGGCCTTGTCTCAACATCAGCAATACAAATACGCTCACGCTGCTACGGCGTATGTATTCGTGCGTCATTAAATACAATGTATACGTAATAAAAATAAACGATATCGGTAAAATGCTAGTAAAATAGGCCGAGCTGGGTGTCTACGGATATCGCCCGGTATAAGTAACACTTAATACATGCATGTCATCGTGCTCCATACACCATACGCGAACACACCTATATACAGCATGTTCGCAAATTAAACGCCCAAACTGCGAGATATAATGCATTATGAAATATAAAGTTGAAAATATAGGAAAACATGTACATAAACAGAATATTAAAGGAGATATGAGAATTAAAGAGTGAGTTTGAAAACGTATTTGCCCCGAATGCCTAGAGTTTTTTTTTGCCAATGGTAGGGATGACGGCGAAGTAAACACAGTAAATCACACACTGTTGAATAGGAAACGTCAATTTGGCGCGTTATGAAGCGTGTAATAGTGGAGGGCATGTCTATTATGTACTGACATATTATTTCTTTGAGCCAAACAATGCGACAAGGCAGAGGACGGCCAGCAATACGCATGTGTCTCTGGAACATTGGACGCGTAGGTCACCTGTTTGCTGCGGACATTGTAGGTTTATTACAAGGTATTCGGCAAACATACGTATTCAAAAACCAATTGTCATACGCTCATATCTCTATTAATATTTCTATTAGGTATACGGTGTCCTATATATTTTCAACTTTAATTTTACGTAAGGAATCACCTCTCGCAGGTTTGGCGTTTAATTTCACGATCATGAACAAATAAAATATTCACTTCATCAAATTAATGATGCAGTCAGTCCTTGATACAAACAACACACAAAGACAGCCACTACTAATACAAAAAATGCGGCATAGAATAATAAACAAACGTACCAATGGACTCTACAACAAGAATAACAAATAGCCATGGAAGCGTTAATCAACAAATTAATAATGCTGGGTAGACGTACATAGTATGAAAGAAAAAACCGATATTGTATACAAGACAATCTTGTATAACTAATAAAATAAACTCAGAGAAAAACTAATTTATTAATAAATAAAAACACAGTGTTGTAGTTGTGTGTTTTCCGAAAATGTAAGCAAGTAAATACCTCCATAACAATAGGAATGAAACGTCACAAAATAACTAAAGTATTACATAAATGCAGTTATTGATATGTTAAAAACATATAAAAAATGGTCGGTAAACTAAATTGAAAACTAATACACCACAGAATCAGCTTACGCCCTTTGTTAATGCATACCTTTGAAAACTCACATGTTAGTAAACGTTCCTACCTCACGATGTTATGTCAACTCTGTTGTAGCTCCGCAATGCCAGATATATCTCTGCTGTCACTGAAGTAATCTCCTACACTAGAATCGCCTTCACTATCACTCGAAACACAACCACCTAGCTCGATGAATATGTTATCAATGTGGACATCAAAAGTTACTGTCCAATCTAGTTGTTTTCCTCGGATAGTGCAATGACGTCTGACATTTTAAATGAACTGTTTCTAGATGCCACGAACTGTTTGAGTTGAGCCCAAATTAATTCAATAAGATTCAAGTCCGGATGGTATGGAGAAAGACAAAGCACTGTGTGGCCATTAGAAGACATTATGTTATCCACAAGATACGTTTTGTGATGCGATCTGTACATTAGAATTAGTTAATACAGTTCAGGTTTCGACATGTCGTCTGAAAATAGTATGCTGCGTTCACGAAGTCACTGTTTCATGTCGTATTTTCTACTATTACAAGTAGGCATTTTATCTACCTGGACACAATGATATGGAGCATTCTCTGTACCAAGAACGGAACTGTCAGGCAGATTAGGTATTGATTTTTCATTTAACCACGTGATATAATTTGCGTTGTCATCTGATGATGATAGTCACCAGTGGCTTGCCTAGACTTCCACATCAGCAGAGCGTTTTTAACAAATCCATTTCACCGCCGGCATGCACAATAATCAGTCTTTTTCCTTCCGATAGTGGTTCGTGGAAACACTTTTTGCTACCTTCACTCCACGACCTCCCAGTTACATGCGACGACTAAATATATGTTTCATCCATAAAGATTATGGGGCGACCTTCCTCTCTGAAGTGCGATATAGCTTTCAAGTATGTTATTAGTTTTTCACGAATATCACTTTTTTTCGATAAGGTAACGTCTGTTGTTTGTTTTTTTTCCTCTTGAAGCCAAGGTTACTTAAAATCCTTCTCGAGCTTGTCGCGCTGCCTTTAAAATCAATTGCTTCTTTAAGTTTACGTCTAATTCTTTCAACTGTCGGGGCACACTTCTCCGTCCTGTAGAAATCGTAGACGATCCTTCTTACAACACAGACATAATAACAATCTATATGTTGTAACATATTTGTTTCCTGTTAGGTTGTTTGGTTGGCGTCAAAAACGATGGTCCGCTTTCCTTTGTCGTCTGCTTTGCTTTTTTCTTTATTTTCCTTACGCTTCTCTCCACTGACACACCTGTAGCACATGCAGTGCGAAATTGCGCTTCTCCACTGGCACACCTGTAGCACATGCAGTGCGAAATTGCGCTTCTCCACTGACACACCTGTAGCACATGCAGTGCGAAATTGCGCTTCTCCACTGACACACCTGTAGCACATGCAGTGCGAAATTGCGCTTCTCTCTGACACACCTGTAGCACATGCAGTGCGAAATTGCGCTTCTCCACTGACACACCTGTAGCACATGCAGTGCGAAATTGCGCTTCTCTCTGACACACCTGTAGCACATGCAGTGCGAAATTGCGCTTCTCCACTGGCACACCTGTAGCACATGCAGTGCGAAATTGCGCTTCTCCACTGACACACCTGTAGCACATGCAGTGCGAAATTGCGCTTCTCCACTGACACACCTGTAGCACATGCAGTGCGAAATTGCGCTTCTCCACTGACACACACCTGTAGCACATGCAGTGCGAAATTGCGCTTCTCCACTGACACACCTGTAGCACATGCAGTGCGAAATTGCGCTTCTCCACTGACACACCTGTAGCACATGCAGTGCGAAATTGCGCTTCTCCACTGACACACCTGTAGCACATGCAGTGCGAAATTGCGCTTCTCTCTGACACACCTGTAGCACATGCAGTGCGAAATTGCGCTTCTCTCTGACACACCTGTAGCACATGCAGTGCGAAATTGCGCTTCTCCACTGACACACCTGTAGCACATGCAGTGCGAAATTGCGCTTCTCCACTGACACACCTGTAGCACATGCAGTGCGAAATTGCGCTTCTCCACTGACACACCTGTAGCACATGCAGTGCGAAATTGCGCTTCTCACTGACACACCTGTACACATGCAGTGCGAAATTGCGCTTCTCCACTGGCACACCTGTAGCACATGCAGTGCGAAATTGCGCTTCTCCACTGACACACCTGTAGCACATGCAGTGCGAAATTGCGCTTCTCCACTGACACACCTGTAGCACATGCAGTGCGAAATTGCGCTTCTCTCTGACACACCTGTAGCACATGCAGTGCGAAATTGCGCTTCTCCACTGACACACCTGTAGCACATGCAGTGCGAAATTGCGCTTCTCCACTGGCACACCTGTAGCACATGCAGTGCGAAATTGCGCTTCTCCACTGACACACCTGTAGCACATGCAGTGCGAAATTGCGCTTCTCCACTGACACACCTGTAGCACATGCAGTGCGAAATTGCGCTTCTCCACTGACACACCTGTAGCACATGCAGTGCGAAATTGCGCTTCTCCACTGACACACCTGTAGCACATGCAGTGCGAAATTGCGCTTCTCCACTGACACACCTGTAGCACATGCAGTGCGAAATTGCGCTTCTCCACTGGCACACCTGTAGCACATGCAGTGCGAAATTGCGCTTCTCCACTGGCACACCTGTAGCACATGCAGTGCGAAATTGCGCTTCTCCACTGACACACCTGTAGCACATGCAGTGCGAAATTGCGCTTCTCTCTGACACACCTGTAGCACATGCAGTGCGAAATTGCGCTTCTCCACTGACACACCTGTAGCACATGCAGTGCGAAATTGCGCTTCTCCACTGACACACCTGTAGCACATGCAGTGCGAAATTGCGCTTCTCTCTGACACACCTGTAGCACATGCAGTGCGAAATTGCGCTTCTCCACTGGCACACACTGTAGCACATGCAGTGCGAAATTGCGCTTCTCCACTGACACACCTGTAGCACATGCAGTGCGAAATTGCGCTTCTCCACTGACACACCTGTAGCACATGCAGTGCGAAATTGCGCTTCTCCACTGACACACCTGTAGCACATGCAGTGCGAAATTGCGCTTCTCTCTGACACACCTGTAGCACATGCAGTGCGAAATTGCGCTTCTCCACTGACACACCTGTAGCACATGCAGTGCGAAATTGCGCTTCTCTCTGACACACCTGTAGCACATGCAGTGCGAAATTGCGCTTCTCTCTGACACACCTGTAGCACATGCAGTGCGAAATTGCGCTTCTCCACTGACCACACCTGTAGCACATGCAGTGCGAAATTGCGCTTCTCTCTGACACACCTGTAGCACATGCAGTGCGAAATTGCGCTTCTCCACTGACACACCTGTAGCACATGCAGTGCGAAATTGCGCTTCTCCACTGACACACCTGTAGCACATGCAGTGCGAAATTGCGCTTCTCCACTGACACACCTGTAGCACATGCAGTGCGAAATTGCGCTTCTCCACTGACACACCTGTAGCACATGCAGTGCGAAATTGCGCTTCTCTCTGACACACCTGTAGCACATGCAGTGCGAAATTGCGCTTCTCCACTGACACACCTGTAGCACATGCAGTGCGAAATTGCGCTTCTCCACTGGAATGCTGCATATTCTGTTCCTTGCTTCTTCTTCCATAAACATTAACACATTGTGGACTATTTCCCTGGACTGGCTATGTAAAATACGCCCCCAACGAAGCAGACGTGGGAACGAGATAAGCTTGTTTCCATAGCCGTCGCCGAGCGGCACAGCGAGTGGGTGACCACTGTAGATGTTGCAATGTATACATAACCATTTTTTGTTTTCTGTTTAACTTTATCTATACAATTTTTTATATTCATATTAAAATGTTATAGTTTTTTATTTTCTTCTTGTAGTTTCAATTTTTCTTTTTCTTCTATAGGTATTTAATTTTTATTGAAATTCTAAAGCAAGGTGTTCAGATTTATGTTCTATCATATTTATTTGCTGGTTTTTTAACTCAAGCATTATAAGAGCTATATATACTAATAGAAGGTAAAATATCTTTAGTGACCCATTTTAAAAATGATATAGCTTCTTCTTTTTTAGAGGATAATCAGTTGGAAGACTTTTCCAGTTCATGAGGGCAAGGCAGACAATACTGCTGTAATTAGTGTTTTTGGTAATGCGTATATGTATTCACGTAAGAAGATGAAGATGGAACTCGGTGATCAGATTTGGTTGTATCAGATATTAGTTGGTACTACTGGCTACATGCATATTCTTGGTCATGTGGAATTGTTTTCCAATCTTTGATTATGTGTTATGTATTTTTTATTTTGTAAAATATGTGTTGTAGGTACGAAATTTACTGCGTCGTTTTTTTTTGTATTTTTTATATTCCTTTAATTTATATTTAAAAAGGGCCGGGGGGGGGGTGTATTGAGGGGAGAATATGTGAACATTTATTTTATGCTATTAAAGATATGGAGTGATATAAATACAAATCAAACACATCACACAAGATACTCAAAAAGGTCACCCTTCAAAAATCTTATTATTAAAATTAATAGCATAATTTATGAAGCTTCCTTAGGGAAATGTCCAACATGGTATACAGAAATATATATAAATAACATTAGATTGACAAAAGACATGTAAGAAGAGTTAAATTCAGCCCCCCCTCTTTCCTCTCAATGTGATCCCTTTAACATACCCGAAAGGAGTAATTATGTTTGTTAAGTTGGTGGATCAAATGTTTATGTTGGCCAACATGTTTGCACTTGAGTGTGTGTTGCATGTAACAAGATGTTTTTATCAGGTGCGATAGTATAATCTTGTTCAAATATACATAAAAGATTTTTACTATCTCTTACCAATTGCTTAGGTATTATTGAATAAGTTTATGCTAAATAAAATACACATAGTAAAATAATCGCGAATTATATCTTGATCGTCTAAAATAACATTGTCAAATATAACCAAAGAATCATTTTCACATTGATCTAAAGGTACTATTACATAATTATTATAAAAAAAAGTACCCCATTTTTCTTTAATTTTTAACTTTTTGGATAATGAATCAATATAATTTTGTATTTTAATATATTTTGGTTGATTTAAATGTTTTAAACCAACATACAATTTATTATAATTTAACCAAAAAATTCTTATAAATAAAATTTATCATCAAATTGCCACAGTTACTGGGGCCCACAATTATGGCCCTTATATTGTCAGGTAATAATACTCCATTATTTTTATTTTAACATTTTTCTTCTGAAATTAAAATGCCAACTCCCCAATCAAATTTTTTTATTTAATAAGATATATTTTTTATTAAATGGATAATAAAGTATTTAAGTTAACAATTATTAACTCCATATTAAAGAAGAAAATTCATTATGATATAATTCATAAAGATAAATTTATTGCTTCTATTATTTTTAAACAGAATATGTAACACCTAATATAAACAATACTATAACAGAAATTGAAAAGAAATAAATTATAAATATACCTAGAGGGCAATATAATATTTAATAATTAAAATAAATTATAAATTCAATTGATCCATTTTTAACTAATAACATTGAACTAACACTCGACTATGAGAAAAATAGAATGTCAATTAAATGTAAGTTTGAAATTAAATTTGATGATAGACTATCTGATATTCTTGATTTTGAAAATAATATTACTATTGGAAAATATATGCAAGTACTAAAGTACCTAATTTTGATCCCTTTAAAAAAAATTAACGTTCATTGTAATTTTTCATATGGCATGTTTATAAAATATGATGAATTTAGCCATTTAGTAACAAATATTATTGCTAGTTTCCCCCCACAAATAATGATTGGTCTTAAGAGATTACATTTCTTTTGAATCTGCAAATCCAACTTATTATTAAATGAATACTGAACATTTTAATCATATTGTTTTAGAAATTAGATATGAGAATGGTTAATTAATTGATTTTTGTGGTGCTGACATTGACATTATTTTAGAAACTACATTTTTTTAAAATATTATAAATATTTGAACACATAAAATTGATGTATAATAATATATTGTGTATGAAATTAATTTTAGGTAATAGAAGATAAAAATATAAAATATAGTAATACATAATATATGTAATTAATTAAAAAATGACACATTTTGATACCCATAACAATTTTATTTTCTAATATAATCCTTTATTATCATAAGGACTTAATGCTATTTTACTAACTTCGACTGTATATATTGCATGTTTTTCAATCATTATTAAATTATTTGTTCTATATTGTATCTTATCATTAATCAAACAATTCTTATAATCATCAAGTGTTATTTTCTTATTAACTACAAATTTTTTTTACACCATTTGATCATTTATTTCTTTATCATCAACTTTATAAGCATACATTTTTGATCTTAAACCAACAAGTTAAAATATTATTTTACCATTATATTGATCTTTCATTTTACCTATAACTTTTTAATTTATTTGAAATAAATTATCAACATTATCTTTTGAATGACTTGTATCAAATTTATCTAATATTACCTTTAAAACTTTGTAAAAATCTTATTTTATGTAGTAAATGTATGAATCAGTATCTTGATAACATATTTCAAATTTATCTTCATATTTTATTTTCATTACTTTATAATGAAAATCATACATTAATTCTTTTCATATATCTAAAATTGACATACTCAATTAAATGGGCTTATTAAATTTTACTTTTCTTTTATTTATATGTACAGCTGCAAGATTATCATTAAATGTAACACTTCTTTTAAAATTTAATCTAGATACTAAATATTCACATTTTTCAGCATCTGATACTAGTTTTATATCTACTGTGTTTCTTATATTTTTCATTGTTTTACCAAAAAACAGAATTATTTATAAGCTTATAAAAATCTTTTTCAAAGTCATTTTCAGCATTTTTTCTCATCTCCGTATTTAAATCTATATACTTTGATGCATGCCAACAAGCTGTGCTGCAGAGAGGGGCGCTTTATGGACTCCAACCTATCTGAGAGAATCCTAAGCTCAGGGAAAGTGAAATTAGTTTTTACTAGTTGAGCAAGGAGACTCCGTATGCATTGGCCAGCTGACTAAGTAACAGTAATTAACGCGTTTAATTATGGAATTCTATGCCCACCCGGAATTTAGTATGTAAGCGCCACCCAACGGATAAAATTATGTTTATTCGAATTTCCACTATGCTACTTTAACACCGAAGAAGTTCCAAACAACCCCAGAGATAGAAGCACTCCCGTGGCCTTGTGACGTCATGGCTCGCTGGCCTCACCCAAGGCGCATGAAAATATCTGCGCCTCCACCAGGGGCGATAAACAAAATGTGCGGCGCTACTGCACCCGATAAACCTGCCCCTGTGCTGGAAGGCTACGCTTCGTCCTGTGCACAGAGAATCGCTGATGCAGGACGATTTTCATATAAATAGAAGTCCAGTATCGTGGTCCAGGAGAGATGCCAGGTCTTGCCGGCCAACAAGGTCTGCGAGATAACCCCAGTCTGCGAAGACTCTCTCTCTCTCCTCTCCTCAGCCCGAGGCAGGGCTCGAACGTCTTACCCACTGCATGGGATAAGCAGTCCTCTCTCCAGCCAGCAGCTTGTAGAAGTCCACTAGCACTCCAACCTCAGCTTGGACAAGGCTCATCCCTACAGCTGACCGTCCACAGACAGCTCACCTCTTCAACGGTAAATCTCATCACTTGCACTCACTTCCCTTTTACCTCAGTCAACTTCCCTCAACTACCGCGGTAGCAGGTCATTGCGCGATTACGTCCCCCTGGATTGAGCCCTCGTAGAGTCATAGCATTATTAGCTAATTTGCTTTTAATTAATTTTCCCAGGCTTGCCTTTGCCTGTCGAGTAGCATGTAATTTTAATATTTTGTATTTTAACTATATCTTGGAGTTTATCAGTCAGCCGGGACTTTCCAATATTCTTCTATTAGACGCAATAAAAATTACGTGCAATTAAAATCCTTTTGTGTCGTCTACAGTACTTTTAATTTTAGATACCTTGCTCATTGGTACTTTATTAAATTTGATTTATTATCAATTACAGCGTGGTGAAATATTTCATAATTGTGGTAAATTTAGTTGCACAATAATTATCATCTTTCTCACATCACTACATGGTCGTGAGATGCACTGAACTCCTCAGGAGACAGGGCCTGAGAGTGACTGGAATACAAGCCCGCAGGGGCATACCGCTGCTTCTGAGTTTCCAGTGCACCTGCCGCCGGTACAAGGTCAGGACTTGATACCTAGGCTTGCCCATTACATGGCAGGTCCTCGGCAGCGACTGAAGAACTCGCACCACCTAGGACTGCTCATCTGCAGCCAGGTAGACAGCCTTTTAATTTTCTCAAATGCGCAGTCAGCACGGTGGTGCAGGTAGCCGTCAGAGGCGACGCGAGAGGTGGGCCTTAACGAAACAGTCAATCATAACTCAATTAATTGTTGAGTCAAACCTAGCCACACTATTACCCAGTGAGCGTGAAAACATACAGGTTGATTACGACGTTATAACACCTCCAACCCAGGGAAACCCCTCTGAAACGTTGGATAGGCTGGTGTCCGCCGGACGAGGAATCATAGACAGAGGATATTCACACCGAGCAATCACTAGTACATGGGTCAACTTCTAGCTCCAAGCTCAGGAAACCCCCGTCTGTGCCAGCACCGTAAGTTATTAGCGGGAAAATTAATTCGGATTCGACACCCGAACACAGAAGAACTTCCCAACTTGTGTGGTAAAATTGGCCTCTGGGAAGATGATCAGGGTTTGACTCCCTGCCAAGGTAGTTCCCAAGCCCTGTGGAGAACGATCCCCGGCCAATTTTATCCCCGCTCAACAGCCAACGAGGCCGCGGCGGGTTAATCCCGTACATTTTGCCAGATCACTCACCACCACACCCCTTCTCAATTAATCTCTGACTGAACACATCACCCATATTTGGGACAGCTGGCATTCCGTATCTTGACAATCCTAGTCATGAGGGTGAAACTCCCTGGGAGGGATAGCATTACATTCCAACTCACACTGGGGTTTGACTCCGCTCTCCCTCGTAAGAATCGAGAGGGTGATCAGCGCCCTAACCACTTGTACACTTTTTTAACCAATCAGACTGATTAAACTTTAATATTATATGTATCTTAGTAAGTTTTAAACCATTATTTAGACAGTGTTTTAAATTGCGATAGTCTATTACAGTGTGGTCCAACTATTTTTCAGTTGCGGGCCAGAAATGTATTCTTAAGATACACTGCGGGCCAGCATAACAGTTCAAAGTTAACCATATTAGTATTATTAGAATTCTACCTACAAATGTAACATTTTTACACTTTTAAAAATATTAACTCGCATCAAACTTTAAACATCAACAAACCATTTTAAAAATTGTTCATTACTCTTCTATATCAGCATTTCGTAAAAAAATATCAACGTTTCAAAATTAACAAACCATTTAAATTAGAAATTATCTTTCTGTTCAGTAGAAAACTTTTTATCAGTGGGAGCACTGCGCAGTGTGCTCATTGACGAGAGCAACGATGTCTGCTTCCACCTCTGTTGTCACGATGCGGAGATTGGACTGCACGTGTTGCTTTAGAGAAGTTTGCCTCTGCATCTTAGATTTGAGTTCACTGATTGAACGTTTACGTGCCTCACTAATTATTACACTCCCGTATTTTACTTTATGTGTCGTTTTGTAATGACGCTGAATGTTGTATTCTTTCATCACCGACATCACTTGCGCGCACACGATACATTGCGGCTTCCCTCCGTAGTCCGTTAACAAAAACTCGCTTTCCCATCTTTCATTGAACTGTATTCTCAAACTTCACTTTTCTTTTTGTACTCAAAGTGCTTAAACTCATTACAACACTTTTAAGTAGCACAAACTGATTGATGTCTTCATGGATGTACTTTACTTCCTCACTCGCGAGTCGAGACTGACAAGCGCCATCCCGTAAATACAATATGACTTGATCACACATTTCCTGTTGTTTATAAAGAGCACAGCTGCTTGGTTTTCTTGGACGATAAAACAATAAAGCCAGTAGAAGTGGCGTGGTGTGGAATTAGAGCTCCGTTATGGAATATGATCTGAGCGCAGCCAGCGATACCCGCAGCGGCTGTGGGAAACGAAAAAAGATAACATGAACATAATCTTCGCTCTTCATTTACTATTAAAATGTAACATAATTGTCGATTAAATATTGGGTAGAAAAATATTAAATAAATAGGGAGTTGACAGAAAATGGATGAGAATTTTTTTTAAAGGCATTTAGCAAAGTAAAATAGCTAATGGGCCAGACAAAATGGCCCCGCGGGCCGCATTTGGCCCACGGGCTGCCAGTTGGACCACACTGGTGTATTACATACTTTTGTTTCTTATCTAAAGTTGTCAGTGAATGGAAGCAGCGCTTCCTTTACATAACGCAGAACTAAATAAAATATTTTATTTTATTATCTGGAAAATGTAACCTTAGCTACAAAAACCACCACGGTATGTTATTTTTTCGGCATGAAGTCTGCGACAGCCTTCGACAATGCGGAATTGTGTCGTACATAATTACATAAATAGCAAGCGGCATGCCCTCGTACGCCCGCGCCCATACAAAGCCACCGGATCATATGGAAGCTGCTACCCTAGCAGCGCCCAGCAGAAACTGGGTGTGTGTATCCTCCAGCTCCGATGAACTAGACTGGTGCCTCACTCTAGGACGTAGTAAAGGAACTAGAACTCAGACAGTGGAAGCGGCTTTGCCTGCAGCGTCCAGTAGTGCAAAAACGAGTTATAAACCGCGGACGTAGAGCATCTACAGAAAGGACCATTTGTTATTCGTTTAACAGTATTGAATTAATATTCTGTGGTTTTATACCCAGCTTATTTGTTCGTTTCATTGAGTTACACAGTATTGTTTTACTAAACCGAAAACTTTTTTTGTGTTAACGTGTGAGCAATGCTTTTGTAGTGTGCCGAGTGCCGGGTTATATCTTAGGCGGGACGCTGCTGTGAAAACTCTTCCACGCAAGGAAAATGGAGAGTAGCGATGTTTCACGTCAGGTAACTCTGCAGCTTCGATCTCAGAGGAGTCATGTGTTAGTAATTGTAAGTGTATTATAGAAAAACTAAAAACACTCCATGTAGTGTACTTAGTTTTGACCAGAAAAATTAAATAATTGTCACTGGAAGGCCTACTCCTCTAGCTCTAGACACTAAAACAAAAGCATTCACGGCGTATTTCCATTCACGCACTTACAAATACATTTCTTGGTTGTGTGGCTGCAAGAAAATGATGAAACTTTTTTGTTGGTCTTGCTTACTTTCCTCGAAAGAAAAATCGGTGTGGAATGCTTCCGGTTTTTGTGAGTTAAATAACCTACAGAAATCAGAAAAGCGGCACAAGTTGTCTCACAGCCACATTGTGTGTTTCAAAGAGCTGAAACAGTTCGGTAAAACACGCATTGAATTTGCAGTTAGCAGTCAGTATCGTCTAAGCATCGAGATGCATAACGAGAAACTACGAAAAAAACAGACGGATCGTGAGCCATCTAATTAGGGCGACTTGCTTTTTGGCAAAACAAGAACTGGCTTTTCGCGTTCATGATGAGAGTACTTCATTGCTTATTAAAGAGAATTATACAGAATCCTTAATGAATTAACTGAGTATGACAATGAACTTAAAATTCGCCCTGAAAACTCAACAGTCTTCACAGGTTTATCCAATGACATCCAGACCGATATTCTGTTTTCCTTGTCTGACTTACTGCTACGTGAAATAAATAAAGAAATATCGGAATCAAGTTTCATGGCACTGATTATGGACGAGACAACCGACATATCAGTTAAATCACTGTTATTGTATGTACTGCAGTATGTTACAAGAGATGGGAATGTAGAAGTAAGATTTTTAAAATTAATTGATGTCAGCCATGATAGGAGAGCTAACGGTCTTTATCAACATGCTATACAAATCTTAGAAGACTTTAAATGTGTTGATAAGTTAGTAGCACAGACTTACGACGGAGCTGCAGTGATGGCTAGAGCATGGTGGAAGGCAGACAAAAATGAGAGCAGTCTGTGATCGAGTTATTTTTATACACTGTTACGCCCACAAGTTAAATGTAATTCTTTGGCAGTCTTTACATCAAACAGTGCAAAATTTTCTTCATCTAACAGCATTTGGCAGTTTTTTGTAAGATCGACAAAGAGGATGCAGGCTTTAGATGCAGAGGTGCCAAAAAAAATTTCCCACACTTGCTCCAACTCGTCGGAATTACAGTAGTAAGCTAGTGGAAACTGTGTGCGAACACAAGGAAAAATCTGAGAACTCCTAAGAGCTATGGTAGAAAATGCTGACAGTGGGATTTCGAAACACTCTGTTCTGCCCGTGGTCTTTTATCACCTTTAAAATACTTCGGTTTTAATTTCTTTCTTGTCATATTTTCATACCTTTTCCTTCAATCAGATTCTATTTTCCAAATTCTCCAAGCGAAAATCAGTGACATCAATTTCTGTTTGAAGAAGATTGAAAACTTCAAAAGCTTTCGGAACAATCTGAGAAACGATTTTGAACGAGCGTGGGAAAAGTTTGTTCCAGTTGTAAATGTGTTTCTCCTACAGCCAAACGCGCTCACGTAGATTCGCCAGCAGGCGAAGATACGAAGGTTGTTTACAAAAGACTATTTTATCAAATTGTTGATGCCATTATTGTTCATGTAATGCAGAGGTTTGCTAAGTGCCTAAGCTAAAATTTCTAAGCTTGTTGGATAGCAAACTTTTTCTTCAGCATGCACAGAATTTCAAAGAAGAAGCTTTTGCATCTCTAAAGGAAAGCTACATAAATTTTTTTTATCTGCCGAGCTTAAGAAGCGAGCTGCACGTTTTATTGACGGACAGTGACATGCACAAAACTATTGTTTCAGATCTTCACATCTATTTAACAGCATCGGAACTAGGCAACATATTTCCAGAAATACAGACACTTTCCAAGCTCATCATGACAATACCAGCTACGAGTGCCTCAGATGAGACACCATTCTCTGCTTTAAAGCGGATAAAGACCTACTTGCGTAGCAGCCAGCGCCAGGAAAGATTGTCTGCCCTTGCACTGCTCAGCATTGAAACAAAATTGTTGCAGAAATTGCATCATAGGCCATCCTTCAACATCTTTGGGGTTAGAAACCGAAGAATTGAGCTGACATATAAAATTTTAAGGTAATAATTGACACTTTTGTTTATTAGTTCCTTGTTTCATTGTAAAGTGCTTTACCGTGTGTTGTGTGTTCATGTAGTGTGTACCAGTGCCTGATACAGGACCACATTGTTAGTAGCTTGTATGGACTGGCTATTCACGGTCAGTGCTCTAAATGACACTACATATGGATACAGTTATAAACAGGTGAGCATGACTTTTGTTTCATATATGACATTCTCACTTGTCAGCTGAAATGCATACACAAGTAATTCAAAATATTGTCCGTTCTGTATGTAGTTATTAATAAAAGTGCGGAGTAACTGTATCTGTAAATAATGAGAGGCGAGAAAATAGGCTGCTAGCTTAATAAGTAAAAAATATAAACAAGACAGGAACACAAGTACTGATTGGTTTTTGTTAGAAGAAGAGATGCTTGTTTTCCTGTCTCGATATGCTGTAATTAATTGCTTAGCGACATATTTCCACACCTCCAGTTGTTTACTATCAATGTTATTACGCAGCAGTTTTATGTCCGTCTTCTGTGTATATTTATACTCTTGCTTCTCCCGTCCCGGCACATAGTGCAACTTATCTTGTAAGTTTCTGCAATTTACTGACGCCATTAATGCTACGTTTCTTTCTAACATCTAAGCATTCAACATGCAACACGGGACGGGAACAAGTCCAGTAACCTAAATAAGACCATGTGCAACTTGTGCGTAGACAAATGTGACTTCAAAAAGTTATGTATCACGCTGAAAAACTTCCACCAAAAAACCAATGAATACTAGTGTTCCTTTCCTGCCTCGTTTATATATTGTAAATAGGAACCTCAAATGATTACTGTAAAAGTAACATTAACCTTTTTTATCAAATAAGTTGATTAATGATCATAATAATGTTGAACATAGCTGACATGGTGTTGGATATAGTATTGATAATGTTATTGTCATTAGATGTGGTGGCATAGCTACATGCAGGTTAATTGGGGTCATTTTGTATCAAAATTTGTGACGATTAGGGTGCAAAAAAAAAAAAAAAAAAACCAGTGCGGTCTATTCGTATGAAATCTAGGTACAAATTATTATTTTTGTGTTAAGACGATATAGCGACTCTTCAATATCAATATTCTGTTGCTTTAAAAAAATTATTTTCAAGATTTCTGTAGAACCACCTATAGCATGGCCTTAATGCTAGTGTTGCAATCATTTGAAATGGCAAGATATAGTCGTATCTGAAAGTAAACATTTCTTCTCATTACAGCTTAATTGATTGTTTTTTATTGAACTGTGTGAAACAGATATTTTTTTTAATAACAGTGTAGTACGTGTTTAATCATGGACTGTTTACTGCCTGCACGGAATCTCAAAATTGTGTCATTATGTAAAATTGTTATCCTATAAAATATTGAATGGGCCTACATGTTTGTTACACGCCTAATTTTATTTACAGTTTACTTTGTGCAAGCATTTGCAGTTATTTATAATAATATTATAAAATTATATATTTATAGAGTGTGATGACAGCAAAAATGTTACAGCAGTGTTAACCGTAATTATTTTGACCATTTGTGAAACACAGCTATCAGTAAAATTAAAATTTTGGGAATTTATTTGTTTAAATAATACACTGAATAAAACAAAATGAGTAAATTAAAAGTATTGATTTGATATCATCATCTTGTCACTTTTAGGACATAATTCTTCATGTACTGTTCTTCAGCTGAAATTTTTTTTATAAGTGCTGTTCAACCTATGAAGAAACACACCCCCCCCCCCCCCCCAAAAAAAATTCTGTCTACGCCACTGCCGGTGACCACTATGATGCACTTTTAAGAGAGATACCTTGGGTTAAAGAATATGTTAGGGAGCATTCAGAACCAGCCTTTGTTAAATTCTTCACTCAAACATTTTTCATCTTAAAAAAAAATATTAACATTACTACCAGCGGTATATTGAATGTTTAGATACTAAAACTGCTTAAATAGCACCATTTTGCACATTGAAATCCAAATTTTCCCGGGGGAGGCCCCTCGAACCCCCCACTTCAATTACAGGGATCGGTGTTCCTTTATAAAATTACCAATTTGAAACCTCTCCTCCTCCCCCCTCCCCCCAAACACAAATCTTGGCTGCGCCACTGACATGTACAATCTTGGACACACAAAATATGTAAATTATGTAATTGCTGTGGATATTCTAAATCTATTTCTAATATATACCAATGATGTGAATCATCCTTTAGATTTTATGTATATTCTTGCCAAAAATCTAATTTAAATTCTGAAAATTTAACCCATTCAAAACCACTATATGGTAAATATTGAGACATTGCCCAAACACATAAATTATTGGCTTTAACATAACGTTTACAACATTGTGATATACCACCTATAATACCTTTTTCTAACATTAAAATCATATCATACTTGTGTAATAAATCTAATGGTTGTTTAGTTATTTTTAACATTGCATCCCATGATGAACCTGTTGCCCTAAAATACCATGCTGGATCTAAATCATATGCCTTTATACATGTGTTTCTAAAGTTTTCAAATACATCTGCTAATAATAATACATTACTTTTGAAATATAAATCATGATATTCATTAAGATTTTTAATATTAAATAGAACCCATATATTTTTTGCGTGTTTATAATCATCATCAGTTATATTACATTCATTTAATTTATTGCAAAATTCACTTTTTAGAGGTAGTTGTTTCATTAAATTTTACCCAAGTATCCATATAAACATATGGATAAACACCCTTTCTTATAACTAAATCTACTTTCTTTATCTTTAGGAAAACTTTTTGTGTATGTTTCATTTGATCTTTAGTTAAATTAGATGATCATTTATCTAAACTACTTGCCATAAGTTTAAATGTCTACAAACCTCATTTTTAAAATGTGTTTTTTTTTTCTAAACAAAAATAATAAACTTTTCTTCATTATTTGCAATTAAATCTACCTGTTTGTTATCATACCCTAGTTCTTTAACAACTAAATGAGCATCATATCCAGCTAAATTGTGAAAATAAATTGGTACAAAGTTGGGTAATTTTAATTGAAGATTACAATTATTACATACTGGGTTAGTAAATTTACAAGTTAAATGATAATGGTGATGTATTTTTTTATTATCCTTTGAATATTCACACTGACATACAGTAAATTTTTTTGATTTATAATATAAAACTTTCTCTTCTTTTGTTAGTGGATGCATTGGCTCAATTTGTGATATATTTAACCTGTTTCTTTTACTTCTTTTTCATTATTTCAATAAACTTTTAACGTTCATTTGGGATTCGATATACACCTGATGGTTAATAATCACCATAACTAGATACAATATAAAAACAAAAACCAGAAGCTTCATGTAACTGATATTTTATTGTATATGATTCATCATTAAACTTTAAATCAATGGTAGTTATTTGTTTATTAGTTGAGTTAATATCTTTCTTTAAGTATTTCTTCAAGAAAAACATTATCAATATCATCTTCTGTTAAAACTGGATATTTATTTATTTATTAAAATTAATTTATTTCCTATGTTTGTTTTTAAATTTTATTTCCTCACCTTTAAAAGGTAAAGTGATTTTTGCTGGTTCTTTTTTAGAACAATTTTCTGTACGTTTATTTAATCTTTTATCAGTGTAAAAAAATTGAAGAGACATATCACATATATAAGTTTTACTTTTATGATTGTTTCTTTGTGCTGAAAGCAGCTTCGACAAATCTGTTATCCAACAGTACTATGAGTTTTTATCATATTTGAAATAAAGTAAATTTATATGTTTATTCTTTTTATTTTTTGTAAGTTTTAATAGCTATACATTGTCCCAGTCATCTAAAGAGTATATATTTATAGATACATCAACTTTATTTTCTATTTTTGGTATATCATCAATTTTAATAGGATATTCGTAACTGTCTATTACTTTATCATTAAGACCTACATTTTTTTATTTAGTTACTTTTAGTGGATCTTTTCCTACTGGAAACAATGCAGATTTTATTTCCCAAAGAAAATGTTCTCGATCTTCATTTTTAACATTTATGCATGCCTTTTTATTCTTAATAGCTTCTGGTAGATCAATATAAGTTGATCCATTTTATGGATTATACTTATTTATAGCTAACTTTATACCACTTACTTTATCAAAAGCCCATCCTAAATCCCTTCTTTGAAATTCCCCCTTAGTTTAATATTGTATGATTATATAATTGAAATGTAAATAATTCTACTTAATTATTCTCTTGTTTGCAATAATTGGTATATAATCTAACGGTAGTTTTCAACCCTCTAAATATCCTAAGATTATTGTATATTATTTCAAATACTATTTTAATTGATAGTTAATAATAACTATGCTGTACTAAACTAAAGTTATTTTCAATTATATATGTTGATAATCTAGATTTAAAAGCTGTATTAACTATGTAAGTTATATTGCTTATTCCATTTCTTTTGTTTATTTTTTAAATATTTCTTTGTTTTTCTTCTTTCAAAATAAATGGCAAAAGAGTTGTAATTAAATCATTTTTATGTAGTGTCTGTATATTTTTTATATTAAAACTTTTTGCTTTAGCTCTTAACTTTACCACTTTTAAATCATTTAAATAATCTGTAAATTTTTTAACATTGATTTTTTTGGGTTCGTGTAAATTTGTTATAATTATTTCAATTAATTGATTTTCGTCCAACTGAACCAATATTAAATGTTTAATGCTCTTCCTATATTTATTAAATCCTGCACTCTCAACTCTCTTACATCAAATGCTATATTATTCATAGCCATATTTATTTGTTTATTTCTAAAAAAAATTTTTTTTGTGAAGTTTTCAAAAAATAAAAATATAAAAATTAATGAATAATATAATGTTTAAATTATTAATAGTTTTGTTTGTAATTTATAAGAATAAATATATAAAAGAAATAAAAACGAAAAAGTGTTTTAAATTATTTATAATAATTGTGTTTGTTGTTAATTACGAATACAATTTATAAAGAAATAAATTTATAAAGAATACAAAAAATATAAAGATGATAATGTTTAACTATTAAACTTCTTGTTATAACAATATTTCTTATTAAAACATTTTTTACATAGTGATGTGTGTTTGTCTTTAGTATTTTTATTAGGAGAAAATAATTTAATATATTTATTCTCATTACATACTGTACATTTTTTTTGTTGGATAATCACAATTTTGAATTTCCTTTAGAATATCTAATATTGTATTGTGTGATTTAATATTTTTACGTCTTTTGGGTAATACACTATAAACATATTTTCCGCATTCACATAGTACTTTATCTTTATTTAAATTATATTGATTTTTAACATTTTCAATGAAATACCTTTTACATGTGTTATAATGTTTATCTTTCTCATAGCTATGTGAGTAAAAACTTTTATGGCTAATAATTTGTTGCACTTATTACAAATTTCATTATTTTCCATTTTGTACGACGAGATCAATTATATTTTTTAATTTATAAGAAAAAAAATTTATATAAGATAAATTTTTTTTATAATTTTAAATATTCGTTTTTCTTTTATCGTATAAAATTTTTTCTTTATCTTATTATCTTATTTTTTAGAAATATAGTTAAATTGTTTTATCAAATTAAAAAGCACTGTCTTAAACCCAAATCAATTTTTAGATTAAAATACTCTTGATGTTAGATAAAAATCTTAAGTTTTTTTGAGGCTCCGTTTTAAATAAAAAAAAACCTTGATTTTAGAGTAAAAAAACCCTTAATTTCTTAATGAAAAAGTGCACTGCGCTAGCCCCTGCTATTGCATACTACTATGAAATATTTGTTTTTAATATTTATCTTTGGGCTAAGTTAAAAGTTGTGTGCTGTACTAAAAGATCACATTTGTAGCGTAAGATTTTTCTTCCATGTTCTCCTCTGGGGTACCTTGGTGCTTGGGTTGGAGGTCTTCGGCCGAGGCGATCCACTTTCTGAAGATCTCCTAGCTGTTTGTTTTAGGCACCTAATCTGAAGTACCACAAGGGGCAGCTCACCCCTTGGGTACGCGTCAGTAAAAGATAGACACACCATAACAAAAAATGTATCTAATGGTACTTGTTGGTATAGACAACTAGAATTCTCTGTAAAGTACACCATTAATACCATTGAACATGCTAATGAAATGACTGTCTTGCATGATGGTTTCACTGACATGTTTATCCTTCAGAAACATACATGCATCACTTGAAAATGTTTCCACATCCTGAAATATGTATGTATACACAGTTCGCTGTTATATATTATGAATTTATTTACTGAAATTTACAAATGCTAATACACACTTTACATTACACGGTAAATTAATTTACACAATGACAGTGTTTAACTTTACCTGAATAAATGTAACAGTTATTGAGATACAAAACCACTGCTATGTACAAAAAATATCTTGACACACTGAGTATATTACATCATACACACACACAAATTACATACCGTACTGTAGCATATAAAATATATGAAAATGTTCTAGAATAGATAAAGACGACACAAGTAGGCGACTGCTAAGAATACGCTCTGCTTTACTGCTAATGGTAACCATATATTAGTGGCTGAAGAAAACATATTAGGTCACCAAACACAAGGCACAAAACTTTATTTTAGGTAAATTATAATTCTTACAGAATACTGAACACATTAAGACAGTAAAATTATGGCTTACAAAAAATAAGCAGACAAACATTAGGTTATTCTGAACATGAAATATAGTACGTATTTTAAACATATAACATACAAAAATGTAATTAATTTTATTACATATTATTATTGCAATTATCCTTTTGAATTATACAGTTACCCTTCCATTATGTTAATTTTATGTATAAATTTGATATCAATGTAATTAAAATTGCCTTATATGTGTCGAAAAGCTCACTGTTTCTTCTAGTACTAATTGTCATTATCTTTCAATTATGTATTAGGTATTGACAAATTCAAGAAAAATATGGAAACACCTAAAATCCCATTTTATATGTACTAAACCCTGAATAACTGTATAGTATGATATTTACTAGAATACAAACAATGTATTAACAATTTCATCATCAGCCAGAAACAAATGTCACGAAAGAGTGCTATGAGAGATGTTTCTTACAATATGTTTAAATGACTAATGAATGACAAAGAACTTGGTGAATTAGAGACATAACCAATAGGCCTAAATTGTGGCACCAATTTCACAGTAAGTTAGCTACATGACAACAGGCAATGTACAAGTTTCCAGATATGTTGATACAACACCTGTTACAAGTTGAACACAGCATTGCAGTGCTATATCGACAGTAGAGACCTGCGAGTACTCAAAAAATAAGCTTGAGCCGAAAACCTCCTTACGACTTGAGCTTGGTTCAAAACATTTTTCAAGTTCGAAAATTTGAGCCTCTTTAACAATGTCAGGTCATTCAGTTTACAACAGATGAGATTGTGTTTTGCTGTAAACGAAAGAAAACAAAGTATTGTTAATAATGAAACCTAAATATTAAAAGATAGGTATGCTCTGGTGAAAATATGCTTCACAAATGGAAATATGAACGCTGATTAACGGCAAAATTACTTTGATGCAACGTCTGATGAGATACCATTTTAAACGTTTGCTAGAAAATAAGATGTGTTCATTCATGAAACGATATTTTAAAAGACAGATATGTTACGGTTAAAATTATTCTTCAGAACTACATAGATGAACGTACGTTCGCAACAAAAATATCATAAAAACTGGGTCGTGAATAGGCTTAGGATGCAGTGCCCAATGAGAAAGCTTGTTAGAAAAGTAAAGCTGTATTCATAAGGTTACTTGTTTTTCGCATTGCAATAAACATGAAATTTGCTTTACTAAAAAAATAAAAAAATAAAGAATTATGTAAGATTCACATGTAAAGTAGTAAAAACGTAGTTGATTTGAGCAATTGATCGCAATAGTTTGTATTGATTCATTCATACATCGGAATAACATTTAATAGTATCAAATGAGACATTGAAACTTAAAATGGCGTTTGTTCAGGCTGTCAGCAAATATGATGGATTAAACTTGATGTTAAAGATTTTGATACCGCGATATAAGTTACAAAAGAAGAATTTTACATTTTTGTAAATGATACAGCGATGTTGCTTGATTATTGTTGTTTATTTCTGTACGTCCACAGCATCAGTGGCGTTAGTGAGGGGATGAGAGGGACACATACCCTCAATAATTTGCCTTTTTATTGTGCGCTAGAAATTTTCTAAAATGGTAGTTGTACCAGTGAGCAAACTGATACACACAAGACGCAATAACCATCATGAAATGAAGTACAGATGGTTTACATAAACATCTAACCTCTTTCCCTTCAATTTAATTTCTGTATTCAAGAATTGCTTCATTTGTAGATAAAGTTGAGTTTCCTAACATCAGTACAATTTGTAAATGTATCTGAGTTTCCGCGTGTCAGCAAGGATAACATGTTTCATTGCACAAAAGACTTGATAATAGAATATATTATGTAGATGAATATAAACAAAAATAAAATAAAATAATACTGCCAATCAATATTTTCATGGACCATACATAAAGACGACTAGTAGGCCTCCAGATGCCTCGTATCAGTTACACTGCACGTAATACAAGTAGTCGATTTCCGCTGTAATTTTATTCAACGTTATAGTATTGTTTCTCTTTGATTTCTAGCAATGGGTGTAATAAGAGTAGACCAGCTCGAGATATACTATATTGGCTACGATAACAAACGTGATAATTGATTACTTTCAAAAAGCTTCATGTAGAAAGTACAGAGATGGTATCACATGTTCTGCGGTTTGAAGGAACCAGATATTGGCAATGACGCACAAGCCTTTGTATTTTAAGGTCGGTTGTGTTTACTTTGTGCCAGTGACTTGCTAACGTGTGTGTGCGCGTGCGTGTGTAATTTTTTTTTTCTTCAGCGGTGGTGTGCGGGAACGTTTCTAGACCAATAATTTGTTATTTCAGTGTGTGTTAAACAAAAGTGGCATACATAATTGCTGACTGGGATAACACAAATAGATAAGTTTGTAATTAAAAATAAACGATCGCACACAGTAGCCGTCACAGTTACAATGTAATCCGACACAAATGTTGAGTGCCCTCCAAAGAAGAAATCGGCAAGCTCTAGCGATACTGGTGAAAACACAAACCTTCAACTGCCACTTTGTAACTTTGGTCCTTCCATTTCTGGCTGTGGTTTGCCTTCATCAGGCCAATACCAATCTATGGATGAACATCTAAAAGAAGAAAATACTACTCGACTCGCTGATATCAGTTGCGTTTTTCAATTGATTGCAACCAACCTCAAATTTTGCATAATGGACTTCCAATCCAAGAGCTTAAAGACCAACACCTTAATTTCAAACAAGTTGGTATCATAACTTCAAATGGCTGTTTGTTGTTTCTTTTGCCATCTATATGCTATATTTTGTCCAGAAAACAATCTAGCAACTAAAAGAGATGAAACAATCACACTGAAAAAATTTAGAAACTGGAAAACAGCAATTGAAAAGTTTACAACCCAGGATAAGTCTTCATCATATAACCACACTGTTCTAAGTTTTCAGCAGATGAAAGCGCCCTTAAAGAAACAATAGTCAACACACATCGCAGCTCGACTGCTTCTAAATATTTTCTTGTTATAAGTTCATTGCAATACCTATTTAGGTAGAGGACTAGCCGTGAGAGATCACAAACAATGAAGGCAATTTGATGTAGCTCTTAAAACTAACAAGTCTTGATGTAACCCACATGACTAACTGGCTACAGCAAGATCATTGGAAAATAATATAAGCAGCTCCTCATGTGAGGTAGAGAAGTTTCAGCTCTCTCAGATGGCTGAAGACATATTTGCATTCCTCAATGGCTCAGAAGAGACTGAATCATGTCACCATCTGTTATGTTTACAATTACATTTTGGACTCAGTTGATATTAAAAAAGTTGCAAAAACTTTTGTATCTAGACCTGAATCAAGAAAAGTTGCTTTTGGACCAGTTACATCATAATTGAAATTTTTTGTTCTTTTCTTTGTTTTATTTGGTGCAAAGTTTAACTTTAAATTTGATGTTTCTTACTTTATGAGTTTTGTATCAATAACTAAACTTGCAATTAATTTTAATATGCATGTGGTACTTTGTCAACAAATAGTGGGGTATATTTGACATTCTTAATGTAGCACTCTGTTGTGTCGACAAGAAAAATGGCTCTTGGACCTGTTTCAATGTAATTTAATTTTGTTATTTTCTATTTAATTTGCTGCAAAATTTAATTTTTTATGAGATACTTCTTACTTTATGAGCCATGTATTAATAACTACATTTTAATTTTATGTACATGTAGTTCCTCACCATCAAATCATGATGTAAATTATACAGTCTGCAAACAATTCTGTTTCATACAAAAAATGTTATTCAAATTCAAATTTTCGAAGCTTTGCCCACCCCTACCAGCCAGTCAGTACACAAACCTAGCGCAGCCTCCCCTCGAGGAGATGCCTATAATCTGTTGCCAGCGGTCAAGCCATCACCGCAACACCGAGCAAGTTACAGGGTGCACAGAGAGAGAGAGAGCGCGCCAACTGCTAAAAATGGCCGCCCTCAGCTCCCTCCCAGATGTGTGCACATTGGACCCTCCCCCCCCCTCTCTCTAGGGATGATGAACACACTCAGCCGGAGGAACATATACCCGTGCACTGACGCCTGTCTCTTCTGAGAGCCACTTAGCCTTGGCACAGCTCGCTCTACCGCCTCGCACATTACAGTTCTCTGATCAAAACACCGCCTACACTGCCTTCGGCCAGATCTTCCAGAAGCCCTCCCTGCAATCATTCCAGATGACATCGACCATGCCACCCTTAGTCACTTGCCCCGGCAACTGCTACCCCACCCTCCCTTCAGGAAGTGAGCCCTCTGAAGTCCCTTCAGGACACGTGATACAGCGTAGACAGGGAAAGTTGTAATTAACTACCTAGTCGAAACTGCCACCCTTTAGTCTAGAACCAGGTCCCCTTCACCTGGACAGTGTAGTTTACTACTTCTGGTCAAGTCAAGGTAGTAAGAGTTACGACGGGCCACTTTTTTTATTCCTCTCAGAATAAACACGTTCTAACCCTATCTTGTTCTCTCATTTCCCTGAGTACACCCAGAATCAATGGTAAACACCACTTCCCATAAGAGTGGAGCCGGAGACCGGGGTTTGAACAATACCATTTTGTCATCTAGTGTAGAACAGCAAGCTGCCCCTCAAGGACTCGTACATTGAGAAACACACCCCATTCGACAGCCACCCTTTTCGTGCACCACATGTACCAAACGGTAGAGCCAAAACCACTCTTCATACACCTCTAGAGAGGAGAGACCACTAGACCAGCTTGTACTCCGTCCACTGCACCATGTGAGTTGCCAGAGGGAGTACTTGGTTGGCTCTGGATTCGGCCTCCGAGGAAACATGATCTCAAATCACCGCACCATTTCTGTTGCCGGTTGGGGAATAAGGTTATACTCGGAGCCACACCAGTGCGTCTAGACGGCGGAACACTCTCAGACAGGGAACTGCACGTCGCCTGCCTCCTATCTCACCAGAACCTGAATTCCTTCACCCAGAGAGGTGCGAAGGACACCTGAAGGAGAGGAAGGCTACCTCTACTAAGCTACTTGGAGCTGCATCCAGTCTAATAAGCACTTAGCCAAGTGTCATCTTGGGAACGGGCTCGTCACCCACAAGTTGGCAGGACCACCCCCCAGCTCGCTCCCATTCTCTGTTTCCGCCTTCCTGGAAGGTTCCAGGGACACTGTACCTGTGGTAGCTGCCTTCAGACGAGAATAGAAGGTGCCTATTTGATTGGCCAACCATAGTTCTCTATAGGCCGTTACCGCAGCCCACCGACAGCTGCCGCTAGCAAACCCACAGCTCTAGCCAGCCACATCAATAACGGACTTTGTGCCTATCTCTCAGTAAATACTCCCGGTCTGCACTAACAAAGTCCCTATTTCGAGACGTAGAGACTCATTGTCCAAACCTAGATACAGTCATGTGTCAAAAGGTAGGCATGGTCTGTTAAAATTATTCTTTAGAACTGCAGATGTGGACAGAGATTACCTTCAAAACACCAATAATATACCTTTTTTATGAAACTTACTGTTTTATTTGCAATAAAATAGCTTGAGCTTGAGCTCGAAGATCAAGAACTTTTCAGTAGGCTTGCTTGGGCTCCGCTAGATCTAAAAATCCCAGTCTCACAGACCTGTACCAGACAGTCCCTTTCCTGTCTTTACTTACGTTTACAACTATAGAGAGCCTCAAACGCTCTCCACTTAGGATGTGTTCAAGACTTCTTTTTATATCCTGACCACCAAGAAACATCTTGACAGAAGTGTCCAACAGCGTGGTAGATTTATAATTGTCCACACAAATACTTTCTTAGCAATCCAGACATTTTTTTGCAAACAATAGCAGCTCTTTTGACACACAAGATTTTTAAATTACAGCAAAAAAATTTTGGTATCACTGTTTATTCACGATTGACTATACAATCTAGGAATCACAAGTGCTGCAATTCTATAAATTTGATTCATCCACACAAACACAGAAGCACAACAATAGGGTCCAAACCCTAGTTTGCATATATTACTGATACCGATACTTCGTGACAGATTCCATGGATAGTGCCAATGCAAATCATTTTATTTGTAATTTTTTTTTTACAGTGTCCAAAAGCAACAAGACTTTTGCCACATCAGTAAATATGCGCTTTACACAGTTTGCAAATTACTTTGTGGGGAGTCATCTTAGCATTAAAATACTCTTAAACTTCACTTCTTCGGTTTCCTTCCACATCAGATTAAAAATTAACCTACAAATAAGTATGCACACTTACAGGCTCATTTTTTCATATTTGTCCACCCGAGCTAACTCAAGTTCACGCATCCACTATTTGCACTAGGTGCACAGAGAAACTGTTATGTATTTATTTTACATGTAGTATATGCACTTATAAGAGTTTTTATTAACACATTTGCAATTTTACAGTTTTTAAAATAGACTCCAGAGTATTAAGAATTTTAAGCATTGTAATATTATAAATGACGCATGACGTATTTCATAAATATTAATAAACGACTGTTACTCATCAGTGAAACTACAACACTGGTAGTTTCCTAGATATCTATCGGGCTGGGACAGACGTCCCAATAATAAAATACATTTCTCCCGATGAGCCACCGGGACCATGCAAGACGTCCAGGGCTAAAACAGCAGGGTGCCGCGGGATGCCGCCACAAATAAGATGCCTAGATCCCACCTCTCTTCACTACACCGCTCGCACCAAGGATCTACGCGCTGGGATTGCACCTGCTAACCCCTTCTCCAGTTGCCCTACGCCAGTGAAGGAAGGGATGGCCATGGAGTATTAAAGGAGATGCACCCCGGCCCACGAAGAGTTAGTTCTGCTTCAGTTCTCGATCAGTCTTCTGACTTCTCTCCTGGGCTCTCACCGCACAAGGAATCGGTGTCGAGGCCCGCACCTCTCTAGTTGACTTCACCGCTTCCTCGTGGGGCCAAAGATCCTCTCCAACTTGCACCGAAGGAAGAACCAGCCGTGTTACCAACAGCACAACTCGTTCCAAAAAATTAATATGATACACGTACCAGCTACTGCCTCCTCCTGTAGCTTTGCAAAGGGTGCCTTCCCTTGTTAACGGTAATCCCTTGTTAACGGTAGGATGTTTTCCTTCCACCAAGCCCGTGTGGATTAGAAGGTAGTATTTCCTCCATCTTTGTTTATTTCCTTCTCGTCATCATCAGAGCTGACGGAGCCAACAGAGGACTGGGTTTACTCATACCGAACCTATATTTACAACACACCAGAACATCCTTGGAAGGCCACCTATTCTCTGCCACTTGCAGTGAACAGTATAGCCACGACACTAGGATACCTATCCCCTGGAAGTTGGCTTGCCGACTTGAAGTTGCCCCCACCCCACCGCTCACTTAGTGGTGCCGAGGAGGGGAACTTCTTCGAGTCTGGGAAGACCACTGGACACTCACCTCACCAATATTGGAAGGCCACCCGTTCCTTACACCCAGGTGGGAGGAACGGTAGAGCCATGACACTAAGTACGCTCCTGGTGGGATCGGCTTGCCGGCTTGGGTTAACTTCTCTCACCGCTCCCTTCGTGGTGCCGAGAAGGTTACACTCTGGTGCAAGGGAGACAACCCCATTCGGACAACACCTTGCAGTTCCTACAACCAATACTTTGCAGCTCGAGTCTCCCCCATCTGTGGTGGGAAAGTCAAGAGTGAGGTGCGGTGTTGGCTGTAGCAATTGGCACACACGCTTGGACACTCCCACGTCAACTGCTTACCTCCTGCAGACCCAATCTTAGGTTAGCGCCAAATGCCTTACATCCGTAGGGGTTGTGTTGAGAGAGAGGCTAAGACGGCGAGGGCTATCTCTAAGAATCCACAGGGGCTTCACATCCTTTCCCAGCGGTTTCGGGCTACTGAGTCCATATGAACAGGCTGCTTTGCTACGACAGCTCACCGCAACAGTACCCCACCATCATGCCTGTCAACTTGTTTGAGCCACCAACCGGTGTTGCGGGAGGATACCACCCGATAGTGCAGGAAGTACTGTTTAGTGAAGGGTCCACCAGCACGCCAGCTGTAATTAGTATCTCCAACCCAGAAACAAATCCAAGTACCTCGCACGTAAATCCCACCCCCCCAGTCGAGTACCACCAGGGCCGGGAGAACGGGGGCAGTAAGACTACCCGGAGGATAGACATACTGTGCCGCTGTACCACCACCTAAGCCTGCACCACGCAGGGAGAAGCTATCCGAGCCAGACTTTGTGCCAAACAGACAACCTACTAGGCCGGTACTGTATTCGGTCGGGCACCAGTGTCCCGAGACGAGTAACGACCCAGAGACGTGACTTGCCTAGTACCCAGTAAGTAACACAGAGAAAAGGGCAGCCAATCAGCTGGGTCTGTCAAGCATCATAATGTATATATTGTACAAGAAAATGTATATAACATTTTTTGTATTTATTGACATATTATTCAACATCCTGGAGACTTTGTGCTCATATATCCAGATTCATGGAAAATATAAATTGAATAAATGAATACACACGTTCTCCTGGTATTTTTACTTCAATGAAATAGTTCACATTTGTAAGTCTAACCATTATGAACAACGATAAAAAATATGTTAATTATGCCCAAGAGATTTGTTTTGTCTTATAAATAAAACAATCTCTCTTGTTCCAGTAACCACTGGTAAATTAAAAAAAGAAACTGGACTTTTAATATCTTTAATTACGTATTTAGATTGAATCATTGAGCTAAACGTGATTAAAAGTTGTTTACAAACTGTCTAAAATCCTCACTTTGGAACATCCTGCAGTAGTGCCAACACACTACAGTGTAGAAAACTATGGAATTTTAGGGCACCAATGTGATCAAGATGGCACGCGACTTCAATCATGAGCATGTATTTTGTGCTACGTGAGCTCAGCTGCTTTGAAGACTATTCACTGGTAATATTTTGTTTACGCTGAAAAACATGTATGTGTTTGACATTCGCATAAAACATGTACGTGATTGACAACGGAAATATGTGGTTCACAGAGAATTCTACTTGTCTTACATCCAGCCAAACATATACTACTCTCTTAGCAAATTACATTTTTGTCATTATTTTAAAAAAGAAAATAAAACACGACTATTAGACCTACATGCTTACACTCAAAAATTAAATTATGCCAATTCATACCAGTTAATACACAGAGGCGCTTTGCTATCTGACACGTTTTCTCGATTATGTAGAGTGTCACCAGTAGATCAATATATGATTTTATTTTTTCTTTCAGTTCATTGATGTCAACTAGATAGAAAATGTGAGACAATGAATATTATAGCAGTATAATGTTCATTTTTGCAAATAAATTTTAACTACCTCAAAAGCAGATACCAGTGTTGTAAGTCGAATTACATTTCATTTTACAAATTTCACCAAGGTACAGCTTATATAGCGTTAAATATGTAGCAGCACCAAAGCCAGTCGTATCTGTATGCGTTAAGTAATTTCAAATCAAGTGTTAATAAAAGATTAAAATAAAATCAAGACACTAGATTTTCGGTTACAAAAATAGCAAGACGATACTGATAACTACTGAGCCTACTTTCCTCTACATGGGTGCAAATATATTTTAGTGAAGTTCTTACAAGCTTATATGTCCTGTAGGTGTTAACAACTCATTGGAAAATTGTAAAATTAAGCTAGCTTGCAATCAACTGGATCACAGAAGTTGGATTTGGAGCATCAACTTTTGATGTAATAAGTCCTAATGTTTTGAATGATAGGGTTTACAAACCTGAAATATGTATTTACACAGCCATTTTGAAATAAAGTGTCTGAGCTCTAAATACACATCAGTTTACATGGACTAATATAAAGCTACTTGTGTGAAAAATTTTGTGGAATTTGGTTGAGAGGTCTCCGAAATATACCATAAAAAACTTTTTTTTACTTAAATAGGCCTACCTTAAGAAATTGCTGAAAAAGAGGGCCTGTACACGGTGTTTCTAATAGATACTGCCAGCATAAAAAATTTGACTGAAATTGTTAAATAGATATGCCAAACATAACAAAATATTTATATGGCTTCCATTATGAAAATCACTGCCTGACCCCATTTAAACCACGTAACTTTACATGATCTTCTGTAAGTGTGCAAAATTTGGTGGAAATTATTTTGATTGTTCTGGAAATACGGAAAAATGTTCATTTTACTCATCTGACAAAAGAATCCAGCAAAAGCGGATCTCTGTATGAATAAATTATGCTTCTAACGAGTACTGTTCTCATACAAAGTTCCGTTGAATTTTGCTGAAACGTTTCATATGTATAACAAATTAATATAAATTGTTTATGTGAACGCCATTAAAATATTCCTGCCAGACATAACTTAGGTGAAATTTTTGTATGAATCGGTTTGATTGGTACTAGAGATACGGCATAAAACCTCCATTGTTAATGAGACGATCTTCATAAAGGGAGAACTAAAAGTTTATCTATTAACAAATGTAATGATTATCATAAATACAATATACAAACTTAAATTTACATCTTTTACATAGTTTCATAGACATAGCACACTAAACAAAGATGTTCGTATAGTTGCCATTCAGAAAATAAGACACTTGCACACACAAAACATATGCTAGGCCTACCACAGTACAACTTATTCGCCAAATTTGAAAGAAATCAATTGATTGTTTCTATAGATATGGCATAAAAACTGTATCAGTTCATGTATGGCAATCTTACAAAATGGCGGGGAATGAGGCTTTGCATAGACAATTTTGATGGATATAATTGATACTGTCAGCATACAAAGACACATTGAAATTTGTTTTGTAATTTCATAGATAAAAAATTTTGGGTTAAAATGTTTATATGGCCGCCATTTTGAAAATATGTCTCTCCCTCTCAAATTTTATAAGTTTACATGGCCTGCCATAGTGCTACTTGATAGCCAAATTTAGTTGGAATCTATCAATTGATTATAGAGATATTACACAAAAATGTTGACCCACGACATCTATTAATACTAAACACAACTGCTACTCATCAGCGCAACTGCACTCCTAACAGCTGGTCCACGAGTCATGCCGCAGCCACAGCCTACAAGATTGTTTTACCTGCCGGGACAGACGACCCAATAATAATTTTTTATTTCGCCTGATGAGCCACAGAAACCATGCAAGAGGTCCGGGGTGAATACAGCAGTGTGCAGTGAGATGTCGCCACATGCAAGATGACTAGATCCCACCGCTCTCAACTACATACTTGACACACTTAGACATGTTCGGTCCCTTACGGACAAACCTGAGAGTAGAGCTCGTCCCGGGGTTTTACATGCACCAGCTAACTGCATATCCCACTAGCTTTGCACAGGGTGCCTTCACCTGTATTAATATAGGGTGTTTTACCTTCCACACAGTCCGTGGGGAATTAGGATTTAGCACCTCTGCCATCTGTGTTTATTTCCTGTGGATCAATAAACACCGATCTTACCACATCTCATGACTTTCACTCCAAGCTCCTTCCTTGGATCATATCGGAGCTGGAGGACTTGGCAGGAGAACTGGTTTTTGTTTTTCCGAACTCACACGCACAACATACCAGCACATCCTTGGAAGGTCACCCATTCTCTGCCCCGGCAGTGAACGGTAGAGACACGACACTAGGAAACCACCCCCTGGAAGTTCTCTTGCTGGCTCAGTCGCCCCCTACCTCATCGCTCCTTTTGTGGTGCCAAGGAGGGGATCTTCTTGGAGTCTGGGAAGACGAGTGACCACTGGACCCTCACCTCACCAGTATTGGAAGGCCACCAGTTCCTTGCACCACGTGGGAAGAACGGTAAAGCCATGACACTAGGTACGCTCCTGGTGGAATAGACTTGCCGGCCATGTGCTCAACTCTCATCGCTCCCTAGTGGTGCTGAGAGTGTTACAGTCTGGTGCAGGGAAACCTACCCCCGCGGGAAAACACCATGTGGTTCCCGCAACCATCACCCCGCAGCTGGCACCTTCTCTACCTGGTAGAGTCGCCGAGAGTGAGGCGGTGTTGGCGGCAGTAATTTGCATCTACATGTGGACACAGCTACGTCAACTGCCAAACTCCTGCAGCCCCGACTTTTATGCCTAATGCCTTACACTCGTAGGGGTACAGTTGAGAGAAGGGCCAAGAAGGTGAGAGCTATTGCCAAAAATCCCCAGGAACTACGTATCCTTCCCAGTGGGTTCAGGTTGCGCTACTGAGACGCCTCACCGTACTAGCACCAACCGTCATGCCCGTGGACTTGTTCAAGCCACCCACCAGGATCGTGGGAGGATACCATACTATAGTGCAGGAGGCACTCTTTGGCATACGCCAGAACTGCAACCAGCTCCCGTACCAGAGCCTACCCCCCCCCCCCCCCCAGTCGAGTGAAACTACAGTAGTGGAAACCGAACGCACCCAAACACTTCGCCACATAAAGGTTGTAGAGCCAGACTTTGTGCAGAGTCGCCGACCCACTAGGCCCATGTTGTACACCGGACAGGCCGCTAAGCCCAGAACAGACTAAGCCACCTTAACATGCAGCTCGCCTAGCGCCGAGCAAGTAAAACACAGCAGGGACAGTCAGACAACTGGGACTGTCACGCATGAATTTTATTAATTTATATAACACTATTTTACAAAATGGCAGGCAATAGTGGTTGTTTTTTGGCATATATGTTGCTTGTAATAAATACTGTCAGCATACAAAATTTGGTTGAATTTGGTTAAACTGTGTGGTAGTTGTATGAAATAAACCTAAAATATTTACATGTCCGCCATTTTTAAAATAAGTGCCTAATAAAGTTCAGTTACTTATATTTAAAGGCTGTTAACGATAAAGTGAGCACTTTTGAAATCAACCTTAGAAAAAAGCCACTGCCCCTACCTGCATATATTTTAACGTACGAATTGAGTGACATGCACCAAGTGAACGACAAATGAAAAATAGTTCCATAACTTAACGTTGAATAAAAAGTGTTAGGTAACCACTTGTGATAACAGAAATTATTTCTTTCTCTTTCTGTTTTTGTTATGCATTGAAGTGTAAAACCAACCAGATTTGAAACATAAGTATTATTTTCTTTTCTTATAATTACACAGTATCACCTGACCGATGCATGAATTATGTGATGAGACCCATTACAATGTTAATTTTAATAAGGAGGAGGAATGCACAAAGTACATACAAGTAGAATTTAAGCAGGGCTTTCAAAAGTGCTCATTTTACAGTGAACAGCCTATACCTGGCCTATCATAGTATTACTTAAATGCCAAACTGAGCAAAAATTGAGTGAGTAGTTTAGAGATAATGTAAAAGATTTATTTTTTTATGTGGTGCTATTTTCCAAAATGACGGACATACAACAATATTCACCACTGAATTCAATGCTTACACTGAGCACTGCCAGCATACAACATTTAGTTGAAATTGATTGAATGGTCTCAGCGATATAACATGTCACCCTAAATTTTAAAATTGCTGCCATTTTGAAAGTAAGTACCCAGCATGGCCGAAAATTATAAAAGTCAAGTGTCCTTACTTAGTATTATATGTCTACCGGGTTTGGTGAAAATAGATCACCCATTCTAAAATATGATAAATAAATCATTACATTTGATGAAACGATTTGGTTGGACCATGGCCGATTATAAGAGATACCGATTTTGGGTTAGTCGCCGATGTATCGATATTGGTCCAGCACTACTTTTTATGCAGAAGTAATAGCACCTATCTTGAAAAGTTCATTGAAATGCAAACAGTTGTGGATGAGACACAAATATGGAAAATGTCTGCGGGAGTGAGATGTGATGCAACTGGCAGGCAGGCAGCGCTCCCCTGCATAGCTAGTGTGTATATACATACCTACTACCTGAGTAGTACACAGTTTCTCAATGAGCAACTTTCTTGCAAACAGAACTGTCAAAACCACGTGTTTGGAGTTTATGTTAACAGAAACATGTACTACTTTGGCAAGGAGTTTGACAAAATAATTTTGAAAGCTCAATGTACACAAATGTCCACAAAATTATCAAATTACAAGACTGTGAAGAAAAAGGCGGAAAACAAGTACACTGAACCACCCACACAAAAAAAAAAAAAAAAAACTCTGCAACTGCAACACTTTGCACTCAGAAATGAATGCATCACAGAAGAGGTTGAGAGAGAGACAATTTTGGAAAACGAGACATGAGCTGAAGATGAAAATTGGTCTACTTAATCATTATTCAATGCTCTGAACCCTGAGGCAGAGTAAGTTTGAGAGGGAAAGAAGTAAACCAGGGTGGGATGAGGGTTTGCAGCCATTACCTATTACAATACTTTTTCTTAAGTTAACTGTATTGTACAACATGGTCCCAATATAAACAATCATAAGTCACGCACCTAGGAATTATTGCCTACATGTTATACAAGGTATAGTTAACAGTTAATGGCAAGAATAAATCAATCATAACATCAAAAAACACAATAGATAGTAACCCACAGTGTAATTTTTGATGATGTAAACTAAACAATAACACATCACATACTATGACAGTTATAGTCAAATTTTCTCAGCAAAATACATGTGTGTGTCTATATATATATATATATATATATATATATATATATATATATATATATATATATATATATATATATCAATTTGCTAAGAAAAACATACTCTCTATCATAGAGACATATAGGTATATAAATACATAGGCTAAAACAATCCAACAAAATAGCAACATCTATGCATTATACAGTTCACAACGGCAATGAATGATTGTTTCAATTTAATGTAGCAGATGGAATGATAGCAGCTATTATAAAGCTATAAAAGTCACTATGCATAAAATAAGGAAACGAATGCTGCTACATCACAGCCCAAAAGCCAGTTTACATCATAATATAGGCACAACACTAATAATAATAATATCCACCATATCTTGACTTCAATAATGGAGTAGTCACAGCAGACAACTACTGACAGCGAAATGTCTGTTACTGCAATCATCATGATACTGTCCAAACCGAAAGTCAATGAATACTTTCTTAATGAGAATAGCCATAAAAGTCTGCAATCATTTTATAATAATATCCATGGCTACAGCCACACTTTTACTTAGCTGCAAATTCTGGCAAAAATTTCTAATTGACATAGGAGATATTGCGAACATAACATTATAGACTCTGCTTCCAGCCCACCTGCAGTTCCTTAAAACAGTCACATCCAAGATCTGTTTGACAAGTATTTACACTACACACAATAATAAAAATGTTTTAAAATACTGATAAGTAAGCATCATAGATACAAAATGAAGTTTTAACACTAAGGTGACAGCTGTTTCGTACAATATGGTAGAAAATTTTATAGAGTTAATATATCCAAGTTAGGCCTCATTACAAACCATCTTCATGAAAAACAAAACATCACACAAGTTTCAATCAATGAGGAACAAGGGTAATAATATTTTGTAAACATCACAACCAACAGCCTCTATAATGGCATCGTTACAGTAACGTAACACAATTAAATCTTTTAAAAAAAGTAGAGCACTACTTACCAGTACATATGCGGAATTGGGTACATTGGGATTCAAACGTGTCTGAACAAAAAGGCAACAAAAATTTCCAACGTCGTACTGATGTCAGCCAGCTTGCTATGCCTTCCAATATTATTCTACAAACCCTGCATCAAAAACTGTGTGCAAAGCATGCTACGCTGTTTAATTTAGCACGCTACGCTGTTTAATTTAGCACGCTACGCTGTTTAATTTAGCATGCTACGCTGTTTAATTTTAATGTAGATGTTAACTGTGGGCTATGGTTTTACACTTAAGTGAAAACTGCAAGCGAAAAACATCAAAATTACTGTACGTATGTAACTGACGAAATTGGAAATACATATACATCAGGCGCGATGAAATGAGAACGGGAAAGGGTGACTTCAGCCATCAGCTTGCAGTTCTTTACAGATGATCAATTGAACCTGCTGTCACATGAATCCTTAAACTATTGTCTCCACACTACTTGCATGAGAATTCTTGCTCCCTCTCCACCAGACCGGCCATGGCTTAACATACCATATTATGGCGTTATAAGCTGCACATTTTTACAAAAAAAAAAATGACTACAAAAAGTGGGGTGCGGATTATATATAATATATTGTCATAAAAATTATTTAAAAATATTTTCCTCAAAACATGCTTATAAATTTGTCAAATACAGTACATTTTAATGTTTTGACTCTTAATGGAAGGAAGGGAATCAGAAGGGAAGGAATCTAAAATAATAATAATAATAATAAATAATTGCAGTTAAAATTTTCTGTCACAAATGTTTTGCAGGGGAGAAATTAAGTCAGAATTTTTTGTTATGCTTGTACAGAATTGTGACTTAACAATATTTACGGAAATAAAAAAATTCAGTGCGGTCTATAACTGAAATATTAATTATTACTAATTTTTCATGAAAAATTTTAGGTTCGGCCTATACACGCCAAAATACGTATCTTCGACAACAGGTCATCGCGGTAGTAACCAGTCCCTCGAACAGTCAGGAGCAAAGAAGGACGTGGCTGCGACCTGAGGTAAGGAACAATCCCAACATTCGTCTGGAGTGAGTTGTAGAACCGGAAATCAAACACATGTTCTCTTGCATGCGAGTACAGTATGTTAAAGGCTGTTCACGATAAAGTGAGCACTTTTGAAAACAACCTTAGAAAAAAATAACTGACCTTATTTGCATACATTTTAATGGGAGCAATGAGTGACATGTGTCCAGTAAAGTTGGTAATGGTGGAGGGGAAAGTAGTTCCATATACATATTAACGTCGAACAAAAAGTGTTAGGTAACCATTTGTGATAACTTAAATTATTTATCTCGCGTTCTGCATTTTCTAACACATCAACGTGTAAAAATGAGCATATTTGTACAATATTTATTTTTCTAATAAATTCCCAGTTTCACTTGACTGACGTATGAATAAAGTGATGAGTGCCATGGTTATGTTAATTTTGCATAAGGCAGAAGAACACACAACGTGTACACAAGTAGATCTTGAGCAGGACTTTTAAAAGTTCTCATCTTACCGTGAACAGCATATACCCCTCCCTCCATTACCTCACTTGATCGCTCAAAAAACCAGTACCTGACATGCTGCGAGTCTAATCACAAAGCACTGCACCAACGACGGCTTGAAGCTGCAGAGATTACCATAAATGCAGTGTCTCTTGGCTGGTTAACTGTGGCTGTTGGCTGGTCTGACTACATTAGTAGTGTGCTCCCACACACAAGGAATATAAAAACCAGGAATATAAAATACTGTTTATTGTTTTACATTTATTATGGGCAAATATATTTTTTTCAGTCTGATGTATTATATGTAGAACTTACCTGCAATACACATTTTACAACATTAATATTACTTTCTGGGCATAAACTGTAACAAATCCACAGCCAGAAAGCAGATCCAACAAACTAGTCTGACTGCTGGCCATTCTGCCACAGTAGTGTTCTACTACAATTTCAAAATGGTGTCCTCAGAATGTTAGAAACTGGAGTTAACATCAACTGAATTACAATTGTCTGCAGTAAAAGTATACACCACACCTGGTGTCTCACTACAAAATTATTTCTGGTTTTCGCTGTATTTGAAGGTGACCCTTAAAAGCGAGAATTTTTACAGCACTACTGCATATTTTATTACATAGAGCACAGAATTGGTTTTCATTTAAAACCATTTGTAGTAACACATAGCAAGTGTTGACAGAATATGTTAAATATGAGGCTGCTTACGTTTCACAATTTTGCAAACAATTGTATGGTTTGGTGAAAAGTTTAAAATAGGCATACAACTATATGTTTATTGTTTCCTCTTAAAACAGAGTATGTATATCCTATACACCAGAAAAAGCTTGTAAAATCAATTACACATGTTTGATACATGTAGAAAATTTACATGTTACGATAATAATTTTACATCTGAAAGTAGCACCACAAAAACAAAATCTGTTACAGAAACTATGTTTTGATACACAAAGCAACTTATATGTATTGACAATGTACTTGAAATATGTAAAGTTATGGTACTGTGTGTCCTGTTCAGTACAGGTAAATGAAACAAACTGCACCCGTGTTCACGTAAACAACCAGCAGTGTCAACTGGACACCATGTTGCCAAGCGGGTACCACTCCACAGTCTCGGAAGTAAGTTCAAGCGCCTCCAGGGGAAGCACAATGCAGCCCAGGAACTCATTCTCCTGCAGCGAGTCATGATTCCAGACGGTTGCCTGTAGCGTGCGTCGCTTCACCATGTCCAGCGGCATGCGGTACTCCAGCTGCAACACCACCACCTGCAACGTTCTTGCCGACATCTCATTTAACATGTTTCAACCATTATACACTTGGACAGAGTTGGCCATTACAATGGTAACAGGTGGTCTCATTCCAGACGGTTGCCTGTAGCGTGCGTCGCTTCACCATGTCCAGCGGCATGCGGTACTCCAGCTGCAACACCACCACCTGCAACGTTCTTGCCGACATCTCATTTAACATGTTTAAACCATTATACACTTGGACAGAGTTGGCCATTACAATGGTAACAGGTGGTCTCATCCCAAACACTCACAAACCAACACCATAATTTTAAATGAAGTGCAGCCAAGGGTAGCATAAGTAAATCTGTGGTACAATGATAGCAACAAATAAAACGAACAATACGGTGAGCCCCACCTTACTTATTACATATTTTGGGACCGTAAGCAATGGGGAAAATATTAGTGTGTTTTAGTTTTTTTTAAACCCTTTCCTAGTGGTCCGTTGAATACCTGAACCACCACTTGGTTACGCCTATGTCAGCCACTGCAACATATTTTGTCCAATTGTAATAAGGGTGATGGCACACACATCATTCAAATATGCCACAGAATGGTACGACCAAGCCGCAGACAAGATTTTCTCATGCAATGTGTACAAGATACGCCACCAGTCACAACAGTTGTGCCACAAAAAAATTCAGTGGCTGGTCGCCGCTACTGTTGCCAGCCACTATAGTCCATTCACGGTTTCTTTGGCCTTTTTCAATCATCTCCCCATGCATGATGTATTTAGTAATTTCCTAAATACTGGCCTGTATCACTAGCGTTTTATACTTGTGTTCATAAAAGTTACTTTTTTTTCCTGTTAAATTGAAATGTTGTTAGTATTTTATCTATAAATTATAATGCTTCATTGATAAATAATTTGAATAAGAAAGAAGCAGGGAGAAAATAGGTATGTTGGTAACGTCTAGTGAGAAACTGTTCTTATACAAAATATCATTACAACTGAGTGCGCACGAGGCGGAGGAATACCCTTTAAATAGATCATTAGCAGGGCTTCATAAAAGGCTGAAGTAACCGTGAATGGACTGTAGTTGCCTGTGAGCTTGATATACAAGCTCCTCCATAGTTAGTAAGCACCATGCATGTATGTACAGGGGAAGACGGCTGCCACGTTCTACTCCAAATTGTAGGGTAGTACGAATATTCGGTATAACGAAAAAAAAATGAAAATCTTCAATTTCGATGAATAGTCATATGTTTAATAAATGTTCAATTAATGCACCCGAAAAAAATAGTTGCCTTTAAATAATGATGTTTGTTTTCATTATTTTATAACTAAAATGACTACATGAAATAGAAATTAAAATACAGGCAAGAACATCTGTGGTAAATTCTCCATATGCTATCAAATATTTTTTATTTGGTTTCGCAACAAATTGGTTAAAATGTTAAATTTGTTAAACTTTTGTTTAGACCGAGCTCTTATGAAATTATTTTCATTTTAGTTTCATGAAAGTTCATAACATATTTTTCATTCTCATTTCATGAGAGAAAAAGTCACATTCGAAGAACCCTATCAGAGTGTTTATTACGGAAGATGAAAGCAATCTAACAATGGGACACAAAATCAGTCCATTACTGCTACAGAACAAAAAAGATAAAAACTTTGTGAGAAATGTGTAGCATTAAATTTTCTTCTTCTTTATTTGGGTTTGTGGTCTTTTTTTCAGATTTTTGAGGAAAACATTAGCAGAAAAGAATGCAGCGGGTAGGCAATTCTTGAATGCCAGAAACTTATCATGGCAATAATGCAGTTCTGCAGAATATGATTCATTAAATGAATGTCCAGTTTCAGTTGTGTGTACAATTTGAGTCGAGGGACTCACCACTCAGTTGTGGCAATCCATGGTGCAACTTGCTGTAATCATCAGCCACTTAGTAGCACCACTCTGGCATCCCAGAGTTCTGCCTGCATCAGACATTGTGGCACTGGTTTGCAGAGGTACAGGAGTTTGTGTTAAGCGGGTAAATTTATATTGTGGAAGTTCCTGAAATGGTAAATTTATAGTGTTAGGTTGGTACTGGTGTAAGGTTGTGGAGAAAGGAAAGAAAATGTACGAGTAATAATATGGCAGAAATGTTCTGTAGTTGATGTTAATGTGCACAAGATAATGTGAATTAAAGACTATGGTAGTTCATTGTCAAAATTTAGTTCCACTGGTTTACATTCTTACAACAGGTTATGAACCCAGGACGTTGATCAGTGAACAAGGCAAAGTGTGGAACCGCAAAAGCAGTAACGGAAAATGGCTACAGCGTCGGATGATTTTGCTCATGATGAAAAACTTGTAGGTCAATCAAACTTTAGTACAGTACACTCCCGCTTAATCGTGCTTTTCGCTTAACCGGTTTTCGGCTTATCCGTACGGCTGTCAGGCGATGCTGTAAAGTGTGTCATTTAACAATCAACGGTAAGTTACGTCTATCGCTGTGCAGCGTGAGCTGATGTTTATCTCTTTAAACTGTCAGCCTATCACAGAGACCTGCGTGAGACATCCAGTTCCGTCCAGTGAAGCGCATCGGACTCTGACTCATCTCAGGCCGTGTCCGAAATGGCAGATTTTGTTGACAAAATTATCACGTGAACTGATTTTGTATACAAAAATGGTGACTATTTAGCAATTTAGTATTTGGTATTTTCTATCCAGCAGCAGATGTCAGCAAAAATACAAAATGAACACATGTGCGAATGTTTTATAAAACAAATAATTGTTCATAAAATACACTAGACATGTTTTAAAAAGCAGGTAACTGTTGTGCGTTGTTTATATATTTTGCAACAAATTGTTTTAAAGTCGTTACCGCATAACTTATTATTTTCTTATTTATTAACGTGCGCGCAGTATTCCAGCGATGATTGTAGAAATATTCTTCACTCTTAATGTAAAAATGTGTCGCCGTGAGTACTAAACAAGTAACTGTCGACAACTCCTGAAGTGAAACTTCCGAAATGACAAATTACAAAATAACGAATTCACCATTTCGGTTTTGGGCACGGCCTCTGTTATCCCCCCGCCCTGAAGAAACACGTCTTTCCAGTTTATCGATTGCCGACCCGGGTCATTGTTCACTCGTTTTCACAACGTCAATAAAGTGTAAAAGGACAGTTTAAACTATGGTGGAAAAGTTAGAAATAGTAAAACAATTTGAGCATGGTGTGTTACAAACAAAAACATCTACTCCGGTGCCAAACAAAATAAAATTGAAGCCTTTTTCAAGAAAGGCATGGTTTACCTTTTCGTACTTTTTTTCCCCAATCAAGTGTTTAACTGTAAAAAAAACTCAGAGATTTTAAACTTTTGTGTGCGTTTGTAAGTCGGTAAAATTCGAATAAACTTTTGTATTCTAAAGGTTATTTTTTTAAACGGTGATTGTACTACATTGTTTAAATGCTCCTTTGCCTCTTTTAAAGTCACATTATAGTCTAGTCTTTATTGCATCGCATTCTAAATTGTCAACTAACTCTGCCATCTAAAGGACGGGTCTGAGTGACGCACGTTAAGAAAGTGACACACACAACTACAGACTGCTTACTATCGCTCTGGGTCGCCGGCCTCACACGCTCGTCTGGCGCCAGCGAAAGGCTGCGTATACTTGATGCGCTGTGAATTAACTTTATTCGGTGCAACATAAATATCAGTTAAAGTGGCATGCACATTAAAACCTGCACATACAGTGAGTGATTTGTGTTTGTTTTGAAATGTATAATAGGTACTGTGTTTTATTTACGATTCTTGGAGCCAACATCACTGTTCCATTAATAGTAAAAATGTGTAAATTCAATTATCCGGGTTTTTAAATACAAATTCACTTACTCATGTTTTCTCTGGCCCCAATTCACACTGCTAATCGGGACTCTACGTATTTGGAAAATTCAAATAGTGGTGTTATTTAAAGCTGTGGATGTGTAGGAAGTGATAACTACTACCGTGGAAGATGATGCAGAAAAGGATAAGAATTTTGTTAGGAAGGATGCCAAGGCTCACCACAATTGACAAAGGTAATACCCGATTCATTATGTACTGTAATACAGCCAAGGAGATGTTCAAGAATTTGGGCTCAATTTATGAAAGGGACAGTAGTCAAAATAAAAGTTTGCTGCTTCAAAGTTTAATCAACTATAAAATTGAAGATGTTGCAACAGGTCTCTCTGAACTTTAAAATTTATCTGTAATACTAAAAAGTGTAGATCAAACTATTGATGATGAGACGATGATGGGAAAAATTCTGTCTTCGCTACAAGGTCAATTCAATTATTTTTTGACTGCTAGGGAATCTAGTCAGAAGTGTGATAAGACTCTCACGAACTTGACTGCTAGGTTATTAGCAGAAGATGAAAGGTCCCTTCTAATGCATGCAACAATATTGCATTTAAAAATTGTCGATAAGGACATTGTGTGTTACAGCTGTAATAATAGGTGTCATATTGCTAGGAACCGTGTCCAAAAATCCACAGGGTGTAAAATTTGCACGAGCGACAATCACACTGAAAAGAACTGCTTTTTTAGAAACAAAAATTACAAGCCTGCTTCACAGGACAGGTACAAAGTTGCATTCTTAACTTAAACAAATGGTGAAAATCACATAGGGACATGGATACTGAACTCGGGGTGTACTTCACATGTGCTTAACACTAGCTGTTCGTTGTTAAATGCCACCTACTTGTCTAAAATTATGACATTCAAGAAAAATTAAAACTCAGTGCTGAAATTAGAGGTGACATAGAGTATAGAGTATCAGGAATGTATACTGAAGGATGCGCTGTATGTACCAGGTTTGACAAAAAAAACTTGTCAGTGAATAAAATTACTGAGAATTACTGAGGATAGAGTAGAAATATCAAAAGGTGGGATTAAGATTGTAGGTTATAAAGATAGTGCTGGACTGTACAATGTAAAAATTACTTCCTGTGAAAAAACACTGTTGTCTGAATGCAAACAAACAAATGATATGAATAATTGTCCCAAAAAGCTAGGACATTTGAATTTTGAAAGCATGAAGAGACTAGTAGATATGTCAACTGGATTAGAACTCCTGAAACTTTGTGCGCCTGAAACCCGGTGTGAGACTTGTTTAAGGTCAAAACAAACAAGGAAACCCTTCGGGAAAGATAGAGATAGGGCAACAAGACAATTGGAGATAATATACACATGTGTGCGGACCTCTTGACACCACATGGGATGGATTCAAATATTCCGTCACATTTTTGGATGAATGTACACATTTTGCAATGGTGACTTTGATAAAAAATAAATCTGATGTTTTTGAAGTTACCCAAGTATATGTTGCCCAAGTAGAGTGAAAGCGGAACCTAGGGGTTCACAAAGTCCGTTGTGACATGGGAGGTGCGCATAATCCTCGAGAGTTCATTGACTGGTGCCATGAGAAGGGGATTATGGTGGACTGTGCACCTGTGGCAACTCCACAACTCAATGGATGAGCGGAAAGACTCAACAGAACATCACTAGAAAAAACAAGAGCTATCCTGTTTGACTCTAGGATGAAGAAAGAATTATGGGGAGAGGCTTTACGTACAGCAACCTACTTGTTAAACACAAGCCCATCAGTTACTGTTGAGTCAACACCTGTAGAACTGTGGTTTGGAAATAAAAACTGACCTCTCGAATCTAAGATTGTCTGGTGCACTAGCCTATGCAAAGAAGTTGAAACAAGTAAAAAAATTGGATGAGAGAAGCAAAAAGTTTGTCATGGTTGGATATGCATCAAATGGATACCGACTGTGGAATGAAGAGAAAAGGCAAATTGATGTTCAGTGATGTGACGTTCGTTGACTGCCCTAAAGTGACCTCATTGGAAAATTCATGTGATAGCGTAAAAAAGGATGAAAATCCAAATGAGAAGAGTGAAAGAAACTGTGAAACCCTTGCCCTGTGAGAAGGTGTCAAGAGTCTCCGCATCTGGATTGGGAAGAGGTAGAAGAACCGTTTCACGGCTTTGCTGCAACTCCTGCAGACCCCAGTCAGGAAACTAATGAAACTCAGGCAGCTGATGAAGTCGTGAATTTGGAAAGCAAAAGAGGAGAACACCCTAATACCTGCAAGAATATGCCGCTCACATATCAAGAAGCTGTTTCTGGTGAGGGCAAGGACATGTGGTTGATGGCCATTCAGGAAGAAATATCTTCACTGAAGAAAAACAAGGTCTTTGAATTTGTGGAGGAAGCCAGAGTAAGAGGGAAACAAAATTTGCTTTCTAGTAGATGGGTATTTTGTGTCAAGGACGACAATAGATACAAAGCCAGACTTGTTGTGCGAGGGTTCGAACAAAAGGCAGGAATTGATTATGATTAGAGATACATGTTTTTGGTGAAAATGTTTTCTTGATTTCATCAGTTTTGATTAGATGATTTTGGTATAATTTTTGTCACTTTTTTTATTTCGTCAATTTTAAAAAAAAGAACACTTGTATTAAAAAAATTATTTACGTGTATAATTAGTCACACCTGTTTACGGTGATTAAAACGGGCAAATCTTGTCTTTTTTTTTTAAGGTACATTTTTCGTCATTTGTTTAAGTGATTTTGGTATTTCTGTTATTTTCTAAAAACAGAAGCTGCACGTTTGCAATTTGTTTAAAATTTTTTTTTTTTGGGAAACACTGCTATTGAAAAGCCTAAATCAAAATATCACTTCGTGTAGGTATTTATAGTTAGTAGACCAATAATAAGCATCCTAATTCTTGTGCTTGAAAATGTGCATGCAACTACACTGTTCAGTTGTAATAAGTGAAAATAAACAATCAAATATATTTGAACAAACATAAATTAGGCTAATTCAGTTTTAAGTAAATTCCAATGTAGTCATCAATTTAATATTTTCTGCTGTGTTGTAATGCAATTTTTATAATCAGGTAGCAAAATAATATTCTCAACATTATTTTTCATACTGTATTTAAGTGAATGTGGAGTGGACAACAACATATATGCTTACAGCATTTATAATTTTATAACCAAATATTTATTTAAAAATAAAACATAGGCTTGTGACAAAGTTGTAGCATATGTGTGGGCAATGAATTCCTTTCCTCAGCAGATTTTAACCATTTTTCAGACAAAAATATTTGTAAAAAGAAATTTCATTCCAGGACTGAAATTAATTATCTTAAAGTGTGATCAATTGTACACATTTATTTTCAGTAGCTATTTAATTTGTCAGGTCTATAAAAGTGAAAAAGTCAGACACGGCAGAAGGAAATATTGTAGGCCTAGGCCCAACATAGGTTGGTTACAAGGTAACCTTTTACATGAAAACAATTTTAGAGATTAGGTAATACAAAAATGGTCAGTGGGTCAGGATTTATTCAAAGTAAGGGTTTATATAAACTTCTTTAATACCTGCAATGTACTTATTCATTCACTACCGTAACTTCGGGTGATCAACTTTTTCCAATGAAATGTTAGCTTCCATGAAAGCATGGGGTTGTTGACAAAACAAATTCTTGTTTTTCAACTTTTGTATTTTTTGACAGGGAAACAAGATCGGTAAGTGAAATTTGACATTTTACACCAAAGTCGATGCACCCTGAACTTGTTCTGCTTCCATCGTTAAAGCTTTGATTTTGTTATGAGTAGCACTGCCCTAGATGTGCTTTAAACAAGTGTCCTTTCTACACAATTCTATTCATACATAAATTTGCACATAAGTATTTTATTAACTTTGCCAAATACATAAAAGCCCTCGTGAGAAAATTCTTTATTACGGTCAAATACTGTTACAATCATTATTACTACACACGTCCGACATCTTTGTTTAGCCTTTAACATCACGTTTGTTTATCGGCGGCACTATTACGATATATATAGTGCATGTGTCACGATATATATCGAATACTTGCTATACATATAGTATATTTGCGATATATCTAGCAATTCTCACGATACTTATCGCCCAAAAGTGTAGTAATTGATTCTATTAATATATCAATTATGTGGAGAAATACGTTATTTTCGTGATTATTTCACGCATTTACGAAAATTAGTCTATTTTGCGATTTCGCATGCCGTGAAAAACATGTGTCTCTAATTACGATGAAACTTTTAGCTCTGGGGTATCCGTGAACACAGTGATGTTCCTTGTTATTTACAAGAAAAGTAAAGAAATATCTTTTAAACAGTTTGATATAAAAACAGCTTTTCTTTATGGCAATCTGGAAGAAGAAATTTTTATGACCTTGCCTGAAGGCTTTGGGAATAAAACTGGATCTGTGGTTAAATTTAAAAAATCCCTACATGGGCTGAAACAGGTTCTCCGTGCCTGAAACAAATGGTTTGTTGATTTCCTTAAGGAACACGGAATGCAGCAACTTACTACAGACAAATCAGTTTTTAACAACAGTGAAGGAGATTTGTTCCTAGCAATTTGGGTCGATGATGGACTAGTGATTTCAAAAAATTAAAATCAAATGAATGAACTCCTGGAAAAGCTTCAGACAGAATTTGAAGTTAAAATAACTGAGAACCCAAAAACCTTCATTGGCATTGAAGTAATAAATACAAGTGAATTCATCAGTCTTCATCAAAGATCTTAACAATGCCAAGCTGTTGAAATGATTCAACATGGACTGTTCAAAATCGGTAAAAACCCCAGCTATTACAGTGAGCAAGAATCTAGAAGATAACAAACCAAAAGAGAGTGGTAAGTTCCCATATATAGAGGAGCAGTTGGAAGCCTGCTGTACTTGTCCAATAGAACGAGACCAGACATAACATATGTTGTCAATAGGGCTTCAAGAAAAACCACTTACCCGGGACAATAGAAGATGTCCAAAGTATCAAAAGAATTTTAAGATATTTACAGGATACACAAAACCTACGACTTCAGTACTCCTCGCAGGACAACACTACAATGATTGATGCTTATAGTGATATGGACTATGCCAGTGACACATCTCGATGAAGCACGTCAGAATACATCACCATGTATGCAGGAGGCCCAATTTCATGGTCCACAAAACTCCAACTTGTAGTATCACTGAGTACAGCCGAAAGTGAGTTTATTGCAGCCAGTGAGTGTGTGAAGGAAGTATTGTTTGTGAAATTGCTTCATAAGGAGTTAACAGATGAGGCAATGTCTGTGAACTTGAATGTTGACAATCAGAGTACGATATAAAATGATCAAGAATGACAGTGTGTTCAAAAGGTCCACGCATATCGATGTTGGATTTAAGTTCATTTGTGAACAAGTACATGAAGAGGGCATTAGCTTGGTGTACGTTTTACTGAATGCCAGCTGGCTGATGTGTTTACCAAAGCTGTAACATTAGATAGTTATAGAAGTCTGGTAGAAAAGTGATGTCTAAGGATAAGCATTTGTACTCGATTGTTTATGTTAAATTTATGGGGAGAGTGTTAAGTGGGTAAATTTATATTCTGGAAGTTTCTGAATAGGTAATTTTATAGTGTTGTGTTGGTACTGGTGTAAGGTAGTGGAGACAGGAAACAAAATGTACGAGTAATAATATAGCGGGAACGTTCTGTAGTTGATGTTAATGTGTACAACATAATGTGAATTACAGACAATGGTAGTTCATTGTATGAAATTTAGTTACACTGGTTTACATTCTTACAACAGTTTGATGGAGAGAGGGGGAACAACTACACATGCAGCTTCAGATTGGAAGCACCTGATTCTGATTTTAAAACCCTTTCCCATCACAAGCATCAAACATAAAACTAATAATCTGAAAGTGAACATTACATTTTCTGCCTACCAGGATGTGTTTTGCATGTCCATGGCCCAGAAATATGGGAGCATTGAGGAAGACGCCGCACCATCTCTATGGGCAAAGGACTGAACAAGTGTGCAATCTTTCCTTCAGCAACTTGCCTCTAGGAGACACTTTATAATTATTTAATGAAATATTTGTAAAATTATCCGACTGTAACTTTTTTAATAAAAAATATTAAAAAAAAATCTGTAGCATCTAGTTTCACCAAAACGGTAATGCAGAATACCTGTTTACATGTGGACTGCTTTCTTCAACGTGACCAGAGTGGAGTGGTGAGATTTAGGCTGCTCTTAGAACAGATGAGGGTGAAGTGAAATGAGTATGGAGCAATGCTGGAATGGAAGGGTGGGGGAAATGGTATATCCCCGAGAAAATCAACCCAACCAGCAGCTTCCTCCAGTGTGAATCTGATATGCAAAAATCTGGAAACGACCCCGCCGGGAATCAAATCCAGTTTGCCTGGGTGGAAGAAGTAGTCTGATCACTACACCACCGTGGCCCCTTGATGTGATTGATATAAATGTGGACTGAAATAGGGTTGAGTGTGAAATCATCCAACGGAAACCTTGGAAACTTTTATTACTTAAGAGTATAGATAACCACACCATTACTAATTCCACCTGCAGCACTGTACGGAACACTAGAGAACTCAATGTGCCATGATATCTGGTACGGACGGTAACACTTCAGTTAAAAGTGGCACAAAGTTTTAAAATAAAAAGCCTCCATATAAATTAAATAAAACTTGAATATAGTAACCATAAAGAGTAGGGCAAGGCACCAATAGGTCTTGGAAACCATGTCCCATGTACTATATGTAGAGCCAAGATAATACGGTGAATAGTGATAAAACCGAAATAATACCGAAATGCAAGTTATACACCGCGTAACACAAAATAAATTAAAATTAGTAGAAATACGTTACTTTAACTGCGAAACCACGACCAATAATCTGTATCCAAAAATGGATATATTGAGTGATGATAAGAATAATTTAAGTTTTCAGATGTTGGGAAGAAAAAAAATAATTTTAAGCTATTGTCGTTCAGGCTGAGTGAATACGACAGTAAATATTGAATACAATGTGAATGAAGAATGATCATGCAATGAGAATAGAAAAACTGTAAAAGCAAATATAAGAATTTTATTTCTATTATAGAATGTTTTTTTCTTTACTAAACAATATCTAGCCATTCGTGTAAGACTGTAACAATAAATCCACACTGTTTAGTAACCACAACATACAAGTTACGAAGTAACAGATCCTTTAAAAAAAAGTGACTTTTAACCTATGACAATGCTCTACATTAGCTTTGTTCAAATAAATTGTTTTCTCTTGTTAAAGCATTTGCATAAACGTTATAAAATTGCAATGGAAATATACATTTAAGAATTAACTATCAACAATTTTTGATAATAAAATTTGCATTAAAGTAACACCACAAAATCTTGCCCCTAACTATATGCAAACTTGTGGCAGGCTGCTGGGCGCAAAGAAAGAATTTCTCACATCCCGGAAAATTATAATAATAATGCCTATTATGATGAATCTAATAAATTAATCTTGAAAGTTTTCCAAAGTAGAGCAAACCATGAGACGAGCTGCTGGGCCTCCTCCCCCCTCCTAGTGATGCATCCTCATTTTGGAAATTGTGTGGATAGCAACACAAGGGCTTTCCACAAGGTCTGCCTGCCACATGACAACATGATATGTACTTAATGTCTTACACAACTTGGCAAGAATTTTACACATTGCGGCCACTGACATGTACGAAATTAACAATTTGCCATTTACAAAATCATGTTGTCAGCTGACACATGAACAACTGAAAATTAACATTATGTTGGCTATTTTGATTGCCCTGTGGATGCACCTCACCTCAGAAATGGAGTAAAATAAATGTAAGAAAACTTTTAAAACCAACATTTTAATTCATAAATGCACTAAAAAGAGAAAAATAATTATAAGAGTTACACAATTTGTAGAACTTGTAAGATGTGGTCAAACAGCCATAATAAACTTTACTACAAATTAATATGTTTGTATCAATTTATATTTAGTATATTAAAGCATGGCACGAATAGTAAGGAACCTTACGCACAATATGTTCTTCCTATGTTTACGCAAAGGTGATATACGTTATATATTGTGAATAGTTAAGAGCCTTACGCAAGATATGTGCTTACTACGCTTACACAAATGGGGTATATGTTCTACATTGCGCCAAGCTTTTATAAACCAAATATAAATTGATACAAACTTATTAATTTGTAGAAAAATTTATTACGGCTGTTTGACCACATCTTATAAGTTCTACAAATTGTGTAATTATAATTATGTTTCTCTTTATAGTTCATTTATAAATAATAGGTTAGTTTTAAAAGTTTTTTTACGTAAATTAAATTTTTACTTTTTAGTCTCCAACCATGTGTTTATATCACGATATGGCTTTCCCTTGCTAAGAAAGATCCCCATGATGTATCGTGATTGACCAGTAGTTCGCTTTCATTCCGATACGGGACATACTGTAGGAGCAAACTATAATAATAGTTTTCAGAACCATCTGCCGCTACAAAATAGGGCACGCACACAACAGCAGTGACTCTTCTAATCTCCATTTTACTGTTACTCAGTTCTGTAAAACAAACTTGATACAACGTTTACTGCATGTAGTTGTAGAGTTCCATCATCAGATCAGTTCAGTGTAGTACCTTCATATTGTATTGTCATCGGAACTACATATGTATGCCAAATTTCAGTTCAATTGGATAATGGGAAGTGGTTTGTGAAGTTACATTATAAGCTTGTCTGGCTCCATCATCAGATCTGTTCAGTGTAGTACCTTCACACTGTATTGTAATGGGAACTACACATGTATGCCAAATTTCAGTTCAATTGGATAACGGGAAGTGGTTTAAAATCGACTTGCAAGATTTTACCCGAACGTACAAACAAACTAACTAACAAGACAAGTTAAAATATATATAATACAAACTGTTACCTGTTACAAGCATGCTTGGATCACCACACCAGCTGCCATTCCATCAGTTTGCATGCTCCTAAGACACTAACCACTACAAAAAAATTTCTTTCTTTGAGTAAAATAAATACAAGAATGGACATTACAAAATTTTTTTCCGTGAGCTATGTATAATTTTAAAGTAACATATTTCCTTGTGCAGTGATTATGCCTACAAGTATATCTATTCGGCCTATCATAGCTACACCAACGATGGAATGCCATGTTCTTCCCGTCCCACAATCCCATGTCCTTGTTCTAAACATATTTTGTTACTCTAATGTATTAATAAAACAAAGAAATCAGGACACTCGTAGGTAGTTTTTTTAAACAATTCTTTCATTATTCCATGTCACATTTAAAACTCAGGCTGTTACGTATCAGTAAAAGCCAAATAATGACTTTGCAAACGTGAGAATTTATTGGAGAATTAAAGTGCACTGACCTCCTCTTCCTTTCGGGTAAATACAGTACATGCATCCCAGTGATTTATGGACAATTATTTCTCTTAAATTACGTTTGTCTACCACTAATACAAAATAATTTATTTGTAGAATCATACATGTTTCTCAAAACCAACCACCTTAAACTTGGGATCATAGATAAAAGTTGTACCGTGTACAGTGGAACCTTGATGTATTGAACTCGGATGAATTGAAATCCCACATCCATGGAACATACTCTGTGGTCCCATATTTTATTTATCTGCATTTCACCACCACATTCATTGAAAGTCCATATGTATTGAAACTGTGTGTCAGTCCCCTGAAAAATGATGGAAAGGGAAATCCACTGTATATATCCTAATCTAAGACAATGCTTTCTAGCCAAATTAGTATGTCTGAAAAGCAAGGGTTGTCTTAAATGTGCATACTTAATTTTAAATTCGGTAATGATGAGAAATGTTTGTGAACAGGTAGTATGAATGACTGTGTTTAACTCTATAGGGCAATGCTTTTTTTTACTTGGTAGTAGCAGCAAACAATGTGTTGTGCGCTTATTTGCGGAGATGAGTTGTACTATACTACTGCTTGTTGCGAGTGGTTGTTTGTCTACTGATGATTTCTTCAGCCTGTTCTAGCCCCATTCACGTTTCTGTATGTTACGAAGTGGGTTGATTACATGGAGAAAAAGAGGTTCACAATTAGGTATAAACAAAGGTGAAAGGCAGAGTTATGACTGAAATTTTAAAATTGCTGTAACAAGTAAGCTGAAGAAACAAATAACTGTACAGTCACACTGAAGTTTCGTGTTTCTGAGGCTAATGTGCGCCGATGGAAACAAAATAAGGAAAAGTTGAAATGCTGTCATTCAACACAAAAATCATTCAGTGGCCTGAAAAGCGGACATTTCTATTAAGTCAATGAACAGGTGGTAGAATTTGTGAAATCGCAATGACAAAATGGGATGCCAATATCATATGATCCAATTCGGGTGAAAGCCAGAGATGTTGCAAGCATGCTGAAGAGAAACTGCCTTTGTTTACGCCAGACAACTTCTCTCTGCCACAAATTGCCATCCAACTTTGAGGAATAATTGGTGGCATTTCAGAGGCACATAATAATACTTTGCAGGGAAAATGTTCATCTTTTGTGACAAATTGGAGATGCCGACGATACACTGGTCTTTTTCAACATTCCACACAACTACACAGTGGATAAAACAGGTGCCAGACATATCACTATTAAAACATAACATTAAAAAAAAAAAAAATAAGAGTTAGTGCAGTGCTTTCAGTATTAGCAGATAGCAGGAAGTTACAGAAATATTTAATTTGACATGTGACACTTTCTGACAAATACTCTTAACAACTTCACCTTGTCACCCCAGACGGGGTCCGAACCAGTGCTGTCAGCTACCAGAGTTCCTACAGGTTAGCCCCTAGTCGCAAGGACTAATACATTCACGTCAGCCTGCACTATTTGTCCGGCTGTCTGAAAGTACGGCAACCCCCTGAAATGTAAATAAGTCAGCCTGCCAAGTGGCCGAGGGCAGGTAGTTCCAAGGGATGGCTACCTAGCTGAACTGCCTTGTTCAAGATTAGAACCAGGTTACCTTCACCTGGCACACGTAGAGTACTTCCGGTCAGCTTTTGATAGGAGGTAGTACGGGCCACAGTGTTTATGCCTCCCGGAATACATACGTGTTCTTTCCTAACTTCTGTGTTATCATTTCCAAGGGTGACTAATAAATTCCACGTAGACACCAGTCCGTCGGAGAGAAGGAGACTACGTACTTTACCACCAGTTTTCCGAACCCAGTATAGAACTGTGGGCTCCTCTCACTGGGATGCACGTACCGTATTTACCCGAAAGGAAGAGGAGGTTTTTGACAGAAAATGAATAGCAAAAATGAGATGTCGTCTACAATTCGGGAATCGTTTTCAATTCAAAACCTAGGCGATTTTTAAAGGTTTTTCATGCTTAAATACAGTGTGTCCTACGGTTGTACATATTTTTGTAGTAGTGAGACTGTACCTGTCAACTTTGACAAGGGTTCCCTTATCTGATGTCTCCAGGCACCCGCCTCACTAAAGAAAAGAAAAATGCTGCTACCATACAGCCAGGTTAGAAACACCTATTTCATTGTAATTAGCTTTTCTTTAAAAGTAAATCAAATATATCATATTATTCATACAATAGTATTTCTTCTTGAAGGGTTTGTCATAAATTCATGCAAAAATACTTTCAACCTAAATAATTTTTCAGCGCTTCACAAGGGTAGTCATGAATTCAGATTAAAATTTTTTTTACCCTCAAAATTTTTTTTTTTTTTTAGGAAGGGGTCGTCTTCCTTTCGGGTAAATATGGTACATCAGAAACAAACATGCTCAACGGCCACCCGTACTGTGCACTTTGTGTACAATGAGGTAGAGCCCCCACCATTAGAAAGACAATCCATGAGGAGGCTAGCCAACCAGCCCAGTCCATACTCCGTCCACAGTGATGAACTGTCACTGGTGGGAGCACTCGACTGGACTTGGCGGCCTGACAGTCTTTGGACACCCACCCACAATTGCTTATCAGGCGCCTCACTCAGAGAAAAACCCACCTCTCCAACCACCACGCCGCTGTGTCGCAGGTTGGGGTAACATGTGTGTCTCTGTGTTGTTTCGGCTGTGGCAGAACACTTAGTTTGGGACTTTCACCGCCTGCTTCCCTCTCAGTTGTAGTACCTAACCCACGCCTTACACCCAGAAGAGTGCAACCAAGTGGCAGGAGAGAAAGGCAGCAGCCACCTCCAGAGCTAACAGGAGCCCCACCTGCACTCTGCAGTGTTAACCCCTGAGACAAAGCTCAGGATGCCCACACGCTGGAGAGGCCTAACTGCTGATAGCACGGTTCGCTAAGGTTCGAGCATTCCGGTCTGTTGGGGTGGATATTTCCATGCCACACCTGTATGAACGAGGAAGAGGGCAACCTTCAAAGTATACATGTGTGTGTTCGTTTGTATGGCCACCAAGGCGGTGTACTTAGAGCTGGTCACACACTTGTCAACCGCAGCTTTTCTGGTTGCATTCAAACTATTTGTGTTAATGAGAAGAGTCCCCACTGATGTGTACTCTGATAATGGCACCTACTTTGTAGGAGTACATACACAACTCATGGAGGTGCACACGCAACATTGTTTTCAGGGGATAATGTAAAGAGATTGCAGCTAAGATGAACCTAGGGAGGGGGGAGTCGAAGTGCCAATTCAACCCTCCAGCAAGTCCAAACTTTGGAGGTCTGTGGGAAGCAGCAATCAAGAGTGCCAAGCAGCATCTATACAGAGTTGTAGGTATACTCAGTTGCTGACCTTAGAAGAACTCTCAACGGTGTTTAAGCAAGTCTCAGTAGTGTTGAATTAGAGACCTATATGTACCCTCTCAACAGATCCTTGGGAGTATTATTACCTGACACCAGGCCACTTCCTTGTGGGCGAGCCATTGGTAGCTTTGTCTGACCACAATCTGTGTGATACTCCTTTGACCCATCTTGACAGCTAGCAAATGATCACACAATTTCATCAACAAATATGGAAGAGATGGAGTGTGGCGTACCTATACAACCTCCAGCAAAGGGGAAAATGGACATAACCAGTTTCTGGCATGTGCATCAACCAGTTAGTGCTGATGAAAGACTCCACGTTGCCACCGCTAAAGCTGAAGACTGCCAGAGTGTCAGCAGTACATCCAGACCAAGAAGGTGTAGTTCGTGTGGTAACCTTAAGAACACCACAAGGGGAGTTCCCACGACCTGTAAACAAAATTTGCCCACTTCCTGTGATCAACATCAGAGATTTATATTAGACCTACTCATTCCATGTTTATTTGGTATAGATTTCTTTGTGAACTTGAAAATAATAATTTTCGGTGGGCGGTATGGTCATGATGTGTAGTGCATAATACTGTTAACGTATGTGACTTATGTGTTTGGTTGGCCATACTGGTGCTATTGTTTTGGTTGACTCAGTGCGAACTATCATGGCAGCGGGTGATCGTTTGTGTTCGTTTGTGCTCAACAATGTGTTCATATTAGCAGTTTTGAGGCTCTCCTGGACTGTAAATATTGATTGACCTCACCTCTATCAGATGGAAGAAAACAATTCTAATTTCTTTTCTCCCTCTTGCTGTGTCATAGAAATTTTTTTGCTTACAATTTTTTTTATCTATGAAAGACGTGTAGCTGAACTTTTGTGAATATCCAAGATAGGAATATTGGTTTCCTAGAATCAAATTGTCAAATCAGAGTTTTTTTTTTTTATTTGCAATACCGCACAAAGTTTTCGCTTCGCCTGTGTCCTAATAACCTTCACATACAGACGAAAACCTATCTGGATATGATTTTGTAATAAATCTATTTTTTCTTCGACTGGGGTCACTCCCGATTTTTGCTTGTGGGAAACATGCCGGACGATACCACTGGTCAGTGGGTTTTCTCAGGGATCTCCCGTTTCTCCAGCCCTTTCATTCCAGCACTGCTCCATACTTACCCCAATCACCCTCATCGGCACTCAAGACCTCAATGTTAAGAGCCGTCCAAATATCTTCACTCACTCTTCACAATTTTTTTCTCAACAGTGTCAAAGGAAGAAAGTCTATAATCCTCCTTACAGCAGTCCAACCCAGTGCTTTTATTATTACATTACTAAAGTAAATTAATACAATTGGCCATGTTGGTATGATACTTCTCACTTATTAAAAAAAAATGTATTATTTTTCTTTTATAGAAAGTCACACTGACAAACTACTAGTGGAATGTAACATGCAGTACTAGCAGAGGGAATCTAAGTGTGCGAAGGAAGACTCACCATCTCCATGAAGGTGGGGTGGCAGTTCTTGCGTACGACCTTAGTCTTCCTCTTGGTGAGCTTGGAGGGGTCAGGTAGCAGGTAAACCTTGACATATGTGCTGGGCTCCTGGCCACCCGACACCAGCGGCAAGCTGCGAGCGTGGTTCACCATCACCATCAGTGTGCCTCGCTGGTAGTGTAGAGAAAGCTTCAGCTGCCCTCTGATGCTGTGTGTCTCGCTCCGTGAGAGCTGTCCACTCTTACGCTCTGGCACATACGCACAACACTACCATCAACTTACCTTGCACATAAAACACATGAACTGCTGTCGATGAAATATAAAAAAAATGTCTTAAGATGTTTCTGAAGGGATTAAAATATGTAGGCTTATTAACCAGGATAATTATTTTGGTGTTTATATACCAGGTGCAAAGTTATGAGGATTTATAAGCAGGAAAACTGATCAAAAGTTAACTTCTTGAAAAAGTTTTCCTGCAGGAAAATTCATTAAAAGGGTCAATTACTTTGGTGTGTAAGGACAAGGTGCAAAATTATATGAATTTGTTATGCAGGAGAAATTATATAAATATAAAAGGAAACTTCTTAAAAGTGTTTAACTGTGATGAACATTTAATTTATTAATTATACTGTGTCAGATGCACAAACAGACATATAATTATTCCAGTATATTTAAATATACAGTAGAAACTCTACATATTGAATTCGGATGAATTGAATCCAGCATCCATGGAACACATTCTGTGTTCCCATTTTTGATTTATCTGCATTTCAAGACCACATTCATTGAAAGTCCACATGCACTGAAATTTTTTGCAGTCCCTTGGGAAATGATGGATAGAGAATCGACTGTAATTACCAGTGCGATGGTTAAAATGGACTCCAGAAACAAAGAAAATAAGGAATTAGTTAGCTTAGTTTTTTATTGTTGTATATAATGTGTAGGTTAGTCAGATTTTAATCAACAGTTGTAATCTTTATCAGTATACTATGTAAAGACCAAAGATCTCATCTGGATCAGAACTAAAGACTCGCAATGAGCACCCACAAAAATTTTATAAATTTTCAAACCATTTTGTACATAATATGTAGTGTCAATATTATGAAATAATTGTTTGTTTAGTGTTGTACATAGCAGGTTCCGGCTGAGAACCGAACCAAAAGAGCACCCGAGAAATTCTCAGAAATTTCAACCCAGTGTAATCATGTGTAGCGAGTAGTCAAGTGTCATGCTTTCTTTTGTAACCTGTAATTAGTGTTTTGTGAATTTGAGCTCAACCTGTTCGACAAAGGAACCGAATTCAGACTATCAGAGAGCTCCTAAGAAAATTATATAATTTTCATACCCCTGTGTAGTACTTTATGTCACGCGTTACGTGTTGTACCTGCTGTGAGACCCACAGGTTGACCACAAGGTAGCATTACTTTTCCCTTAATACACCACAGCAGTTACAGAGATAGTTTGTAATCAACACACGCCTTCGATGAGTAAGGATTTGTAATTTTTTTTTCCAAGTGTCGTTTTCAACGTGCTGTTGTTTAATGTGTTTTCTACAGGTTTCATTGTGTATATTATTACAATGAGTAATCACAGCGATATGCTGTCTAGTGTCCAATAACATGTGTACGCAAGAAGATCACGGGGAACCCGACAGCGTGTTCTTGCTGATGCAAATCCTCTCCACAGGAGGGAAACACATTAGCAGGCCCATGCTCCAGCATGCTGGGCAAGGGGGAGAGAGAGAGCCATCGCGCCAGGCGTGAGACAGAGCTATATACTTTGTTTCATGCTATGTGCCCAGAGGCCTGGCAGCCCCAGCATATAGGGAGAGGAAATATAGTAATGCCAACCAACCAGAACTTTAAGGGCCTTCGTGAAAAATCGAGAAAAATTATTTCTCGTCTTTTCTGCACTTTTAGAACTTCCAGAGAGGGGGAACAGTTCTACATTCCCTCACACCTACATCAACTCGCTAGATGAGCCTTCATCACAACAGAGGAGGGACGAATGATGCATGCCGCTTTATTGATATTTACTAAATGACTGCAACTCATCAAGCAATGTAATTATACGTGAACCAAGAAGAGTTACCAAGGGACAAGCAACCACAGATGGCTACAGGATTGTTCTTCATGGGAGAGACATTACAGACACGTGGCATTGTAAGTGATCCAGACCTGACTATGCCTCACTACTAACATATTTCTATGTAACCGAGGAAGGGTCGAACCAAGCATGTTTATTCACGAAAGCCTACAGGATCGCTCCCAGCCTAGTGAGCAATTACAGACACATACATTCAACATATTCCAACCTGTCAAGAAACATGCCAGCCTCCCAAATATGATGAAAGAACCAGGGATGACTCACAGGGCAAACTGTCACGAGCCACCCCACCAGTCACGAAGCACCCAGCAACTGCCACGAGGCACCCCAAATGAAGAAAGCAGAGTGCAGGGGTTTTATCTCCGCTACCAGAGACATCACTAGCCCAGACAGAGAGCATTATAAAAGAGGGTACGTGGCTGAAGACAGGAGTTATTCTTTCTCCAGTAGCTCGTCCAATACCTCGTGTGCTGGGGCTTTCTACTGCTAGCCAGAGCCTGACGATCCACTACAAGACTTCAGGATCTTCACAAGCAGCTCCAGAGGCCACCACCAACAGTTACCAGCAGCTCCAAAAGCTTCTACCATCATCTGTAATCTATCACATTCTTTCATAACAGTAAACCTGCAGACATAGACACCACATTCTCTGTTGTCGTTCCTCCTGGTCTGACGACCAGCACTATTTGCTGATAGTAGTAACTACACCCACTATCCTTCTGGTAGCGGCCCCTTGAGTCTCTTCTAGAAACCTCAAGTTAGAGTTGTTTTCATAGCAGTCAAACTCATTCTATAGCTTACATAGATTAGGAGCAGGTCACCTTCACCTGTCTTAACATAGGATACTTCCGTACAAGTTTTGTTTGGTTAGGAGGTAGTACGAGTCACCACATTTATTACTACGTAGTAAATAAGAATTTTTTCCTATCCTGAGAGTGTTTATTCTAGAGATAATCGAGGCCACAGTGGTTGAGCAGTTAGCCTACTTGCCTTCCGCCAAGGCAATCCGGGTTAAATCCCCAGCTGGGTCACTCCGGTTTTTCACATGCGGGAACCGTGCCGGACGATGCCGTTGGTTGGCGGGGGTTTTCTCAGGGATCTCAAGTTTCCCCGCCCTTTCATTCCTACGCTGCTTCATACTCACCTAAATCACCCCCATCGGCTCTCGAGACCTCGATGCTAAGAGCAGTCAAAATCTCTTCACTCTAGAGATAATCCCTTACTGATTGGTCAAAACTATTTTCTCATTCAGAGTAAACCGGAGACAGGGTGTTGTCATACTTTACAAACCATAGAGTAGGAGTGCAGAACCCCTTCAGGAGGCCTGTACACCGACACACATACCTTCAATGGCCACCCGTTCTGTACACTCTGGTGTATAAGAAGGTAGAACCCTGACGACTAGGTACTCAATCCAATAAGGGCGAGATAGTCAGCCCCGGTTATACTTCTTCCATCCAACAGTGCCAGAAGGAGTATTCACCTGGACCTGAAGGCCTGACCCTAATTGCGACCCACACCCAACAGCTGTTGGAAGGCGGCCATAATCCATGCTAGGTTTGTGCACAGGTGGTGCAGGGCTGTAGGAGCAAGGGGTGCTTTAACCAGCTGTCAAATACTGTTGGAAGTACATGCAGCTAGGGTTCTGTCACCTCCAAACTTAGGTATAGTTAAGTACCGACTCTATCTCTATGCCTTTTGGTACGAGAAGTGGAACTCAGAGGGAGGAGCAAAAGACTGTGCATTTATCGCCGCCAGATGAGCGTGCACCTCTAAACTTTCTGCACTTAGCAGAGAATCCCAACAGAATCGAGCTCATGCTGCCTGCCAACTGGAGAGGCGTCACCACCCAGTCACCTCTTCTTCTTTGTTTGCGGGCCAAACCAAACTCACCGGCAGCTATCACCCCATAGTCAGTGCCCTAGTGGCCAGCACTGAAACCAGATACGGAATAGCTAACTTGCTGTTCTGGAGCAACCAATCAGCTAGTTGGACCAGGATGCACAGCCATCCACATCACGTTGGAACAGCCACTGGCTCATCAGAAGTTGGAGTTAGCACCAGCCGAAAAACCTCCTCAGCAAGGTCGGACAAAAAGGTACCTTTGCATCCCAGTAAGTCTGGTCTACCAAAAAGAGCAAGTGTCCCTATACGACACATTGCAGTGACCTTTATGCCCAACTTTGTACCGAGACGTCAACCCACACGACCAGTACTGGTCTCCAGCCAGGTAACTACCTAAACAAAATTAAGTGACAAAAGTTATACAACAAGTGCATCCAAAACCACACTGACCATGAGTCTTTAACTTACTACAGCGGCACGCGTCACTGCTGATGACTCGAACTAAGGAGAAATGCAATCGCATCTGCATGCACAGTACAAAAGAGCACAATTATGGTTGAAACACATCACATTAGGTTTTTTCACAGCATGAGCTCAATGTTTTTACCATAGATAGCAATACACATCTGTAAACTAACATGTGAGCGAAGAGCGACCTGAAGTGTTTCTGGCATAATGCCTTTTCAGGCTGCCACAATGCGTTCCTGCATGTCTTCTGGCATTGTAAGAACAGTGTTGAATACCCTATCATTCAGTGTTCCCCACAGGAAAAAATCGAGTGGCGTGAGGTCGGGGGAGCAAGCTGGCCATCTTACACCACCACCATGCCCTCTAACCACTGGTTTGGAAACGTTTCATTTAACATTTACCTTGCCACCAAAGCAAAGTGTGCAGGATAACCATCATGCTGAAACCACATATCACAAAGTATGTCAAGCGATATGTCTTCCACAAGTGCCAGTAAGGTCACTCTGAGAATATGGGTGTACATACAGCAGATCATTGTCACTTGAATGAAGTATAGCCCTATGACATAGTATACAATGATTCCACACCACACGTTCACTTTCCACTGTCGCTGATGTTCCATGTGAATGACTCAACATGATTCCCTGTCACCCAATAGTGCATATTTCGTAAATTCACGTGCCCATTGTTTGTGAAGGTCACTTCATTGGTAAATAGTAAGTTCTTCAGAAAATTGCTGTCACTCCTTACAGGCAATAGAACAAGCCTAAAAAGCCTGATGAAGAGCCAAGTGACATGGATGGAATTTCCATTGGTGCATTTGCCATCATACACTTGTTTTAATTATTCCTATGAATATGGAAAGTTCTCACATATACACGTGGGGGTTTGCATAGACACGTGCCAACACATCGTGTTCATGCATCTCGTCCATAGCAGTCTTTCATTACACTCTAGTTGTGGGATTCCAATCACCTTGTGACAAGAGACGTGTGGAATTTCTTCATATTGTTTACTGTGAGATGGGTGTGCAATTAGAATACCTTTCACCGTACATTTGGATGGCTTCCTTGGCATTTCTGCCACACTCACCATAAATAAGTAGAGTGTCTGGTTTTTCCTCATTCACAAACTTCATTGCATACATACAACCACACACTGCAATACCACCAACCATAACAGATTATGGGGACTGGTGCTGCGCTGCTATTAGGAAGCGGTCCAACCAGGATGAGTCACAGCACGTGTTGCTTGCTTACAGCTGTGAGTACAGGTCCACTGCCTCATGCTACCGGCCTACCTAACTTAAACTTAATCATATTTGCAAATTATTTCTTGGTGTTTCTGTGTTACTTTCCATTGCAAATGCTGTATCATGTAATTCCTCTTTGCACGTACTTTCAGATGCAGTTGAAATAAATGTATGTTCCCAGGAGCAAAATATTACATGGTTTAATTATTTCTGCCCATACACGTGATACAAATAGCCACTTTGCGGCAAATTACTTGCCCCCGTAATTTCATTTTGTGAAAAAAGAATTTTGTGATCTACAACCATTCCAGACATTTTGGGGGTGTCTACATTTTGCGTCAGTATCATATCTAAATCATCAATCAAATCACGAATGAAGTCTAAAAGAGTTAGATTTTGAAAACTTTCTTGTAAATGACTTGACAGGTACTCAATTTCTTCCACCGTCATGGTGTCATTACACTCATTTACACAACTGACAAGCTGTGTAATGTTAAAATGCTGAGTTTTGTGTTTTTGTTTAAATTTTTTCAAATTGTGTTATTTTTATCTTAAGTAACTGATCTTCTTGTTTTATATGTTAGTATTTTATAACAAATATTATGCGCATTTCACTGCTACTAACTAATTAATATGTTGAAGTGATTCAGTAAATGTACAGAGGCTTATCAGCTCTGGATAACGTGAAAATAGATTGCAATTTCTGTTGAATCATGTAGCGACATGATTTTTCTTTACTTTCCCGGAGTTTTGGCACCATTAAATGTTAATGTTTGCTACTAACATTTTATGAAAGAAAAGGGAATTTTACAACCATCATACTCTTTTTATGTATTGTTCTCAAAGATAACTGGCTACAAGTGTCCCGCCCTTACCACCAATCTAGAGGAATTCACCAAGGCCGAAGCCGGTAAGGTCAGCCTACCTCTCACTCCCCCGAAGTCCACAAACAACACCAAGTTAGGGAAAATAGAGAGAAGCTACAAGTGGCAGCTACCTTTCCTAATATCAGCAATCAAAACCCCACAGAAGGACCATCGCCTCCATCCGGTACCTCGGCGTGTGATGCAATAGATCCAAGAGCTTAACGCATGCTGCTTATATGAATATACCAAACATGACTACGACTCGTCCTAATGTGTTACTATTATACCAGGAACCACAACCATAGGTGGCTACAGGATTGTTTCCCTTGGAGGGACAGTTACAGATGTGGTATTTCCTGATGCTCCAGACCCAACTTCCTCATACTACTTGTATCTACGTATCCCAAGGAAGGGTCTAACCCAGCACGTTATTCATGAGTGCGCACAGGATAGCTCCAACCCTAGTGGGTGGTTCTAGCACATGAACCAAGCATGGTATCCAAGCGGCCGTGGAACACATCAGCCTTCCCGATGCACCTGGCAGACAGTGTCGCCACACCCACGAAGCTGCCTAAGGAAGGCTGAGCACCGCAGAGCACCCAAGGCCATATATATCAGAGTGCAAGGGTATATCTCCCACCTTGCTCGCACCAAGGCAGACATCATGGAGTGATGTCACGCCTCCCACTGCAGCCCAGGCGTAGACCGGCTGAGCGCACAATATAAGGAAGTGCACCAGTGGGAGATGAAAGCTGTGTTCTCCAGTAGCTCGCTTCAACACTTCTCTGCTGGGGCGCTCTACTGATCATAGGCCTTTGCGGTCCTCTCCAAGAGCTTCTAGTTCTTCAACAAACACCAGTGGCTGCCGCCACCAATGACCAGAGGCTTCTACCACTTCGTCCAGAAGTTCCCGAAGACTTCAAGCACCATCAGCTTCCCAGAAGTCTTCAAAAATAGAAGCATGCTCGACTACACTCCACACTTCTACTGTTGACCCTCCTGGATCAACAGCCACCGCTACTTGCTGGTAAGTGGCAACTACAATCACTACCCTTCTGGTAATGGCCTCCATTATTAGGTCTCTTCTAAACACCCCAGGTCATTGTAACTGCATCACAGTTGTTTTCATAGCTGTTGAGTTCATTCTATATTTGGTTAGTGTAGGAGCAGGTCACCTCAACCAGTTAAGCATAGCTTACTTCCGTTCTCACTCTGCTTAGCAGTAAGTACAAGTCACCAGTATTTATTATTAATAATAAATACCATTTTTCATCCTAACCAGAGAGAAAGTTTGTTTAGCAGTAAATCCTATCCAATACTAGGAACTTTACTTCTAGATGGAGCAAGCAAGCGACCGGGTGTATAACAGT